>BSBK01004837.1:80000-253230 GCA_027943335.1 Chamaecyparis obtusa
ATGTAGAGAGAACAAGAATCTATTAAGTCTTGGATTTAGTGGGATGGAGATGGATTTCATGATGGGTTATCCATGAACCAGCATAATATCTAGTGGTCAGTATTATTTCATTCACAAGGGCTCCCTCTTAATAAGATCCAAGGTATTTGTTCTCCTTGTTTTCACAAATTTTCCATTGGAATGCCAAAAGGATTTTGTCTCCAGTGCTGCTATGAATCTTTGATAATGAGGTGATTTTTAGGTCTAATTTCATTTATATCATGGGTATTTGTAGGATCATGGTATACCAAACTAGGCCCTTAAGTGGCAATGAAAATTTAGAAAATCGGGTTTAGGCAAGTTGACATAAAAAATTTGAAAAAGTTATAAATATTATATCAAAAATATGTAAGAAGAGAATCTATAAAAATTTAATTTAGTTTCTAAGGTACTAGGCCTTTTTTGAAAAAAAATTACTCTATATGTTGAAATTTTCAAATTTCAATGTAGTAGTACGAAAATTTCAGGAAAAAAATAAGAGGTAGGTGTATGTCTGACCACCTTAAACACAATCAAATGATAATTTTTTTTGACAATATTCAAGATATAAATAGTAGACTTATGTTTGGATGTGACACATATTATTTTGTAATTTTTTTCCAAGTAAATAATTAATTATTATTTTTCTTGTACAACTTTTCAAGAATACAAAAACTCTCATGTCTGACCATGTTAGCTTAGTCTAAAATTTATCAAATTGAAATCTTTTTTTAATTTTATTGTAGTAGGAAAAGTATAGAATGTGACATATATTTTGGATTTCAAGAATGTTATACATTTTGAAATTTATAGCTATTTTTCAATAAGTCTATCAATTAAGACTAGAAAGATAACAAGTAGGTGTATGTCTGACTGCATTAAACAAAATCAAATTATAATATTTTTTTACAAGATTCTAGAGAAAATTAGTAGACTCATGTCTAGATGTGATGTATATTTTTTCCAAGTAAATAATTGATTATGATTTATCTGGTACAAATTCTCCTGAATATAAAAAATCTCATGTCTGACCACCTTAACTTAGTCTAAACTTCATCAAATTGAAATAATTGTTTATTATTATTATTGTATTAGGTGAAATAAAGAATGTGATGTATATTTCATATTTCAAAAATGTTATATTGTTTGAAAGTTATAGTTATTTTTCAAAGAGTCTATCAATCAGGACTTCTTTTTCACATCGTCACTTTTTGGCATACCATGATCCCACACATACCCTCATCCAAATTGACATGCTTCTAAAATTTTGGTCTCATCTTTTCCTTGACACATATTACATAACCTTTGAATTCATTCTATCAAGCCATGGTAGAAAGATTCAAAGTTGTATCCTTGGAATCCTCTTTCCAGTTACAAACCCAAGATGGGTTATCACTAGCTAGTTTCCCATTTTCTAATAGTCACCATTCTCAATCACCACTGGCATTTATAGTCTTTTTATAAAGCCCAAAGACTTTGGTTTCTTAGTATTGGTTCCACCACCACAAAACCCAAGGTTGCACATTTATCTTGGTGTATTTTTTGTAACGGTTTATTTTGGGTTCTAGACTCAAACATTTGGGGATTACAGATCCCATATGCCCTTTTTATGGGAAACTAGAGAGTTTTCTTCATATCTTGTAGTGTTTCATAAGAGATAAACAATATTGGAGATAGATACATGATTTTTTAGGCCCTTTACGCTAGAACCCTTCTCTCAACACGTGAGCTTGCTAGGTGATTCAGCCAAGATCCCCTTCAAGTTATCATAGATCTGGCACACTTTTAGGATGGAGATAAAAAGGGATAAAATGGAATCACCTCTATTTAATGTAATGTATGGGAGAAATATTAGATCCACTCCTAAAGCTAAATTCCCAATATAGAGATTTTATTTGATCAACCAAAAGGTTAATGCACCATAGAATCAATCTATGGAGAATATGAAACAAAGAGAAAAACCTTATATTTCTATAGGGTAAAATTGTTCTTGAAATCTAAAATAATTGAAATACAAGTACTAACCTCAAATTAGGGTAAATCTAAAAAATGCCAATTTATGATGTCTGTGTGTATTTTCAGGCACTTCTACAACCTATTTCAGACTGGAAATGTCGAGATGAAAAAAACCTCAAAATCTTTTGTCTTTATGATGGTAGGTAGTCTTTCACCATCATAAAAGGTCAAAGGCTACATTCTTTATTTGAAGGTCAATTCTGACTTTGTTCACAAATCCTAGAAGTTCACCAAAAAGGGTATCCAAATGTACTCTCAGATTAGAAATTCCACACGTGTACCTACAAGAAAAATGATTTTGTTGTTTGTTTGGGGTGTTTTCTTTGGTCAAACCCTTGTTTAGAATCAACCTTAATATTTAAATTGAAATAAGTATGCTAGAAAGTTGTAGAAATGGATCTAATAATGAAGCTATGCAATTTGATAGATATGTAATTGTATTTTGAATGTAAAGAAGTATATTGATATGAAAGCTTGAACATAACAATGGAAAATGTAAATCAAACCTCCATGATCATATGCTTGGAATCCACCTTGATATAAGAATGAATGGATCTTGAAGGAAGATCACACCATCATGATGGCTAGATCTAGGGTTTGAATGATGCATCTTGAATGCTTGAACCAAATCCCTTCAATGTCTTGAATGCTTGAATCCTTGATCTTCAATGGAGAACTTGGATGGAGAAGAGGACTTGAATGCTTGAATGAATGCTTGGTTGATCATCTTGAGAGCTTGAGAGAAAATAAGATATGAATGATGGATTTCTTGAAAACTTGATGGAGAAAATGAGAGAGGACGGCCTCCTTTTATAGTGAACTAGGGCACAATCCTCTAGAGGGGCCACCTTGGAGAATTAAATCCCAATTAGGTCCTAACCTTTAGAAAATATACCTAGATTAAATTAAATTTGAGGATTTACCATTTTGAAACCTAAAATGGACTACCCAGAGGAGGGAAAGCAAATATCCCCGAAATCTGACACCTAGAAATCAAGGAAATTTGGAATCTAGATAGGGGGTCAAGGATGAGGTTGTATTTGATTAGGTTAGGGTCAAAGTTGATCCTAACCAAGTCAGGTTCAAGGTCGACTTTGACCCCATAAGGTCAACTTTAACTTTATGGTCAAAAACCTTAGGATCCTGACCCAGAATGCTAGGAAGTGCAGATTGGAGTGGAAATCAGGGACAAATGGAAGCAGAATGAGGAGAACAAGTATGATTTGAGAAAAGAGCTAATTCAAGGTGCTTTACATGACCCATACCACTCACTTGGAGGGCTAAACAGTCTTAATATGGAAGTGCTTATATTTTAAGATGATACATTAAGCCCCCACTTTAGCAAGAGTATGGATTCGATGCAAACTCTTGGTAAAGGAGAAGGAAGAAGAGATCCCAATGGATTCAAAACAAGATAGAATGACACTTAGTTAGGGACATGGCCCTTGAGGCTAAGGATTATAACTCAACATACGCGCATGAGGGTGAAAAAAAAAAGGACATAAAAGAGGGGTTAGTACAAACAAACCCAAATCAATTACTATAATAAACCTTACTAAGAAACACTTCTCATACCAATATATCATATTTGGAAAGCTATCATAAAAGAATAAATGATTACATAAGAAAGACAAGAACAACACTATAAATGACATAGCTTCATGATCTAGTCCTACTAGCATGAAAGAGAAATGAGAGAAAGGGAAAAAGAGGGATTACCTCACCTAGTAAGATGCCCACCTTACCATGAATCATCCTGAAGGGAGAGCCCAATGTAATACCCCAAAAATGGGCTATAAGTTCATTAACCTACTATATCAACACATTGAATTAAATCGACATCAAAGTCCTAACCTAAGGCACATCTGAACATCATCGAATCCTAATTGATTATCATAAATTTTGCATCGGGGAATATTCCTAGTAATATTCCTAATTATCCTAATTATCTTTGATTTAATGATTATTTGGTGATAAATCATATTTATCCTAAAGTTTGATTAATTGAATATTCTCAATATTTAATTAATTAGATTTAATTCTACCACTTAATTGTTTAATTGAAGTTAATTCTATTTATTCCTAATTGTATTATTTAATTTTGACAATAAATCCAAAATCCTATGAATAATTGATTAAATTATTATTTAATTAATTAAAGCAAGTTGTCAATTTTTAATAATATTGTTTTTGAATAAAAGTTTGATTAAATGATTGATTAACCCATAAATCAATTGTTTTATTTTTAAAAAATTAGTTAAGTTGGAAATAAATCACTTTATTTATTAAATTAATTCATAAATAAAACATGCACATTCAAGAAAAGAAAACAACTATCAATTATCAATTAAAGCTAAACTCTATTTTGAGTTGAACTCTACTTTTGCATGTTTTTGTGAGTTAATTATTCTTTATTTTCAGATAACTCAAAAATCAAGTTGAGTTTATTTGAGTGATTTATGGCTTTCTTTCATGCACCTCCAAAGCCCTGGATTTCTATAAATTAAGGCTTCAGCTCATGCCAAATCATCTCATATTTTTGTATCCTCATGCTATCAAATTGGAGACTGAAGAATCATCTTTGTGAATCCAAGCTATTGTGAGATCATTCTTGTTTTTGAGCATTGCATATCATTTAGAATTCATCTTAGATCAATTCATTGCATATCAATTTCATCTTAGATTCTAGATTCATATCAAGTTTTCATTCTTATTGCATAGAAAATATCAAAAAAATAGATTAATTGCATTCATTACTTCATTGCTATCTTGCATTCAAATCCTTCATTTAGGTGTCGTCAATGTCACTGATCTCGATATAATCTGAGAATACATACTCACACCTATTAGAAGGCAGTAAATTGCCTGGTTAGTTTAGTTTTTCATTTATTGCATGATTTTAATTTTAGCTAACCTCTAATGTTTTACTAAAGTGTTGTATCTACAGATCAGGTAAAAAATTCACACACACATTTCTAGCACCCCCCATGGGGCCCTGAAATAGGTTTCCAATTCAATTCTATCAATTTCTATCTTTTCTTCTCAATTTCTGAGCCAAAACTATGATTTTTTAATTCTGTCCGTACAATTTTTGTACGAGTTTCTGATGCAGGAGCATCCTGGGTGTAAGAGCAATCTTGCATCACCCAAAAATATTTCTATTTTTGTATTCAATAAGGGCTATTTTGTGCAGAGCTGCTATTTATGGAAAGTTACTATTTTTGGTAATTTTCATGTGTGCTCAGAATGATCTGATTTCTTTCTTGGAGGTTCATTTTGGTCATATAAGTCTGCCAGTAAAGTTTCATTGCCAGATCAAGTGTATATTGGAAGATATTGAAGATTTTCGGTTTTGGCAGCAGGGTACAGAAACTTTGAACTCAGTTTTGAAGGCTTTAGAGGTCCCGGATGAGGTCAAAAATTTGGGTGACGGGCACTTGCGTGGGTCAAGCCTGTAGAGTGCTTCGTGGCATTTCCGAAATGGGGTTATAATAGCCGATCGGGTCAACTGGTGATGACTTATGGTCTTCAGAAGTTGGGCCACCTGAAATGGTGAAAAATAATTTTCTTCAAAATTTCTGTTCGGGTTTCAAAGGTTATCTTGAGCTGAATATGATGTAATAAAATGTAAAATAAAATAATTCTAAGTTCGGTCGGCCTTATTGGATAAAATTCTGGAACCTTCCCAGGCGGTGGAAAATTGCCTATATAAGGAAGGCTGTATTATTGTCTTAGGCAGTTCGGAATAATTCTGGGTAGTAGATCTGGGTAATAGTTCGAGGCTTTTTCCTATAGAATATTGTAAGGGAATGCCCATGTGGCTTTGCATATTGTAATTTTGAAAGTTTGTAATTCCACATTTGTGGAGATAATAAGAAGCCAATTTTCTGTTCTTGCATATTGTTGTTGTTTCTCTATTTCTGTCATGTGTTTGTGGTATTAAGGGGAGCACCCTTCATCAAGTGGTATCAGAGCAGGAGTTCTTGAGTGTGTAAACAGATCGCCGACTGTGAGGCAGTTTGCACCAGGGCTGTGGCTAGGGTTTCAGCGCGCATCGCGAAAATGCCTCCACGAAGGGAACGTGGCGGAAGAGCTGGTGTTGTAACACTTGAGGTTAGAGAGCTGCAGAGACAAGTGCGAGCATTGCAAGAAGAGATTCGCAGAGGAATGAATCTTAATGTTAGAGATGAAAGTGAGGATGAAGCCGAAGAAGAATATCAAGAAGGAGAAGCTAAAATTGTGAACCAGGAGGAAGAAAGACTTTTTCGGGCGATTTCCAAGATTGGGAAAAGACCTAAGATTGAGGTTCCTACATTTTTTGGAAATCTTAACCCAGAGGAATTGATCGACTGGATCAATGAATGTGAGGAGTATTTTGAGTACGAAGATGTTGAGGATCCTGATAGGGTCAAATTTGCGAAGGCCAGATTGAAAGGTCATGCGAAGATCTGGTGGCAAGAAATTCAATTAGAGCGAAATAGAAGAGGGAAAGATAAAATCACAAGATGGGATCGGATGGTGGATAAATTGAAGCGACAGTTCATTCCTGTTGATTATGAGCTTGACCTACTGAAGAAAATGCAAAGTTTGAAGCAAGTAGGAAGATCTGTTCAGGAGTATACAGAGGAGTTCTACCGACTTCTCATCAGAACAGGCCATGCAGAAGCTGATAAGGAGAAAGTTGCCCGATACCTTAATGGGTTAAGGCCAAGCATTCAGGAGGAGCTGAATCTGGTTCGAATGAACAGTATTAAAGAGGCATACCAATTTGCCCTAAAAGTAGAGGAAAAGCTGAACAAGAAGTTTGAGAGCAGACAAAATGGAAGAGGTCGTGGTGGACGATCTGGTGGACGGTCATATGGTG
Organism: Chamaecyparis obtusa; assembly: GCA_027943335.1. NCBI lineage: Eukaryota > Viridiplantae > Streptophyta > Pinopsida > Cupressales > Cupressaceae > Chamaecyparis > Chamaecyparis obtusa. The sequence continues at coordinate 86,899 of BSBK01004837.1, forward strand.
GCTGAAATGAAGATACAAAAAAGAAGGATGAGGCCAGTAGCAGTCAGAATCAGCGAGGAAATAATTCCAATCATTTCCAGGATCAGAATAATAGAGATCAGAGAGGAAGAGGAAGAGGACAAGGATCTGGAAGAGGTGGCTTCCGTGGAACATGTTTTCACTGTGGAGAAGAAGGTCATAGGGCATTTGAATGTCCTCAGTGCCAAGGAAGAACAGATAGGAGAAATGCAAGCCAGGCCAGAGTTGCACATGTAGATGAAGATGCCAGATCATCAAATTCTGAAGATGCTGAAAGAGGAGAAACGTTGATTAACAGAAGAGTCCTGTTGAGTGGTGAGAATGAGCCTGAGCAAAGAAGGAGCCTGTTTCGTACCAGGTGCAAGTGCGAAGGCAAATGTTGTGATGTGATTATTGGTAGTGGAAGCACTGACAATTTGGTGTCAGAAGAGATGGTGACAAAGTTGAAGCTCAAGAGACAGAAACACCCACATCCATATCGGATTGCCTGGGTGCAGGATGACCACAAGGTCATGGTCAGTGAATAGTGCCTGGTAAAGTTCAAGATTGGCGGATACCAAGATGAGGTACTATGTGATATCATCTCTATGGATGCATGTCATATGTTGTTAGGTAGACCGTGGTAGTTTGACAGATGTGCTGTACATGATGGTCGTGCGAATACCTATTCCCTAACAAAGGATGGAGTGCGACATAATCTAAAACCATTGAAGGAGACTGAAGAAAAGGTATGTGGTAATGCAAGGATAACTTTTGTTGATGGAAGAAATTTCCTAGATGGTATGAGGCATGAGCATGTATGTTTTGCTTTAATTCCAAAAGCTGGTAAAGAGGAAGTAGAAGATGTTCCTGTAGAAGTTGCAGATTTATTGGATGAGTTTTAGGATATTGTATCCGATAACGTGCCTGATGGATTACCAACAGTCAGGAAGATCAGTCATCAGATAGATTTGATCCCAGGAGTGAGTTTGCCGAATAAGGCAGCACACAGAATGACACCTGCAGAAAGTGAGGAGTTGAACAGACAAGTACATGAACTGCTACAGAAAGGATTGATCTGTAAGAGTCTGAGTCCCTGTGCTGTACCAGCGGTATTAGCACCAAAGAAGAATGGAGAATGGAGGATGTGTACAGATTCCAGAGCAATAAACAAGATCAAAATCAAGTACAGGTTTCCATTGCCACAAATGGATGATATTATGGACTGTTTGAGTGGAGCTGTGTATTTCTCAAAGATAGATCTGAAGAGTGGATATCATTAGATTCGGATCAGAGAAGGAGATGAATGGAAGACTGCCTTTAAGACAAAGGAAAGACTATATGAGTGGTTAGTCATGCCTTTTGGTCTAACCAATGCACCGAGCACTTTCATGTGGCTCATGAATGAGGTTCTGAAAGAATTTCTAGGTAAGTTTGTCATTGTTTACCTAGATGATATTTTGATTTTTAGCAAGACATTGGAGGAACATATGATGCATATTCGTATGGTGTTTGGGAAGTTGAGAGATGAGAAATTGTTGATTAACTTGAAGAAGTGCAGTTTTGTGAAGAAAGAGTTAGTGTATTTGGGATTTGTAGTTTTAGGAGAAGGTCTAAAAATGGACCCAGAGAAGGTACAGGCTATCCTTGAATGGCCTACTCCAAGGAGTGCTACTGAGGTAAGATCTTTTCATGGTCTAGCTAGCTTTTACAGAAAGTTTATCAGAAATTTTAGCAGTATTTGTGGACCCTTGACTGAAACAATGAGAGGGGATAGAAAAGAGTTTAAGTGGACTAATGGGGCAGAAAGGAGTTTTCAATTGTTGAAACAAAAAGTTACAGAACAACCTGTTTTAGCACTTCCAGATTTTAATAAGGTATTTCAAGTAGATTTTGATGCTAGTGGTACTGCAATAGGAGCTGTTATGAGCCAAGAAGGTAAACCTGTTGCTTATTTCAGTGAGAAGTTAAATGATCCCAAGAGAAAATATTCTGTTTATGATCAGGAATTTTATGCTATAGTTCAGGCATTAAAGAAGTGGAGACATTATCTGCTTCCTAAGGAGTTTGTCTTGTATACTGATCATCAAGCTTTGCAATATTTGAATAGTCAAGGAAAGTTGAATCAGAGGCATTTGAAATGGGTTGAGTTTTTGCAGAGTTATACATTTGTTTTGAAACACAGAAGTGGAAAGTCTAACAAGGTTGCAGATGCTCTTAGCAGAAGGCAACTATTGCTGACAGAGATGTAGATTGAGGTGGTTGGATTCAAGGAACTCAAGAATTTGTATCCAGAGAATCCTGATTTTGGTGAAGCTTGGAAAGCTTGTACAGAACCTGTTACTCTAGACAGGATGAAATGGCTGGATTTCATCATCCAGAATGGTATTCTATTCAAAGGGAGTCAGTTGTGCATTCCACGAAGCTCTATGAGGGAGAATCTCATCAAGGAGAAGCATAGCAGAGGATTGGCTGGACATTTTGGTCGTGATAAAACCCTTGGTTTGGTTAGTGAGAATTATTATTGGCCACAGTTGCAGCAAGATGTGAAGAAGTTTATACAGAGTTGCAGAGTATGTCAGATGGCGAAAGGAGTGAAGCAGAATACAGGGTTGTATCAGCCATTACCTATACCAGAGAAGCCTTGGGAGGATATCAGTATGGACTTTGTTCTTGGTTTACCGAGGATACAGCAGGGACACGATTTAATTTTTGTGGTAGTTGACAGATTTTCAAAGATGGCACATTTTATTCCCTGCAAGAAGACTAATGATGCTGTTCATGTAGCAGAATTGTTTTTCAGAGAAGTAGTGAGACTTCATGGTTTGCCAAAGACCATAGTTTTAGATCGGGACACTAAGTTTGTTGGATATTTCTGGCGTACATTGTGGAAGAAGTTAAAGACAGATTTGAAGTTCAGTTCATCACATCATCCACAGACTGATGGACAAACAGAGGTGGTGAATAGGAGTTTGGGAAATTTGCTGAGATGTTTGGTTGGAGATAAGCCAACAGGGTGGGATTTGATTTTACCACAGACAGAATTTGCATACAATAATTCTGTCAATAGGAGCACTGGTAAATCACCATTCCAGATTGTATATGGAAGTAGTCCAAGAAATGCATCTGAATTGAGGAAGATAGATAAAGGAGAAATAAGTAGTGCTGAAGCTGAGGATTTTGCAGCACACTTGAAGAACATCCATGAGGAGGTGAGGAAGCATATTACCAAGATGAACGCACAGTATAAGGCTAAGGCAGATGAGAAAAGGAGGTATAAGGAATTTCAAGTTGGTGATGAAGTCATGGTTCATTTGCGGAAGGAGCAGTTTCCAGTTGGTACATATAACAAGTTGAAAATGAAGAATTTTGGACCATGTAGGATACTGAAGAAACATGATTCAGGAAACGCATATGAGGTAGAATTTCCTACTGAGCTAAATATTTCACCAGTGTTTAACATTTCAGATCTGACAGAGTATCATGAAGGAGGTGTTGAAGATGAGATCACAGCAGCACAGTGGAGTATTTCAGCAACTAGTTCAGACACTAAGGAGATCGAAGATATACTGGACAGTCGTATTGGCAGAAGCACAAGGAACAGGATATATGAAGAATATCTGGTCAAGTGGAAAGGATGACCTGTTGAAGATTCATCATGGCTGACAAAGGAGGAGATTAGCCGTCTTGGTTTTCCTCTACACACCTGAGTCGTGACAGGGTCACTTCTCAAATTACCCCGGGTGTCTGATGCAGGAGCATCCTGGGTGTAAGAGCAATCTTGCATCACCCAAAAATATTTCTATTTTTGTATTCAATAAGGGCTATTTTGTGTAGAGCTGCTATTTATGGAAAGTTACTATTTTTGGTAATTTTCGTGTGTGCTCAAAATGATCTGATTTCTTTCTTGGAGGTTCATTTTGGTCATATAAGTCTGCCAGTAAAGTTTCATTGCCAGATCAAGTGTATATTGGAAGATATTGAAGATTTTTGATTTTGGCAGCAGGGTACAGAAACTTTGAACTCAGTTTTGAAGGCTTTAGAGGTCCTAGATGAGGTCAAAAATTTGGGTGACGGGCGCTTGCGTGGGTCAAGCCTGTAGAGCGCTTCGTGGTGTTTCTGAAATGGGGTTATAATAGCCGATCGGGTCAACTGGTGATGACTTATGGTCTTCAGAAGTTGGGCCACCTGAAATGGCGAAAAATAATTTTCTTCAAAATTTCTGTTCGGGTTTCAAAGGTTATCTTGAGCTGACTATGATGTAATAAAATGTAAAATAAAATAATTCTAAGTTCGGTCGGCCTTATTGGCTAAAATTCTGGAACCTTCCCAGGCGGTGGAAAATTGCCTATATAAGGAAGGCTGTATTATTGTCTTAGGCAGTTCGGAATAATTCTGGGTAGTAGATCTAGGTAATAGTTCGAGGCTTTGTCCTATAGAATATTGTAAGGGAATGCCCATGTGGCTTTGCATATTGTAATTCTGAAAGTTTGTAATTCCACATTTGTGGAGATAATAAGAAGCCAATTTTCTATTCTTGCATATTGTTGTTGTTTCTCTATTTCTGTCATGTGTTTGTGGTATTAAGGGGAGCACCCTTCATCAGTTTCTTACAAAAGTCATTTCAAACTATACCCATTTTTGTATGATAGTATATCGGATTGAGAGTCGTGCCAGACTGTACACACTATCATTTGGAAGTTCAACTATTGTATCGTCATACACCTAGTGTCGTATGAGTTTCTGGACTAATGTTTGGAAGCAGACCCAATGTCGTACAAGTTTTGGCACTAGATTTTCATTGTCATTTCATTTTTCAGAGCATTTTGTTAGATTTAGTTTTCAAATTTTGACTAATGGCTAATCTTAACAATTGAAATTCTCTATTTTTTATTGACTCCTACTGGTTTTGATTGGAAAAAGTGCAAGAATTGCTAAAAATAGGTAAAAATCTACTAAGTGCATTGCGAGGAATTCAGGTAATCTTCTTAGCTAATAAGACTTTGATTTTGGATCTAAAATGAACATCTCATGTGTCTAGCTTGAGTGACTTTTATTTCTTTCCTATCACAGACTTCATTTGGGCTATAAAAATGAACATAGTTTGCTTCCAGCATCTTTGTTACACATAGTAATTAGGCCCCATGAACACTATTTGTGGATCTTTAGAAAGTGGGTTTCCAGTGAAAATCTTCTCAACGAAGGATCCCTTTTAGGTGGGGAGGATACTGAGGGAGTCTCACGTTCCACTAGATCCGTGTGTTTTCAACTTTTGATCGAGGCATTCTCTCTCCGGAGAGGTTGATAGATCATAAGGGGTTGACATCATAGATCTTTGTGAGATAATCTTGGTCTTAGCATGTCGGATTAATTTATCTTCTTTGTTTGGGTTAAAAGTGAAAAGGCTAGGGGATTATGCTCTACTTCCTTTTTGGATAGTACCAGAAACCAAAATCCTTGAATCTGGAACTAGTCTTCATGTGGTATCTCTTGTGAGTCACCTTTAGAGAGGGTTAACCATACTGGACATTCCCTTAATTGGGTCAACTACATTAATGGAACCTCAAGTGGTAATAGCCATTTTCGTCATGGTAGTGACAACCGCTATATAAATGTCATGTTGGAAGAAATCTCCACAGGTGTGATCTCTTGTTGGGCTATCAGATCTCCCTAGTAGATCCTAAAGATTAAGTTCTTGGACTGTGTCAAAACCTCAGTGTGCCTGGATTGGAGTTCACCCTCTTGGATCATAAAAGTTGCAAAGTCAAACCATTACTAAAAACCCTAGCGAGGCCAAATTTTCATTTTCTAGGGTATATGTGCATTATTGCAAAACTTTTTGGAACATACACAATTAGCACTTCAGAGGATTAGAACAAATAAAATCACTTGATTGTTCATGTGCAAGGTTGCTTTTTCCCTTGTTCATTGTTTTCAAACATGCTTGAAATCACTTGCTTGCTATTTTGTGTGCTTTTTTATCTATTTGGTTACTGAAAATGGACAAATCTATTACAATCCTCGAATCTGGACATTGAAATTTGCAAACAATCTGAAACTGAAAACCCTAAATTTGCAAAATTTGAAGTGAAATTCCTTTCTGGAGCCAAAAGTCATCTCAAGAGGTTAGAAAGTCATACGAGTTTCTATCATTTCATTACTGCCCGACTGTCATATGGTAAAGAAAATAGTGTCGTACGAGTCTTTCTGCCAATCAAATTCAAAAAAGTCCAATACTGCTAGCAACTATTGTGCAAATTTTGCAACTGTTGTACAAGCTTTTCAATTGTCGTTTCATAGCATACCCACTATCGTACGAGTTTGCAAAGTGTCATTTGGGAAAATTTTGAAAGTTGTCAGAAAATTGTCAGAATTGCTAAATACTTAACTTTTTCAGCCTATTTCCAGAATCTATCAAACAAATCACTGTGTTAGGAATAGAGCAACAACTACTAAAAATCCAATAATTTTCCCAAATTGGCCTTTTGAATCTAATTTAGCCTTCTATTTAATCGATTTGAGTCTTTATCATCTTGTGTCAAAACCTTGTCATAACTATCAATCTTCAATCAATCATCAAAATGACTAAGTGTTGTGATATCTTGTCTGCTATCTTTGGGAATCTACCCATACATCTAGGGAATAGTATCATTCACCCATGTCTAATTGAATCTTCAAACCAATCAAACCTTGACAAGGTTGTGTCATCTGATTTTTTTGCATCAAATCATTCTTCAGTTGTCTTCATCTTATTCTTTTTCTTCACCCAAGCTTAATGGTGGAAACTAGAAATTCCTCTCACAAGAAATATGGGGAAATATCTCATACTTCACCTTTGACTCACATAGGTCCAACTTTTGAGAAACTCTATGATTTTGGTCTTTACAAAGATGATGGTACTGGCAACCTTCGATTAAAAACTGGTTACATTCCTCCTTCATCAACTCACGGAGGTACCCAACAAACCTCACATCAATCTATTCCAGGGAGTCCACAAACTCTTACCATGTCTCAAGAAGGGACAAACTTTGGCTCTCAAAGAGCTCAATCTCAACATGGTGTAGATCAAGAACCCACACCTGAAGAAATTGCTCAATATCAAAATGATGATAACTTCAAATGGATGATGAAGCATTTCTTGAAAGAAGATAGAGAGGCATACTTTTTACAATTAGCTCATCAAGGAGATAAACTTCCTCCCAACTTTAATGTTGAAGATATCATTATGCATGAAGAAGATTTTCCACTCATAGCTATGATGAAACAAATGCATGCCATGCAAGTCAAACTTAACAACCTTGAAAAAGAAAAGGAACCTAGGGAGTTCTCCATGGAGGCCCTATGTACTTTTCCATTCGACAAAGACTTGTATATGCCACCATTCCCAAAAAGAGTGGAGATGCCTAAGTATGATAAGTATGATGGACACTCAGATCTTCAAGATCATGTCAAAAAATTTTGTACCCAATCAATGGAGTTCATGCATGAACCAACCTATCTGATGTGTCTCTTCCCTTGATCTCTAGGGGGAGCAGCCATCCACTGGTTCTCTAGATTTCCTTCTACTATCAAAACTTTTGAGGAGTTGATCAAATTGTTTTATCAGTGATACTCCTACAATATTCAACATCTAGTCACCATGATTGATATCTATAATCTCAAGCAATATCCAGGGGAACCATTCCTAACATTTCTCAAGAGATGGAGGAAGAAGTTCTCTCTATATGCTAGACCTATTCCAGAAATAGAAAAACTGGAAATATTCATCAATAACCTTGTTCCAGAAATCAATTATCCTCTACAAATACAAGATCACACATCTTTTGATAAGATGGTGGACAATGCTATCAAAATCAAAAAAGTGCTTGTGAAAAAAGGAGAAATCACACTTCCAAAAGACAAGTACAAATCAGGATCCAGTTCTAAAGACAAGAACAAAAACTAGAACAAGAATAAAGGCATTGTCACAGATGGTGTTGTTGACACTATCCGTGCCCCATCAAAGGCACCAGCCTACAACCTAACTCTTTCTTCCCAAGCCATTAAAGCTTAAGAACAAAAGTCATCTGAACCATTTCAAAAGAAGCCAGAGTACAAATCTTGGGATAAATAGAAAAAGTTCACTCCTCTTGGAGAATCTTTAGAATCAGCTATGAAAACTCTACTGGCTGATAACATCATCTCTTTGCTAGTGATCCGACCACTTGATTCTAAACCTAAGCCAAAATGGTGGAGAGAAAATGAATTCTATGATTTCCATCGAGGTAAAGGTCACAAAACTAATAACTACTTATTGTTGAAACACACCATTCAAGATCTAATCAATAGGGGAGACATCATAGTTGGCAATCCTAAGAGCAATAATGATCATACAACATTCCCAAAACCATTTCTAAAACATGGTCAAGAAGTTTCATCTTCTCAACCTAATATGGGCGCAAAAGTCAATTATGCTTACCCTGGAAATAATGCTACCATCAATATGGTTGAACCCTATCTCTCAGAGCATTGTAATGTCATTAGAATTGTAAGAAGAGATAGACAAAATCAATCCACCAAAATAGTTACTTGATCACAAGCCCAAGCACATCTGAAAGGACAAATCCCAGATTCATCAAATGTCCCTAAGGTGCCCTTCAATCTTTCATCTACTTCTAAATAGAAGGTTGCTTCCAAATCTTCCAATCCAAAGGATACAAGGCCTACATCTTATAGCATTGTTCAAAAACTCTAGCACACTAATGCCAAAATCTCTATGTTTGAGTTGCTTCAAATATCTCTAGCTCACAGAGCCATACTAGACAAAGCTTTGCTCAGTTCCAATGTTCCTGATGACCTTGATTTAGACAGGTTCAAGACTATGTTTGGACATCTTACATCTCTGCTATATATCTCCTTTTTAGAGGAAGATGACAACTCCTTGAGTCACCCACATAATCAGCCTTTGCATATAGATGTCTTGATCTAGAACTATAGAGTCAAACATGTGTTGATAGATGGAGGCGCTGGCCTAAACATTTGTTCTTATAGCTTGATCACACAATTGGGATTTTCAGAATTGGCTATTGATCCTCAAAAGAAGATAACCATAAAATCCTATGATGAACAAGAAAGATCTTCTAAAGGCACCATTGTCTTACCCATTCAAGTGGGTCCCATTATCAAAGATACCATCTGTCAAGTGCTTGATCTACCTTTGGCCTACAACATCCTCCTAGGGAGACCATGGATACATGAAATGCAAGCTAATCATTCTACATACCATCAATGTTTGAAGTTTCCTTATGAAGGAGTAGAGGTTACTATCCCTACAGATCTAAATACAACTTGCAATACATTGAAGGAAAGTGTTGATAAGCTTGTTCCCAATAATAGAAAATCTTCTACTAAAAAACTAAATGTTGCTTCAACATCCAAAATGGAAGATCTTGCAAAAGAGGTTAATATCAAAGAAAATAGTATGGGAGAATATACAATGGAGCCAGTCTTATCTTTGACATCTCTCCCTATCTCACCTAAGTCTTATGGACAATCTTTGAAATGATCCAAGCTCGAAACTAAGGAACCTCTTGAAGCATATAAAAAGAATTTTGTAGCAGAACAAGTATCCAAGCAAGAGTTTGAAGAGGATGAAGCTGTGCTATCATGGCTATACAAAGATGAATCTGAATCCCACAATGTTCAAACTAGTGACTCTACAACACCATAGATCCCTTCTAAGTCATACAGTCCAGGAAATAAATTGATAGCTAAGATGGGATATCTAGGTCAAGGACCTCTAGGAGTCAGAGGAAAAGGTTTTGAGGCACCTCTCCCACATACTGGTAGAGAAAATAAAGACAAAGTTGGCTTAGGCTTTAAAAAGAAACCCTTCCACCTCATACGTAATTGTTCTCATGTCATAGAGAAGATTGCACCAGGAGAACCTCTTCTTAAGAAAGAAGAAATAGAACCATCAGATAGTGATTCAGACAGTCTAGAACTCATCCCCTATGAAAAATTTCCTAAGGAGATCAAAGACCTTCTTGATGATAAAGATGATCCAATCAAAATAATTAATGTAGTAGAAGCACAAGAACCTACTATCAATCAAGAGATAGTTGCAACACAAGAACCAACTAATCTTGAAAATAATCAAGAAGAGGAAGGTGGTAGTTATTCTGAAACTGATTCCCATGAGTATGGATTCAAATCAGAAACTGAGGGTAACCCTTCTTGGGGTATTCACCCTGACTTTACTCATGTTCTAAGATTTTCTAGAGATCCTAACTCAGAAGTTGAATCAAATGCCTATGAATGGGGAGCCATTCCAAAACCAGATGAAGATGAATTATTATAGAGAAACATGTGCATGTTATTCACCAATATGCACCTCAACCCAACATAAGTCTAGAGTGAAATGATGAACCTATCGAGTCCGATCCACCTATGGCTGAATTGGACTCCCACAATGACATTAAGCCTATTCATGATTTGAATGTCTTAAGTTGTAATATCACTTTTGAACTTGAGTGTTAGGTTAGGACCAATGATGATAGATCCATATCCATAAACACTCTCTCCCAATCTTTCCCCACTTTGACTATCCAATATCTAGAACTTATTGATCAAACCTCCACAAATCCAAGCCATGGTATTTATACCTTCCCAAATGACTATGCCCTTGCTTGCTACTTCAATGCAGTTGAGCCTATCAGTACTTCCATCAGTGAATCAAGCATTATCATGATAGAGTCAAACATCAAATATCTCAGTCAGAAAAATAAGAATAAAAAAAGAAAGAAAAGGAGTTCTGAGGGTGAAAACCAGTTTGTGGTAGTCTCAGAACCTACAGAAGTAAAAATAAAAGATGTATCTAAAGGTGAAAACCTCTCTGAGGCACCTAAGGATGAGATATTTGATGTCCTTCTAAGTCATTTATAGGACAGATCTCTAGTTCTAATTGAGCCCACTCAATCTATCAATTTGGGTACAACAGAAGAACCACAATTGGTACATGTAGCACAATCATTATCAGAAGAAGAGAAGAGAAAATTTACTACATTCCTAATAGAGAAAAAGATCAACTTTGCATGGAAATATTCAGATATGCCAGGGTTGGATCCTAATCTTATCATGCACCATTTATCTATAGCTCCTAATATAAAACCTATCAAGAAAAAGTTGAGAAAGATGCATCCTCACGTTGCACTCTTGGTAAAAGCTAAATTAGAGAAACTCCTAAAAGCTAGATTCATCCAAGTTATTGACTATGCAGAGTGGATCTCCAATATTGTACATATTTCTAAACCAGATGGTTCAATCAGAGTGTGCACAGACTTTAGAGATGGGAATAGAGCATGCCCTAAGGATGATTTTCCACTACCTAACATTGATATGATAGTGGACATGATTGCGGGTTTTGAGATGTATTCCTTAATGGATGGTTTCTCTAGATATAACCAAATAAAAATTGCTCCAGAGGATCAAGAGAAAACTACTTTCACATGTGCATGGGGTACCTTCTATTGGAATGTCATGCCATTTGGGCTTAAAAATGCTGGTGCTACCTATCAAAGAGCCATGATATCTATTTTCCATGACATGATGCATCAAACTATGGAAGATTATGTTGATGATACTTTGGCAAAATCTATGATTAGAACTAAGCATCTAAAGGACTTAAGCATGATCCTAGACAGAATGGAAAAGTTTAGTCTCTGACTAAATCCTAAGAAGTGTGCTTTTGGTTTTACTTCTGGAAAGCTCTTAGGATACATAGTCTCAAAGAAGGGCATTGAAGATGATCCAGCTAAAGTCAAGGCTATAATAGAGATGAAACCTCCCAAGAATATCAGTCAAATGAGAACCTTACAAGGGAGAGTATAATATATCAAAAGATTTATATCACAACTTGCTGATATATCACAACCTTTTACAAAAACTTTACATAAAGGTGTGACCTTTGCATGGAATGAAGAATGTGAAAAGAACTTTGACCATATCAAGAAATATCTATCAAATCTGCCTATCTTGATGCCTCCTATTCATGGGAAGCAATTGATCTTATATGTCTCTACAACAAATACATCACTAGGGGCATTGCTAGCACAACATGATGAGAACAAAAAGGAAAGAGCTATATACTATATCAGTAGGACATTGGTTGCATATGAGAAGAACTATTCAATGATTGATAAAGCTTGTCTAGCTATGATCTTTGCATCACATAAAATGAGACACTACATGTTAGATCATACCATGCAATTGGTAACTAAAATTGATCCGCTCAAGTACCTACTAAGCAAAGCTTCCCTCGTAGGTAGATTAGCTAAATGGGTCATGCTCTTAAGTGAATTTGACATTGAATATGTAGAAATAAAAGCTATCAAAGGACAAGTTATTGCTGATCAATTAGTAGATGCACCTATGATTGATGATACACCAATGCAAATGGAATTTCCAGATTCCTCTATTATGAATCTTTCTTCTAGAGAATGGTAGTTATTCTTTGATGTCTCCTATACACAGAATGGATCTGGAGTAGGCATATTGTTCATAACTCCTCAAGGATACTCAATCCCAAAATAATTCAGATTAAAGTTTCCTTACACAAACAATATTTTTGAATATGAAGCCCTTTTGAATGGTATGAAAATAGCAACTGAATGGAGAGTAACAGAGCTACACATTCATGGAAACTCTCAACTTTTTATTCATCAAGTCAATGATGTGTACCAAACTAAAGATGAAAACTTTATTCCTTACAAGAGAATGGTAGATGATCTTAAGAAGTATTTCATATCTATCAAATTTGAGCAAATTCCTAGAATGGAGAATAAGGCTGCCAATGCAATGGAAACACTATCTACTTTATTACAACAACCTGAACCTGAGCTATGCTACGAGTTCCTGGTGGAAGCACTATCTTATCCTGCATATGACTCCCCTGAAACCCACATGATTTGTAATGTTGTAGGTCATGATTCATCCAGATACAAAAACTTATTTTCCTATCTCCAAGATCAAATCATTCCCGATACCTTCAACCACCATGAAAAGAGATACCTTATCTGTGATGCCTCCCGATATGTCATCATTGGTCACAATCTATACAAATAAGGTCTAGATGGTACACTACTTAGATGTTTAGAATGGGAAGAGTCTCAACATGCATTAGAGGAATTCCATGATGGTATTTGTGGGTCACACTTGAATGGTTTAACACTAACTCAAAAACTTATTAGGGCTGGGTACTATTGGCCTGAAATGGAGAAAGAGTCTATCAAGTTTGCTAAGAATTGTCAAAAATGCCAAGTGCATGGCAACTTAATTCATACTCTAGGGAGAGATCTAATTCCCTTTACTACACAATGGCCTTTTCACCTATGGGCCTTTGATCTTATAGGAGCTATACATCCTCATTCTTCTAATGGACATACCCATATAATCACAACTATAGATTATTTTACAAAATGGGTAGAAGCAGTCCCTTTGACACAAGCAATTGGAAAGCAAATATCTACGATCATATTGAACTATATCATATGTAGATATGGGATACCTCATTCCATAATCATAGATAATGGTGGATAATTCAAGAACAAAGACCTAGATGATCTATGTGCCAAATTCAAGATCACACAACATTGGTCTTCTATCTACTATCCTCAAGGGAATGGACAAGTAGAGGCTTCTAATAAGAATCTATTGAAAATCTTGCATCGTACAATTAATAAAATAGGAAGAGACTGGCATCTCATGATCAATCCAGCTCTCTGGGCCAACAGAACAAGTATCAAAACACCCACTGGGGCTACACCTTTTTCTTTAGTTTATGGGTTTGAAGCAGTACTACATATTGAGGTTGAAATCTCATCACTAAGAATTAGAATGCATGGTCTAGTAACTGATAATGACTAGAGAGTGTCTAGGTTGCAAGAACTTGAACTACTAGATGAGCATAGACAAGTAGTGTATGATCATCTTAGAGTATATCAGAAGAGAATGTCTAGAGGCTACAACAAGAAAGTCAGACACAGAGAATTTCAGGTTGGCGATCTAGTCTTGAGAGAGAATCCTAAAAATAATCACATCGAGAATGCAAGGGGAAGTTTGAACCCAACTGGCTAGGTCCCTTTGTAATCACTACTACTTTTGGCTCTGGTGCCTATCAACTCTCAATGAATGAAGGAGAATAGCTCTAAAAACCAATCAACATTCTCCATCTGAAGAAATTATATGCCTAAGGCATTCAGTCTATGGTAAAATGTCTTGAAAAAAATCTTTAAAATTGGAAAAAGTCCTGAAAAAATGAACATCTTGGTGAAAACCTAGCAATAGGTGCCTTGATGATTCACAAAAAAATAAAAAACTATCAAAAGTACAAAAAAAATTGAAACAATGAAAAGTACAAAAAAATGAGAAAAAGAAAAAGTGCCTTGGTGAAAACCTGGAAACAAGCGCCTTGGTAGGAAAAATAGAATCTTTGCCAAGATGGTGAAAACCTAGCAAATAGGTGCCACTTGTTTCAAAATGCTCCATCTATTAGTGCAATCTTGGTCTTTCCCAGCTTTCAGTCTTGCTTTAGTTTGTACATATCTACCGATTTGTTCCTGCATTCCTATTTTCAATAAGTCAGTTTGTATGCCGATCGGCTCAAGCGTTTGTATCCTATCAATGTTAAAACTTGGGGGCAATCATTGTCATATCCTATGGCCTCCAATGTATCTTAGATGTATCATATCCAGTCAGAGTCCTTCGAAGCTTCATTTGAGTTAGTTAGTCTGTGTTGTCTCCAGAAAGGATTTTGCATCTACAACAATGCAATCAAACATCAAACACAAACTGAAAACAATCTGTGCTTTTTCATGCTTTTATCTCCTTGTATGCTTACTGATTTGCATTTAGATTTTTGCATATTATGTCACTTTGAGCTCTTCGATGATGTCCTTTATAGGATTTAGAGAGTGATGACTGGGTGCATAATCTTTTCTTTGTTTTTCTACTTGTATGTTAAAATCTAACAACTTTAGAAATTCTAGATTGAAATGGTGTCCGAGTATAAGAGCCTCTATCTTGAATTGGAAGGCCATGTGTACCTCGACCATTGATACTCAAAAAATTCAAGGAAGTTTGATCTCACTATTATCTTTTTGAGTGAATTCTTTATCCTACTGTGAAACATGATCTTGCCTAAGGATGTGAAAAATAAAGGGTCGCTACGGGTAATTCACATTGGATTTTGAATGATCTCTTGACTATTTGATGTGTTTGTCATGCAAGGCATATTCAAGTCATCATCACATTTATATTTTGATTCTTATACAAATTGCTATATTAAAATGGACATGATATTCAGGACATCCTAGTGCTTATGCCTTGGTGCTTATATCTAATCTGACATTCCAAAAACGAAATCAATATTCATATATCCATGGTTTCCTAACCAGTGGGTGTTGTATTGATTCTTGCACATACAAATTGATATTCATATGTCTATGGTTTCATAGCTAGTGGGCATTGTATTGATTTATCCAGTTACCTAAAAGTTCAATGATGATAACAAATCGACATACGATCAGTGAGTAGGTCCTAGGTCCTAGGTTACATTTTATTTGGCATGTTTCTTTGCATTTTGCATGTCTGCATGATCTCACAAATGTTTGGAAACACTTCAAAGCTTAAATAATTTCTCATATCAATTCTTCACATCTAACGAGAGTTGAGTCTCACACGAAGGTCCATCCAATGAAACAACAAGTGGAATCCTTTTTCGGGATCAAAATCAAAATCTGAGATCGTTTATTATGTCAAAATCACAATTTAATTTTTTTGGACCTAGGACGGTTTACTGCTTGCATAATTGACCTTCCATCATCACAAAAATCTAGTATTCAACTTAACTGATTATCTTACATCAAACTCTCAAAATTTCAACTTGGTTAACTATGGTCAACTCATGGTTTCACCTAGTCAAACTTGGTCTCCAAGACCTCTAAATGATGTAGAATGCATTCTCGAACATGTTTAACCACTTCTCCAATCAATTAACATGCTTCTAAACTATCAATGCTGAATTTTCTTGTCAGATTTCAATTTTAATCCCGAAGGGGGCATGGTATTGCATATCATTCAAAGTCTGTAATCTAATTTGAAATCATATCTTTCCTCAGTAATCATGACAACAACCACGTCTAGTTACTGATTCATCAAAAAGACCTCATCGCTCGGGGCAAATCTATCATCGCTTGGGGCATATCAGATTCATCAAGATCCATATCAATCTGGTATTCTCTTAATCTTGTAAATTGTATCAGTTTTTGTAACTATCAGTTCAATTGTGTTATTTCCCTAGTTCTTTGGTAACTGAAGGGTTCAGATGTGATACCTACATGATTTTTCTAAGGAAAATTGAGTCTGGAATCGGTCACTCACTTCTTCACAATCACAAGGTTTGAAATCAGGCATTTTGACTCTTTTGTTTCATTGGTTCATCACTATTATAGTTAACATTATCTTTGGTCATTCAGGACCTATTATCTTCATATCAAATCTTTCAATCAGCTTTTGTCTCATATCAATATCAATTTCAATTTCAAACATCAGTTTCATATCTTTATCAAACACAAACTATCTTTGAACCACTATGCTTCACACAACAATTCAAAGAAGGGCAAAATGTAATACCCCAAAAATGGGCTATAAGTTCATTAACCTCCTATATCGACACATCAAATCAAATTGACATCGAAGTCCTAACCTAAGGCACATCTGAACATCATCAAATCCTAATTTATTATAATAAATTCTACATGAAGGAATATTCCTAGTAATATTCCTAATTATCCTAACTATCTTTGATTTAATGATTATTTGGCGATAAATCCTATTTATCCTAAAGTTTGATTAATTGAATATTCTCAATATTTAATTAATTAGATTTAATTCTACCACTTAATTGTTTAATTGAAGTTAATTCTGTTTATTCCTAATTGTATTATTTAATTTTGACAATAAATCCAAAATCCTATGAATAATTGATTAAATTCTTATTTAATTAATTAAAGCAAGTTGTCAATTTTTAATAATATTGTTTTTGAATAAAAGTTTGATTAAATGATTGATTAACCCATAAATCAATTGTTTTACTTTTAAAAAATCAGTTAAGTTGGAAATAAATCACTTTATTTATTAAATTAATTTATAAATAAAACATGCACATTCAAGAAAACTAGACAACTATCAATTATCAATTAAAGCTAAACTCTATTTTGAGTTGAACTCTACTTTTGCATGTTTTTGTGAGTTAATTATTCTTTATTTTCAGATAACTCAAAAATCAAGTTG
The DNA here is from genome assembly GCA_027943335.1 of Chamaecyparis obtusa. Classification (NCBI taxonomy): domain Eukaryota; kingdom Viridiplantae; phylum Streptophyta; class Pinopsida; order Cupressales; family Cupressaceae; genus Chamaecyparis; species Chamaecyparis obtusa. The sequence goes on from BSBK01004837.1 coordinate 104,224, forward strand.
AGTTTATTTGAGTGATTTATGGCTTTCTTTCATGCACCTCCAAAGCCGTAGATTTCTATAAATTAAGGCTTCAGATCATTCCAAATCATCTCATATTTTTCTATCCTCATGCTGTCAAATTGGAGACTGAAAAATCATCTTTGCAAATCCAAGCTATTGTGAGATCATTCTTGTTTTTGAGTATTGCATATCATTTAGAATTCATCTTAGATCAATTCATTGCATATCAATTTCATCTTAGATTCTAGATTCATATCAATTTTTCATTCTTATTGCATAGAAAATATTAAAAAAATAGATTAATTGCATTCATTACTTCATTGCTATCATGCATTCAAATCCTTCATTTAGGTGTCGTCAAGGTCACTGATCTCGGTATAATCTTAGAATACATACTCGCACCTATTAGAAGGTAGTAAATCACCTAGTTAGTGTAGTTTTTCATTTATTGGACAATTTTAATTTTAGCTAACCTCTAATGTTTTAGTGAAGTGTTGTGTCTATAGACCAGGTACAAAATTCACACACACACCCAATAGGTTCACCCATAAACTATGCTTGCAATTGTAATGCATCTTCTAATGGCTTCTGGAATACTCATAGATCCACCTTCTTGTATCACTATGAATATGAAATGCATGTCTCCTAAGGATTTAGCAACTTATGTGTGTTACCTTCGAAAGATTTACCATATGAATGCATGTCTTTTAAGGATTTAGCAACTTATGTGCGTTACCTTCCAAGATTTAGCATATTTGAAATTGGAAATGTGTGTCCCTTCAGGATTTAGCAACTTATGTGTGTTACCTTCAGAGGATTTAGCATATTTAAAATTGAAAAATGTGTCTCTTCAAGATTTAGCAAATTATGTGTGTTACCTTTTGAGATTTAGCATGCTACAAAATAAAAGGTTAGAACAAAAATGCATAATATAGAATGAGGGAGGCTATATATATGCCCCCCTCCTTAAGATGGAAAAAACATACTATTTTGACATGTTAAGGAAAGAAAAGAACAAGGGTAAAGCCTTCTTCAACAACAAGACAATATCCATAGACAACACCCAGTCCAAGACAAGAAGGTCATAGCTCCTATGAGGTCATGGAAGGGATGAATGAAAAGAGATATCATGCAAGAAGTGAAAAAGGTAAACCTTGTGAGGGATAGCACACTGTTCAGCTCCCAAGGTGAGAGATATATCAACCATGGAAACCTAATGTCAAACAATGAAATAGGTTGTGATCAAGGACAAAGATCCTCAATGCAAACCAAAATTTTCATGTATGGTTGGATATCACATAATAGATAGATACTTCTTAACCAAGGAAAGAGGTGAATCTTGGAAACATAGTAAAGAAGGAGATGACATCCTTTCCCCCCAAGTGTAGGAACAAACATGAAAGGGGACCTATTATATCACTCGCAACACTATACAAGATAATGAGCCCCCAAGGATTAGGCTACCATTGTTTACATAATATGGAGCTCCATAATAGGAACATGAATGTTATTTAGAGAAAACAAGATTGAAATACAACTCATTACCATATGATATATAAATAACATTACTATCAATGAGCTGCCTAATCTTATAATGTAAAGCTTGACATTCATTTGTAGAGTGATCATGAAATCTATGATATAAACAAAAAGGAAAAGTCTTCAAATTTGGACTATGTTTCTTTTTGCATTTAGGTCTAGTAATCATCTTAGCACAAAGGAGTTTAGACAAAAGAACATCTTGGTCAAATTCCTTCATAGTTTCATCATATTTTGATGTGTTATTCGAGATGTTGATAACATTGATTTGTCATTGAGAACTAAATCCCAATCCATAAGAATGCTCATGTCCCCTAGTGTGTAAGGGCATGTGAATTCCTTGTTTATGCTTACCACATCCTTGACCATTAAATCCTTGTTTAACTAGGAAATGATAACCAAGACCATAACGAGAAGCCATATCAAAAGGAGTCAATGAAACTTCAGTAGTCACTATGTTATCATTAGTAGGCTTGAAAGATTCATTGTGGGTAGAAGTAGTGACAAAGTTATTATGAAGGGCTTTATAAGTAAAAAATCATTGTTCAAATTCTCTTTGTTTCTTCATAAAATCAAAAGCATTAACCTTATACTCTCCAGTAAAGGTAGGATTAAAATCCAAGGTTCCCCAATCATTGTTAGGAAGAGCATTAGAGGTAGAAGGATTACTTTTAGGAATAGTAGTAGTGTGGATTTGAATATTAAGACAAGGATTAGGCACATCATTATCATGAAGCGTATACATAGTGTTATTATGTATAAACTTGACTTTACCATAGAGGGTGAAAGGAACAACATGCATTTCATGCAACTAAGGTCTACCCAAAAGAAGGTTATAATTGAGAGGTCCAAGCATAACATGAATAGGTGTATTCAAGATGACTGGTCCTACTTTGATAGGGGTAAAATGGAATCACCTCTATTTAATGTAATGTATGGGGGAAATATTAGATCCACTCCTAAATCCAAATTCCCAATGGAGAGATCCGATTTGATCAACCAAAATGTTAATGCACCATCAAATCAATCTATGGAGAATATGAAAGAGAGAGAAAAAACTTATATTTCCCTATGGTAAAATTGTTCTTGAAATCAAAAATAATTGAAATACAAGTACTAACCTCAAATTAGGGCAAATCTAGAAAATGCCAATTTCTAATGTCTGTGTGTATTTTCGGGCAATTCTGCAACCTATTTCGGACTGGAAATGCCAAGACAAAGAAAACCTGAAAATCTTTTGTCTTTCTGATAGTAGGTAGTCTTTGACCCTCATAAAAATTCAAAGGCTACATTCTTTATTTGAAGGTCAATCTGACTTTGTTCGCAGATCTTGAAAGTTCACCGAAAAGTGTATCTAAATCTATTCTCAAATCCAGAATTCCACACCCGTACCTACAATAAAAATGGTTTTTTTTTTTTGTTTGGGGGGTTTTCCTTGGTCAAACCCTAGTTTTGAATCAACCTTAATATTGAAATTGAAATAAGAATGCTAACAAGTAGTAGAAATGGATCTAACAATGAAGCTATGCAATTCGATAGATATGTAATTTTATTTTGAATGTAAACAAGAATATTGATATGAAAGCTTGAACATAACAATGACAAATGTAAATCAAACCTCCATGATTGTATGCTTGGAGTCCACCTTGATAGAAGAATGAATAGATCTTGAATATGAACAAAGGATCTTGAAGGAAGATCACACTATCATGATGGCTAGATCTAGGGTTTGAATGATGAATCTTGAATGATTGAACCAAATCCCTTCAATGGATTGAATGCTTGAATCCTTGATCTTCAATGGAGAACTTGGATCAAGAAGAGGACTTGAAGGCTTGAATTAATGCTTGCTTGAGAGAAAAGAAGATATAAATTATGGATTTCTTGGAAACTTGATGGAGAAAATGAGAGAGGAAGGCCTCCTTTTATAGTGAACTAGGGCACAATCCTCTAGAGGGGCCACCTTGGAGAATTAAATCCAAATTAGGTCCTAACCATTAGAAAATATACCTAGATTAAATGCAATTTGAGGATTTACCATTCTGAAACCCGAAATGGCTGACTCGGAGGTGGGAAAACAAATATCCCCGAAACCCAACACCCGAAAATCAAGGAAATTTGAAATCTAGTCAAGTGGTCAAGGACAAGGTTGTATCAGACAAGGTTAGGGTTGAGGTCAATCCTAACTAGGTCAGGGTCAAGGTTGACTTTGACCCCATAAGGTTGACTTTGACCTTAGGATCCTAACCCAGAATGCTAGGAAATGTAGATTGGAGTGAAAATCAGGGACATATAGAAGTAGAATGAGGAGTACAAGTATGATCCAAGAAAAAAGCTGATTCAAGGTTCTTGACATGACCCAGACCACTCTCTCGGAGGGCTAAATGCTCTTAACATGGAAGTGCTTCCATTTTAAGATGATACATGAGATATTATTCACTTTATGGAAAGATAAAAATGTTGTTTTATTCACTCATATATTTTTGGATGTAAGCATTTCTATGTACACTATAGCATGTATTTTTAATAATGTGTTTTAGTATGATAAGACATTGAGGGGGTGGGTGAATCAGTGCAATCACAAATCTAATACTTTTAACAATTATCTTCCACAAAAACCAACATAAAAATAATATTATAACAATAAAGCATAACAACAAAAACATTCACACACATTGAACACTTAACAAAATATTTTATCCCATGGAAACCCTTGTTAGAGGGAGAAAACCATGTGTGGAGATGATGCATAAAAATTTCACTAGTGCACCATGAAATCTTCCGTGCTAAGAGAAATTACAACAACCCTTTTGAGGTTATACATAGTTAAGTGTATCAGTAGCTTGGCTAACAACTACAATAGTCCTACTAAAGACTACCCTGTCAAGGGATTTAAAACTCCTTCTGAGAGTTCAACTTGTTAGATGATTTACACTTAAAATCCTATAAAAGATATTTCTCACCGTATTAGGAGTGACACTATTAAGGGATTTATCTTTCCAATTTGTTAGAATCAACAAATAACAAATGACTTGATATTTTCACTCAGTACATGACACATCTAATGTATTCCTAATCAATTTTTCTTCTCAAAGAACTTTACTACCTCTGTACTGTCTTCAAAAATGTCCATCTATCACCACATACCATCAAAACATCACCCAACAACTTCCTTAGTGATTTTCATAACTATTTATACACCTTTTCTAGGTTGGTGCTAGAACCATAGAATGTTTAATAAGTCATCACTCAAATCCAAGATATACATATTGAAGAAAGAGCACCAAAATCAAAAGGAAACATTCTTAATGTCGGCTCAAAATATTAAATCTTGAAAACATGTCATCCAACCATTAACATTTGACCGCAACACCGATATAGCCAATTGTATTTACTTAAATCCTTAATAATGCACTCAAATATTTAAATTAACTGATGCAATCATAGATATAGTCAAATATACCTTTTTAAATCATGTTTTTACAATTTCACACTATAATTTGATTTCTAACTTCAAATCTGGTTGACTTTATCTTTCTTGTTATCTTCATACCGATTAATTGAACACTTATTTGATTCTCCATTTGATCTGTCAACACCAATGATAAAAATGATCTCTTGACATCAATAGAACATGTTTCTAGCAATGAAAATATGTTGAACAAATACACTTTTGTGAGAAAAAGACACATTGCCTTCATCAAAATGCCAACAATCTCACACTTTGGCATTAATGGCAACATAGGGAAAAAAATGAGTAAGTGTCAAAAAGAATAAAACTATACACAACTCCCCACTATGCTACTTACTCCACAAAAAATAATGTCAAACTACTACTAATAGTATAGTATTCTACCCCTTTGACAAAAATGACCAAGGTGTTACAAGATATGCAAAAATAAAGTTTTATTTATCAAGACTATCATAACCTATTACATTCTACAAAAAAATCATTGAAATTAGTCTTCAGTACTTTCAACTCACTAACCCATGACTTGTGTAGATTCTCCATTACAAGTTATTTTTCATGAAGTAGAAATGACGAGTCCTCTAATGCTTCAACTAATTTCTATAGGTGAGGTGGTAAGGCTTATTTAACATCATTCAAACTCTATTCTATAATATCTATTTAGGGATCAAAATAATTTATAATTCCATCAAGTTTTCATGTCTCTTATTATGTTATCCCTATATTTCTTCAACTTCTAATTTATCTTTTCTTTCTCAACACCAAAAGATGTAGCAGTCATATAAATGGGATCATAATTTTGTGATAAAACATTCATCTCCTGTTAAGCTTCACCCTTTTCCTTATCAAAATCTTGTATAAAATGGGAAAACTCACTAAAAGTTTCAATGTATTACCTCCTTAAAGTAATTCTTCTTTGATCTGGTTCACAGAAAGTGTAAGAGTGTTCCTATCTTGGGCAATGTACTATGATAATTTCTTTGATCTTTTCTTTTCATAGATCTTATTTTCTCTTACGATTGTTGCATCCTCTAGATTTTTTAATCTCCTCTCTATTAGAATTATTTAGAACAATAGATAGGGGGATGAATCAGTTATTCTCTAGTCCAGATGTACCAATTGAACTTTCTAGCACTTCAACAATCTCAGATCTAATTATAAATTCAACTCGATCTCTATAACATTTATTAGAAACATATAAAATGTAGTCCACTATCCAAAAGTAATTAATTTTCAAAATATAACATCATTCACATCAAAACATTCACACATGTATAACATTGGGATTTATAATGGAGACCCAACATGGGAAAAACCACTTTGTAACATGCTACTGATATTTCACTCTTCTGAAGTGAGCTCTATAAAAAGCCAACTCTATTAAAGCCTTACAAACATACTGCTAGGTGTGACATTGTTAAAAGATTTAAAAACTTTGTAAAAACTAACATGGTTAAGGGATTTAAGAACATTCCATTAGAATGTCACCTTTATTAAAGGATTTATATAATGACTGGTAGGTCAACCTTGATTAAAGGATTTATATTGATACAATAGTTAGAAAGTAATAGTAGTTTCTTATCTAAAAAATATACAACTCACTTTGAAAATATAGATCCACTTCACACATAGATATGTTGATTTACTGACTAGCCTTCATTTCCATCTCCACCTTTGATCTGCTCGAAATTCTCTTAAGGGAATCACAACTTTGTTCATCTCCTTCACAATTTCACCTTCAGCCTTCTCCTTAGACATATCAATCCATAACATCAAAAAATTTAGCCCATGTTCTAACCTCACAATAAGGTTTTCCTTTATACCTCTTCAATTAGGTAGATCCATCTTTTGGTGCTTAATCTCTTCCATAGATCTTAGGTTTATGTCAAATTCATCAAATCCTTCCATCATCATGTTCATCATCCTTTCTTCTAGATACATCTCTAAACTTCTCATTGAATCCATAATAAAATGATTTACCATACATTATATACTCCATACAATTCATTAATAAAATAAACACAATTTACATATCCCCAGAATTCAACTATGTCAGCTGGGAATCTCAATTCTTTCTCCAAATGAAAATTTTTGACACTCAGTCAATATTGTGTTCTTCGCCTCAGTCATAACTATGTATCTCGATCATCTATACAAACTGTCTTCCTTAGAAAACACTATCTTTTCTCAGTAATTTCATGTTGCTCAGTGTAAACTGATGTTTGGTCAACACTAATTTACTTAGCATATACTGGCACTCAATCGTCACTAAGATCACTTGGCTTAAACTAGATTTCTTTACTTTTTCTTGATTAAGCCTACATCTTCACTCTTTCTTCTTACTTAGATAAATAATACATTATCTTATCAATGTGCCAACTAATCAAGTACCCATTGAAGTATCAAATAACTCAACCTTTCCTTAGGTTCTCTTGTTATCTCCTTTCCCTAATCCTCTTCATCAATCAATAGATATGGTACTATCATAGATCAAATCTATCTTATCCATTAAGGTTTGACATCAATGACAATATAAAAATTGTTTCAATTGCAGTTTCCAACAATCTCCCTCTTTGGCATTGATGGAAACACCACATGAATAACATGTCATTTACCAAACAACCCAAAAACTTATGTGCATCAGACTTTTATAATATCCTTAGCTTCTTTCTGATTCACAACTTCTTTGCCTTGCCTGACCACATACACAGTCACTCTCTCTGAATCTTTTCAGAATCTCTAAATCTTCTCCCTATGTGTTTTCATTTAAATCTCTCCCTCTTTGACAAAAATTCCAAAGTAGTATCTATCACTTACATCTTCCATATGTAGATGTCTTCATGTCAGTTCAGTATGCTGTATTTCTCCCTATGTCATCTTACTTATGATTGACTATCATCTTTTCTTTACTTGTCACAACTCTAGGCAACTCCTAAAGTGTGACCTTTTCTACATCAATTTGTCAGATATCCTTTGTAGAACATTTGATGCAGTGCTCTTAGTAGACTAGGCAACCTTAGTTAGGGGAATCACCCCTAGTTTACCTCTAAGATATTCATGAGCATCCTTAGGTAAATATTTTTTGAGTATGTTTGATAATTGTCCCTTTTAATTCACATATTCTATTCTCACTTCTTTTTCTTGTACCATCTTTCTCAAGTAATGATAATTGATAGAAATATACTTAGTCTTTGTGTGCATCACTAGATTCTTTGATATATTGATAGCACTTGTGTTATCATAGAAAATAACAACTGGCTCAATGATTTCCTCTTTCATTCCTTTTAACAATTTCTTGATCCATACTAAATTTGAAAAATTCAATGTAGCTTCTACATAATCTACTTCTGTTGTAGATTGGGAAATACAGCTATGTTTCTTTCTTGTCCAGGAGACTAATCTCTTTCCTAGAAAGAATGCTCCACCACTTGTACTTTTTCTATCATCAACATTTCTAGCCCAATTTGCATCAGTGCAGACTCTCAGTTTAAATTTTTCATTCTTCTTGTAGTATAATCCATAATCCTCTTTCCCTTTCAGATATCTCAATATTCTCTTCACTACCACCATATCATTTTCCTTAGGTTTGGAAAAAATCTTGCCATAATCCCAACTTCTATGGCTATATCCAATCTATTGTGCACAACATATTTTAGCTTTCTGATCATAGATCTATATAAGGTTTGATTCACTTTAGTAATATCATTAGCTTTAGATAGTTTCTATCTAGTAGCTATAGGAGTACTTACTAGTCTAGAATCCTCCAAACCAAAAGTTTTTAGTATCTCTTTAACATATTTAGATTGAGTAATAAAGATACCTTTCTCCTTCTAATAAACTTGTAAACAAACAATTTTTTTTATCTCACCAAACATAGACATTTCAAAACTCAGTTTGCATGTGATTTGAAATTTTTTGACATAGGGCATCTTGTCCTCCAAATATGATATCATCAAAAAAAATTTCAGCTAACAAAATCCCTTTACCTTCTTTAGTTTTCATTTACAATTTGTTGTTTTCATTTTTTCTTGCAAATATAATCTTTGTCAAGTAATTGTGCAGTTTCTCATACCATTCTCTGGAGGCTTGTTTTAGTCCATATATTGCCTTGTTAAACTTGCAAACTATAAAGAATAAAAATGTGAATGGTTGAGAGGGAAAAAATGAAGAGATACAAAAATATATGTGTAAATAAAATGGGGAATGATATAATGGAAAATGTTGTGGACATGAAAAAATTTAATCAAACATGAATACTTATCTTGAAAAGGAGCAGATTTGGAAGTCACTATTTTCTAGTCCTTGTGTATAGTTTCGGGAATTTTGCAAGAGGATCTGACCTGGAAATAAAGAAACAAAGAAAACCCAAAAACCTCTTATCTTTCTAAAGAAGGTCAAAATTGACCCAAAATATGGGTAAGATCTTACCCTAGGGCACAATCTTACCCCAAAAAGTTGACCTTAACCTGCACCGTTTTGATGAAAATTTTGTTTAGGGATCCTGGAAGTTCACCGGAAAGGGTACTCAGATCTGAACTGCAATTCACTATCCCCTACCTATATCTACAAGAAAAATGGTTTTTTTGTTTGGATGAGGGGTTTTCCTTGGTCAAACCCTGATTTTGAATCAACCTTTAAAATAGAATTGAAAGAGATAATGCTAGAAAGTAGTAGAAGTAGATCTAACAATGAAGCTATGATAATCAATAGATATGCAATTGTATTTGAATTGTAATCAAGTATGTTAATATGAAAGCTTGGACACAACATTAACAAATGTAAATCAAAACCTCCATGATTTTATCCTTGGAATCCATCTTGAAGATGAACAAAGGATCTTGATGGAAGATCACACCACCATGATGGATAGATCTAGGGTTTGAATGCTTGAACCAAATCCCTCCAAAGGCTTGAAAGCTTGAATCCTTGATCTTCAATGGAGAACTTGAATGCTTGAATGTAGACAATGGCTTGAATGCTTCCTTGAGAATGCTTTCTTGATGATGAAGTGCTTGATTGAAAAAAAGAGATGATAGATCACTTGATACTTGATGGAGATATGAAAAAGAGATGGATGAAATGATAGATGAGGGCTTCATTTTACAATGATCTAGGGGAAAAACTCCTAGAGAAGATGACATGAGAAATAAATTCCCATTGGGATCATACCCCTAGAAATAGACCTAGATTAAATATAATTTAATATTTTACCATTTCGGAGATCGAAACAGCTGACCCGAAAGCATGAAAACAATTCTTTCTGAAACCCGACATCTGAAAATCATGGAATCTTGAAATTTGGAGACTGGGTCAAGGTGGAGGCTGACTTTAACCTAGGTTAGGTTTGAGGTCATCCTTGACCTAGATCAGGATCAAGGTCATCCTTGACCCTGGGGTGAAGGATCTCAGGATCTCAGTCCAGAATGCCAGAAAAGTGCAGAAAGAAGGTGGAAAATGGGGCAACATGAGGAGAAAAGCCAAAATCAAGCCAGGAACCTACCTGAGGTGTTTGAAATAACCCCAAAAAACCTACTCAGAGGGCTAAACCAGTCCTAAATGGAAGTGCTTCCATTTTCTGACAATACATTTAGCCTCCACTTTAGCAAGGGTATAGATTCGATGCAAACTCTTGGTAAAGGAGAAGAAAGATCCAATTGGATTCACAACAAGATAGAATATCACTTAGTTAAGGACATGAGCCCCCAAGCTAAGGATTATAACTCAACATACACGCACGAGGGTTTGAAAACAAAGTGAAAAACTAAAAGACACAAAAGAGAGGGGTTAGTACTAAAAAAAACCTAAATCAATTAGTAAAGGAAACCTTGCTAAGAAATGCTTCCGATACTAATATCATATTTGGAAAGCTATAATAAAAGCATAAATGATTACATAATAAAGACAAGAGAAACACTATAAATAACATAGCTTCATGATCTAGTCCTACTAGCATGAAAGAAAAAAAAAAGAGAAAGGAGAAAGTGATTACCTCGACTAGTAAGATGCCCACCTTACCATGAATCACCAAGGAGGGAGAGCCTAACAGGTAGAAAAACCTAATAGTTCACCTAAAAACTATGCATTGAAACTATAATGTGTCTTTTGATGGCTTTTGGAATACCCATAGATCTACCTTCCTGCATCACTATGAATATAAAATGTATATCCCTTCAGGATTTAGTAACTTATGTATGTTACCTTTTGCGGATTTAGCATATTGAAAAATTGAAAAATGTGTGTCTCTTCAGGATTTAGTAACTTATGTGAATTACCTTCAGAGGATTTAGCATATTTAAAATTAAAAAATGCATGTCTCTTTAGGATTTAGCAACTTATGTACGTTACCTTTAGAGGATTTAGCATATTGAAAATTGAAAAATGCATGTCTCTTTAGGATTTAGAAACTTATGTGCATTACCTTTAGAGGATTTAACATATTGAAAATTGAAAAATGCGGCATAATGGAGACCCTATATAGGCCCCCCTCCTTATCATGGTTCTCTACTAGACATAATAAGGAAGAGAAGGAGGATACCTGATTCACAACATAAGGAGATATCATGTTAACAATAATTTACACTATATTCTTAGCGAAGGGTATTGATCCTTACATCTAAGAGTATAGATAATCCTAAAAAGGATATGTAACTCATGGAAAAAGGATCCTCAAAGAAAGAGATCTTATCAACAAGACCCCCACCATAGAGGATTGCTTTAAATAAAATATCATATTTCAAAGAGAAACAAAGATTCAATCATCCAGCTTCTTGTAATCACAAGGAAGAGGAATCTTTGGACAAAGGAATCAAACTCTAACCCTAAAGCAAGGACAAGAATTTATAAAGAACATAATTTGCAAAATATAGAAGAAGTGATGACTTAGAATAACCACCTCTCAAATAAAAGGATATCCATAGCCAATACCTTAGTCAGTATAATGAAATATTGTTACAAGATAAATAAATGCCACTAAGCTAAGGAAAGAAGGAAGAACCTTTCCCCCCAGGGATGAAAGAAAGGGATACCTTTACAAAATAAATGTCTATAGAAAAGATATCTTGAATATAGAATAAAATATATGGATGATTATAAAAATAATTGAAAACCATAGAGAAGAAAGATAGAAAGAATACCAATTAAGCTCAAGACCACATATATGCTATGAGGCTAATGGATCCTAGAAGTTTGGATGAAAATAGACCTCTTTCCCCCTAGTCTAGACACAAGAGGAGAAGAGATCTATACTGTATCTGAATGAGGGGTATCCCCTATATCAAAATTATGATGGAGTTTGAAAACTACACAAGAACGAGATATAATTCCTAAAGCAGCTCTTTCTCTAACATATAACTTGAAATTCACACAATCAGCAAGTAAATGTGTATTACTCTAATGAAAAGGATATTTGTACTTGGATAGAGAATCTTTCGACATAGGTTTAAAAATTTCTTTCTTGGAATTCATTAACTAAACATACACCTTCTTAGCCACCCCTTGCTGAATATCAGGGTTATCTAAGGTAGGTGTAGGGAGAAGAACATGGAGAGGAGTACGACAATCAAAATCAACCACCTTAAATTGAGATTGTGAACAACCAACACCACACATATCTTGTTTAGGGGATATATGAACTAGATACTTAATACCATGTTCATTAACACCAAGCCCTAAACCTTTATAACCTTGTTTAGTCATCATATTATATCTTGTAGTGTACATATCATGTAAAGCTTCTACAAGAGGTGATTGTTTATTATGTTCATGAGTAAAGGTTTTATAAGGTGGAATAATAGGTTTAGAAGAAGTTTCTCTTTTCTTCCCTTTAATATCATCTTGAATTAGATAATAAGGGGAAGGTAAATCCAATAATTCTTGCACATTTGCATCATGAACCATAGTTTGAACCTCATCATAAGTATGAGAAGAACTAGGACTAGAAGATGGAGAATTGATCATATTAGGAATGTTAGGATTAGGAAGATTAGGAACTAGATTAAGAAGGATAGGATTAGTATTAGGAAGATTAGGAGATGGTGTATCATCTAAAAAATTCTTCACATAATCCAAAAGAGTAATAAGTCTGCCACATAAATCTTTAATGAAAGCTTTAAAAGTAGGAAGACTAGTACCGGTCAATTTCACAATAGCATATGCAAGTGAAAAATGAAGACTCACCAACATAATGAAATGAATGATAATCTCATAAACATCATAAGTATGATAAAGAGATACTAAGAGGAGAATAATAAAGAAAAATCACATAGCAAAGCATCTTAAAAATCTTCATAACAAATGAAATGGAAGAAATATTTTTGTATTTTGTAGGATATATGGATTTTTTTTTTGAATTTTAAAATGCAAGAGCATAAAAGAAATATAATCTTAAGGAAATAAGGAAAAGCATATAACACCAAAAATAAAAGTTGTCTATCATAGGTTCACCAAAATGTAAAGAATAAAGTGTAAAGAATACAAATGTGAATGGTTGAGAGAGACAAAATGAAGAGATATGAAATATGTGTGTAAATAAAGTGGGGAATGATATGATGGAAAATGTTGTGGACATGAAAAAATTTAATCAAACATGAATACTTATCTTGAAAAAGATAAAATTCATAAGTCACTATTTTCTAGTGTCTATGTACAGTTTCAGGAAATTCTGCAACCGGATCTTGCCTAGAAATATAGAAATGGAGAAAACCCAAAAACCTCCTGTCTTTATGAATAAGGTTGACCTTGACCCAAAACAGGGGTAAGATCTTACCCTAAGGCACAATCTTACCCCAAAATGTTGACCTTGACCTGCAGTGTTCCGAAAAAAATTCTCTTCGTGGATCCTGAAAGTTCACCAAAAAGGGTACTCAGATCTGAACTGCAATTCATTGTCCCGCACTTGTACCTACAAGAAATAGGGGTTTGTTGTTTGGATGAGGGGTTTGCCTTGGTCAAACCCTAGTTTGGAATCAACCTTTAAAATAGAATTGAAACAGAGAATGCTAGAAAGTAGTATAAGTAGATCTAACAACCAAGCTATGATACTCAATAGATATGCAATTGTATTTGAAATATAATCAAGTATGTTAATATGAAATCTCGGACACAACATTAACAAATATAAATCAAAACCTACATGATTGTATGCTTGGAATGCACCTTGAAGGGAGAATGAGTAGATTTTGAAAATAGAAAAAGGATCTTGAAGGAAGATCACACCACCTTGATGGATAGATATACGATTTGAATGATGAATCTTGAATGATCAAGAACCAAATCCCTCCAAGGGCTTGAAAACTTGAATCCTTGATCTTCAATGGAGAACTTTAATGCTTGAATGTAGATGATGGCTTGAATTATTTCTTGAAAATGCTTTCTTGATGATGAAGTGTTGTATTGCAAAAGAGAGATGATAGATCACTTGATACTTGATGGAGATCTGAAAAAGAGATGGATGAAATGAGAGAGGAGGGATTCCTTTTATAGTGATCTAGGGAACAAACTCCTAGAGAGGCTGACATATGAGAAATAAATTCCCATTCGGCCCATACCCCAAGAAATTCACCTAGATTAAATATAATTTAATATTTTACCATTTTGAAGATGAAAATAGACAACTTGAAAGCGGGAAAATAATTCTTTCCGAAACCCAACATCCAAAAATCATGGAATCTTGAAATTTGGACCCTAGGTCAAGGTCGAGGTCAACTTTGACCTAGGTCATAGTCAAGGTCATCCTTGACCTAGGTCATGGTCAAGGTTTACCCTAACCTAAAAGTTTGACCTTGACACTGAGGTTAAGGATCTTAGGATCTCAGTCCAGAATGCCAAAAAAGTGTAGAAAGAAGGTGAAAAAAGGGGCAGAATGAGGAGAAAAGCTAGATTCAAGCTAGGGACCTAACCAAGGCATTTAACATGACCCCAAATTACCTACTTGGAGAGATAAGACAATCCTAAATGGAAGTGCCTCAATTTTCTAATGATACACAAACCACATTTTTCTTTCTTGGGTCAACAAATCCTTCAGGTTGTTCAATGTATACTTCTTCTAATATACCATTCAGAAATGTAGATTTTACATCCATCTGATATAATTTGAAATATTTATATACATCATATGAAATTAGAGTCCCCACTACTAATCTTTCTGCAGGGGAAAATTTTTCCCCATAGTCTATTCCTTCTACTTGTGCATAACCCTTGCATACCAATCTTGCCTTGTTTCTTATGATGTGTCCATGTTCATTTATCTTTTTTCTGAATACCTATTTTGTTCCAATAACATTCTTATCTTCTGGTCTTGGAAGAAGAGTCTAGGTATCATTCTTTTCTATTTGATCAATTTCTTCATTCATAGCTTGTATCCAATCATCACTCTCTAAAGCATCTTTTACTGTCTTAGGCTCAAACTCACATAGTAAACCTGTAGGGTCTTTCAAATTACTTCTTTTCAAGACTCCAAATTCTTTATCGCCAATGATTTTTCCAAGATTATGATGTCCTCTTAAATACTGTACCTATGTAGGTTCAAATTTATTTTCTCCTTGATCTTGATCTTCAGGTTCATCATGCAAATTATCATCTTCTTCTTCTGATTTCTCAACAGCATCCTCCTGATGCTCAAAATTTCTTACACATGGTTCTGCATCTAGTTCAAGTGTATTACTTACCTCTCCTTCCATGTAAACAAAATATCTTTAATCTTCAGGTTCTTATTTTCCCTCTAATTCATTCTTTTCTACATATTCATCAACTCTAACATTTTCACTTTCCACAAATTTGTTAGTGTTATAATTCAAACACTTATAAGCATTTCTCTTAGTGTAATAACCTAGGAATATGCCTTCATCACTTTTTGTATCAAATTTTCCATTCCTATTGTCTTTCAGTATATAGCATTTACTCCCAAAGATTCAAAAATACTTCACATTAGGTCCATAACCATGCCATAACACATAAGGTGTAGCATTTGTACTCGGTTTAAGGTATAAACAATTATACTTACAGCTTCTCTTCAATATTTTTGTGCAATATTATTCTCAAACATCAATGTTATTGCACAATCTATAATTGACCTATTTCTTTTCTCTGCTATGTCATTTTGTGTCGATGTTTTCAAAACAGACTGTTAATATGATTTAGTACAACAAAGAGGGGGGGGGGGGGGGTGAATCAGTTGTTCTCAGGTCCTGATGTATAAAACAATCTCATAAACATATATTTAAATTAGATCCAAAACCAAAACAAACTCGGTCATCCATGGTTCAATAATAGAAACATCTAATAATGTAGTCCACTACCCAGCTGTAACTTAACTTGTAAAACATACCAATGTTCAAATCTAAACATTCACAAAAGTATAAACACCAAACTTTATAGTGGAAACCCAATTTGGGAAAAACCACTTTGTAATATGCTACTATTGTTTTCACTCTTCTGAAGTGAGCTCCGTAAAAAGCCAACCCTATTAAAGGTTTCAATACACACTGTCAAATGTGACCCGATTAAAGGATTTCAATCACCCTATTAAAAGTGAGCCTAGTCATAGGACTTACATACACTCCATTAGAATGAAACCTTGTTCAAAGGATTTAACATATGACTGTGAGGTCAACCTCTGTTAAAAGGATTTTAAATGTTATAATGGTTAGAAAGTAGCAGTAGTATTATCTAAAAAATATACAACTCACTTTGCAAATATCAGATTCGATTCCATACACTAATGTTGGTTTACTAAATTTGAAACTTTCCCATTTCCATCTCTAATCTGATCGAAAATTTTCTTCAAGCAATCACCACCATTCTCCCTCAACCTTTTCTACTTATTCAGTTAATAAAACTTTTCCTCTTCTAGCATTCTCTATTCACCATGTGCATGCATATCACAATGTTTAGGTTCCCTTATATTTTCCTCAATTAGGTTAACTCATCTTTTGCTAGTCAATCTCATTCATAGATCTTAGGGTTAGGTCAGATTCATTGAATCTACCCGCTTTATGTTCTTCGGCTCCTTTTCTAGAATCATCTCAAATCTCTTAAAGATTTACAATAAAATGTTTTACAATGCATTTAATACTTCCAAAAAATCAATAAATAAAGTCAACACATTTTACATAATCCAAGAATTCAACAATGTCAGCTCCAAAATTAAATTCACTTCAAATATAAAATTGCTGATGCTCGGTCAATACTGTGATTGTTCACATGGTCTTCATGTAGAACACTCGATCAATACTAAAAATATTTCCTCGACAATTTACCGATGCTTGGTCGACACTATAATTTTGCTCAGCATATACTAACTTGGTCGACACTAACATCACTCGAATTAAACATGATTTTTCATTCTTTGCTTGGTTAAGCCTACCGGTTTAGTCTTTAGTCTTACTAAGATAAACAATACATTATCTTATCATAGTGCAATATAGTCAAGTACACTTTGTAGTATCAAGATAACTCAACCTTTCCCTAGGTGCTATTGTTACCAACCTTGCTTAGCCCCTTAGCAACATTCTTACCAATTAAGGTTTGACATCAATGACAATACAACAATTGTTTCAATTCAGTTTCCAACAATCTCCCTCTTTGGCATTGATGGAAACAACATATGATATCATCTAAATAACACA
Organism: Chamaecyparis obtusa; assembly: GCA_027943335.1. Classification (NCBI taxonomy): domain Eukaryota; kingdom Viridiplantae; phylum Streptophyta; class Pinopsida; order Cupressales; family Cupressaceae; genus Chamaecyparis; species Chamaecyparis obtusa. The sequence goes on from BSBK01004837.1 coordinate 121,855, forward strand.
TGGATTACCAACCAATCCAAAATCTTATCTATCCATTAGAAACTTATTTATAATATCCTTAGCTTCATTCTGATTTAGAATCCTGTAAGCCTCACTCCTACTCCTGTGATCGTCAGAAGTATTCAGATCTCCCTCTATCCTGATTCTTTATTTCAGGTAATATCTATGCAGTTCAGTGTTTCTCCCTCTATCATCTTGCTTATGACCGATTCCTTGTCTTTGCTTCTCTTCACAACTCTAGGCCAGCCCTAAAGTGTGACAATCTTCTACATCAATTTGTCAAATGTTCTGATGTAGCACATTTGATGCAGTGCTCCTAGCTTGTCTAAGTAGCCTCAGTTAGGGGAAGAACCCCTAATTGACTTCTTAAATACTCATGAGCTTCTCTGGGTAAAGCTTTAGTGAATATGTCTGCTAATTGTTCTTTTGTATTCACATATTCCATTTGGACTTCTTTGTCTTGTACTAATTCTCACAAGTAGTGATACTGATTGCAATGTGTTTGGTTTTAGTGTGCATCACTAGGTTCTTAGAAATATTGATAGCACTTGTGTTGTCATAGAAAATAATAACAGGTTCAATGATTTCTTCTTTCATGCCTATCAACAATTGTTTTATCCATACCAAGTTTGAACAGTTCACTGCAATAGCAACATACTCGGCCTTGACAGTATATTGGTAAATGCAATTTTGTTTCTTTCTTGTTTAGGAGACTAATCTTTGTCCAAGAAAGAAAAATCCACCACTTGTACTCTTTCTGTCATCTACATTTCTTGCCCAATAAACATTTGTATAAACTCGGAGTTCAAATTTGTCATCCTTCTTATAATATAGACCATAGTCAGTAGTTCCTTTCAAGTATCTCATAATTCTTTTCATGGCCATCACATGTGTTTCCTTAGGATTGGCAAAGAATCTTTCCACAATCCCAACAATAATGCAATATCTGGTTTGCTGTGTATAGCATACTGCAATTTTCCAATCATAGATCTATATAGAGTTTGAGTCACTTATGCAACATCATCATTCTTAGATAACTTTTGTCTAGTGACCATAGGAGTTCCCACTGGTTTAGCATCTTCCATCCCAAAAGTTTTCAGTATTTCATTAACATACTTAGACTGTGTAATGAAAATTCCATTCTTCCTTTGATATACTTGTAAACCAACAAAGAATTTGATCTCACCAAACATACTCATTTCAAATTCAGTTTGCATTTCATTTGAGAATATTTTACATAATGCATCTTGTCCACCAGAAATAATGTCATCAACAAATTTTTTTTCCAACAAAGTACCTTTATCTTCTTCATCCTTCATGTACAGATTGCTTGTGTCATTTGTTCTTGAAAATCCAATTTGTATCAAGTAGTTGTGCAACCTCTCATACCATGCTCTAGGTGCTTGCTTCAATCCATATAATGCTTTGTTCAGTTTGCACACCTTGTGTCTTTTGTTTGGATCAATAAAATCTTCTGATTGTTCTATGTAAACTTCTTCTTCTAGTATACCATTCAGAAATGCAGACTTGACATCCATTTGATATACCTTTAAATCTTTATACGTAGCATATGCAAGTAGAGTTCTTACTCCTTCCAATCTAGCTATAGGGGAGAATGTCTCCCCATAATCTATTCATTCTTCTTGTGTGTAGCCTTTGCATACTAGCCTAGCTTTGTTCCTAGTGATTTCACCATTTTCATTTATCTTATTCTAAAATACCCACTTTGTTCCTATAACATTCTTTTTTTTAGGTCTCGGCAACAGAGTCCAAGTATCACTCTTCTCAATCTAGTCAATTTCTTCATTCTCCAATGCTTCTCTAGTTGTCGTCGGTTCAAATTCACATAGTAGACATGTTGGATCCTTAGTCTTGCTTCTGGTCTGGATTTTAGTATCTTTGTCTCCAATTATCTGTTCAGGCTTATGATGTCTTCTCACATATTTTGCCAAAATAGGTTTAGTTGTTCTCTCCTCTATTTCATCATGTTCCTCAACAAGATTGTCAGATTCCACTTCAGAATGCTTGACAACCTCTTCCTGATACTCAATAGCATTTTCTTGTAGCACGACATGTTCTTGTTCTCTGTTGGCACTATTTTCCTCACACTCAGCACCTTCTGTCTATCGCTCAACATTGCTTACCTGAGACTCGGCTTCAGGTGCAAGTCTGTTACTTGCCTCTTCCTCTTCTTCAATGTACACAAAAGATCTATAATCTTCTAGTTCTCTTTTACTATCAGCTTCATTTCTTTTTGCATACTCATCAATTTTGACATTCACACTTTCCACAATTTTGTTAGTGTTAGAGTTCAAACACTTATAAGCTTTACTTTTTGTGGAGTACCCTAGGAATATGCCTTCATCACTCTTAGCATCAAACTTTCCATTCCTAGCGTCTTTTAATAAATAACACTTACTTCCAAAGATTCTAAAGTATTTAACACTCCGTGCATGTCCATGCCATAATTCATAAGGTGTCAGATTTGTACCTTTCTTAATCTGTACCCGATAAAGAGTGTAGATAATAGTGCTTATAGCTTCTTTCCAATATTTTTGTGCCACATTCTTTTCAATCATCAATGTCCTTACACAATCCAAGATAGATCTATTTCTCCTTTCTACTATACCACAAGATAGATCTATTTCTCCTTTCTACTATACCATTCTATGGAGGTGTTCTAGGTGCAGACATCTATCTTTTAACTCCTCTATCATTGCAAAATAGATTAAATTCATTTGATGTAAATTCTCCACCTCGGTCAAATCTAAGACATTTCAGGTTCCTACCTATCTCCTTTTCAACCTTAGCCAAATACCACTTAAAATATTAAAAAGCTTCATATTTTTTTTTAGAAACATCGCATGCATCATCCTAGTATGATCATCAACAAATAAGATAAAGTATCTAGCACCACAGTAACTTTGTACACCCATAGGTCCACAAAGGTTAGTATGAACCAAATCTAAAATGTTTTCAAAAGTAAAGGATTTTCTCTTGAAACTTGACCTTGTCATTTTTCCTAACTAGAATTCCTTGCACATCACATTCTCAGGTTTCTTCAATCTATGTAGACCTCTTACCTTTTTCTTCTTACTTATCTCTACCAGATTGTCAAAGTTAACATGCCACAACCTTTTATGCCATAACCAAATATCATCAAATTTTGCAGTCAAACATGTTTCTTCAGATAGGTCAAGATAGAACAAATTACCTCTAGTCTGGTCTCCACTTCCAATCAATTCTCTAGCAGCATTAAATATTTTAGCTTGCTTGTGATGAAATTCCACTCAGTAACTAGTTTTGTTAAGTTGAGAAACACTTAGCAAATTGTAATTAAGACCTTCAAACCAATATGAATTTTCACAAGATATCTTATCAGTTAGTTTAATCAAACCTTTTCCTCTAACAGGACATGGTGCATGATTACCAAATTTTACACTTTTACCTCTGTAATGATGTAAAGTCTCAAACTTATTTTTGTCACCAGTCATGTGATGTGAATAGCCACTATCAATAATCCATTTATCATTCTTCTTCACATAGGAAATCAATGCAGTTTTCTCATCCTCATCAGATTCATCTTTCATTGCCACATAAACTACCCCAATTTCAAAATCATCACTATCAGTGTCAGCCTCTTTTTCAACAATGTAACAATATTTCTTACCTTTTCCCTTATAGTCTCTATTCCATCGATAGCTTCTGTCATCTTTTCTATCTTTATGTTTGCTTTCCCTTTCATCATCTATATCCTTCCTATCAGGACATCTAGCAGTTATATGACCAACTTTATTACATGCAAAAAATATAATAGGGAGTTTACCTTTATGCTTTCCTTTTCCCTTTCTCAGTCTTCTAGACATAAGAGCTTCTAGATCTTCTAGGTCTTCATCTGAAGTGTCACTATCACTTTCACTATCACTTTCACTTTCACTAATACATCTTTCTTTTTCTTTCTTTAGCTTGTTCAGAACTAGCTATGACTTAAAAGTAGATTCAACATTTCCAATGATTCCAACAGTGAAATTATCATAATTAGAGAGTTCAAAAGTAGTCGGCTTACCAACCAAACTTTCCAAAGTAAGTACATTAGTAGAGATACATCTAGATTCCTGAATAGTAAAGATCTTAATAGCATGTATAGGACATAGGGTTCTTAATACTTTCCCAATTATATTTTCATCATCAATAGTCCCATTAGCTCCTCTAATAGCGTTCACAACTTCTTTTATTGTACTACAATATTGTGCAATGTTTTCACCTTCTTGCATTCTCATTTCATCAAACTTACCTCTAAGACTCTTAGCCTTTGCTTTCAGGACATTCAAGTCACCACCATAGATCCTTGCAAGAGTGTCCCACATATCCTTTGCATTTGTGTAGTCCTTAATGTCCTCAAATTCTAGATAGCTTAGGGCAGATGCAATTTCTGACATTACCTGATTGTGTTCTTGCTTAACTCTCATTTCTTCGACAGTCAAAGGTGCAATAGATGAGACATAGCTATTTTCAATGTAGTACTTTGTAGAGTCACCAATACCGACCAAATGCAACTTTATCAAGCTTTTCCATGTAGGGAAATTTTATTTGTTTAGCTTTGGTACCTCCTTCTTATACATCCTGATCATTTGCTTCAAGCCCCTTTAAGCTTGATATCTGTCAACACTAATAATAAGAAACTTGGCTCTGATACCAATTGTTAATATGATTTAGAACAACAAAGAGGGGGGGTGAATCAGTTGTTCTCAAGTCTTGATGTATAAAACAATCTCATAAAATTTTCATTAAATCAGATCCAAAACCAAAACAAACTCGGTCATCACTAATTCAATAATAGAAACATCTAACAATGCAGTCCACTACCCAACTATAACTTAACTTGTAAAACATAGGAATGTTCAAATCTAAACATTCACACAAGTATAAACACTAGGTTTTATAGTGGAAACCCAATTTGGGAAAAACCACTTTGTAACATGCTACTATTATTTTCACTCTTCTGAAATGAGCTCGGTAGAAAGCCAACCCTATCAAAGGTTACAATACACACTGTCAAATGTGACCTGATTAAAGGATTTCAATCACCTTGTTAAAAGTGAGCCTAGTCATAGGACTTACATACACTCCATTAGAATGCAACCTTGTTCAAAGGATTTAACATATGATTGTTAGGTCAACCTCTGTTAAAAGGATTTTGACTATTACAATGCTTAGAAAGTAGTAGCAGTATTATCTTAAAAATATACAACTCACTTTGCAAATATCAAATCAGATTCCATACACTAATGTTGGTTTACTAACTTTGAAACTTTTCCATTTCCATCTCTGATCTGCTCAGAACTTTTCTTCAAGCAATCACCACCATTCTCCTTCAGCCTTTTTTGCTTATTTAGTCAATAAATCTTTTCCTCTTCCAGCATTCTCTGTTCACCATGTGCATGCATATCACAATGTTCAGGTTCCCTTATATTTTCCTCAATTAGGTTAACTCATCTTTTGCCGCTTAATCTGATTCGTAGATCTTAGGGTTAGGTCAGATTCATTGAATCTACCCGCTTTATGTTCTTTGGCTCCTTTTCTAGAATCATCTCAAATCCATTAAAGATTTTTATTAAAAAATTTTAGAATGCATTTAATGTTTCCAAACAATCAATAAATAAAGTCAACACATTTTACATAATCCAAGAATTCAACAATGTCGGCTCGAAAATTAAATTCTCTTCAAATATAAAATTGTTGATGCTTGGTCAATACTGTGATTGTTGACTTGGTCTTCATGTAGAATGCTCGGTCAATACTAAAACTATTTCCTCAGCTTGCACTATCTTCCTCAGCAATTTACTAATGCTCGGTCGACACTATAATTTTTCTTGGTATATACTAACTCGGTCGACACTAACATCGCTCAGATTAAACATGATTTTTCATTCTTTTCTTGCTTAAGCCTACCAATTTAGTCTTCAATCTTACTAAGATAAACAATACATTATCTTATCATAGTGCAACATAGTCAAGTACACTTTGTAGTATCGAGATAACTCAACCTTTCCCTAGGTACTATTGTTACCAACCTTGCTTAGCCCCTTAGCAACACTCAAATAGATATAGTACTTTCCTAAGTAGCAACAATCTTACCAATTAAGGTTTGACATCAATGACAATACAACAATTATTTGAATTCAGTTTCCAACATAGACATCTATCTCTTGATTCCTCTATCATTGCAAAACAAATTGAACTCATTTGATATAAACTCTCCACCTCAGTCAGATCTCAAACATTTTAGGCTTCTACCTATTTCTTTTTCAACTTTTTCCAAATACCACTTACACAACTCAAATGCATCATATTTCTCTTTCAAAACATTACAGTCATCATCCTAGTGTAGTCATCAACAAACATAATAAAATAATTATCACCACAATAACTTTGTACACCCATAGGTCCACAAAGGTCAGTATGAACCAATTCCAAAATATTTTCACAAGTATATGTCTTTTTCTTAAAACTAGACTTTGTCATTTTTCCCAATTGACACTGTTTACACATCACATTATCATGTTTCTTCAATCTTGAAAAACCTCTAACTTTCTTCTTTTTACTAATATTTACTAGATTGTCAAAATTCACATGACACAATAACCTATGCCGTAACCATACATCATAAAATTGTGCAAACAAACAAGTTTCTTCAGATAAGTCTAGATAGAAAAATTTAGCTCTTGTTTTTTCTCTAGTTCCAATTTGTTCACTAGTGGCATCAAATATTTTAGCCTTCCTGTGATGAAATTCCACTCGGTAACCAATACTATTCAACTGTGCAACACTCAACAAATTATAGTTAAGACCTTCAACCCAATAAGCATTTTTACATGTGATCTTATCAGTCAGCTTGATTGATCCTTTACCTCTCATAGGACATGGTGCATCATTACCAAACATAACACTTCTAGCTTTGTAATGATCTAGGGATTTAAATTTACTTTTATCACCAGTCACGGGATGTGAGAAACCACTATCAATAATCCATTTATCACCTTTACTCACATAAGAAATAAGTGTAGTTTTCTCATCTTCATCGGAACCATCTTTCATAGCAACATAAACTACTTCAATATCACATTCATCAGATTCACTAGTGTCAATGCCAGTTTCCTCTTCAACAATATAACAGGATTTATTACCATTGTCTTTATATTTTTTGTCCCTTTAGTGATCTCTGTCATTTCTCTTGTCCTTGTACTTTATTTCTCATCTATCATCCTTGTTAGTCCTATCAAGGAATCTTTCTGCAATATGGCTGACTTTTTCATAAGAAAAATAGATTATAGGAAGTTTACCTTTATATTTCCCTTTTCCTCTTTGCAATCTTCTAGCCATGAGTGCCTCAAGATCATCTAGTTCCTCATCAGAAGTGTCACTTTAACTATCACTAACACTATCACTTTTCACACATTTTTCTTTTTCCCGCTTAGACTTATGAAAAAAAAAATGCAGATTCAACATTAGGAATAGTGTAGTTATTAGAGTTAGATAGCTCAAAATCAGTAAGCTTACCAACAAGACTTTCCATAGTTAGAACATTTCCAGGGTTACATCTTGATTCTTTAATTGTAGAAATTCTAATAGCATAGATAGGAAGAAAATTTCTCAATACTTTACCAATAACAGTCTCATCATCAATGATTCCATTAGCTCCTCTATTAGCATTCCCTACCTCCTTAATTCTACCACAATTCTGAGAAATATTATCTCCTTCTTGCATTTTCATTTCATTAAACTTACCTCACAAAATTTCAGATTTTTTTCTTAGTACTTTAGTATCTCCACCATAGATAGTTCCAAGAGTATCCTACATTTTCTTTACAGTAGTGTGGTCTTTGATATCTTCAAATTTAGGATAGCTTAAGATATATCCAATCTCCAAAATTGCTTGATTGTGTTCTTTTTTTACTTTCATCTCCTTGGAATTCAAAGGTGAAACAAGTATAACATAGTAATGTTCCACATAATACTTCACCAAATCACCAATACTAGCTAGATAAAATTTTATCAGACTTTTCCATCCAGGGAAGTTCTCTTTGTTCAACTTTGGTACATCCTTTTTATAAATTTTGATCATTTTCTTCAAGTACCTTTAAAATTTTCTCTATAAGAACCAACAACTCTAATCCCAGTTGTTAGAATTATTTAGAACAATAGAGAGCGATGGGGTAAATCAGTTGTTCTCAGGTCCCAATGTACCAATTGAACTTTCTAGCACTTCAACAATCTCAGACCTAATCAGTAATTCAACTCAGTTTCTATACCATATATTAGAAACATATAACATGAAGTCCATTGTCTAAAAGAAATTAACTTGCATAATATAACAATATTCATATCTAAACATTCACACAAGTATAACACCATGATTTATAGTGGAAACCCAACTTGGGAGAAACCACTTTGTAACATGCTACTAATATTTCCCTCTCCTGAAGTGAGCTCTGTGAAAAGCCAACCCTGTTAAAGGCATACAAACACACTGCTAAGTGTGACCCTATTAAAATATTTAAACACTCTCTCAAAAGTGACCTAGTTAAAGGATTTAAGAACATTCCATTAGAATGTCACCTTGATTAAAGAATTTATACAATGACTATTAGGTCAACCTTGACTAAAACATTTAGACTGATACAATGGTTAGAAATTAACAATAGTTTTTGTATAATCTTAAAATGGAAGCACTTCCATCTTGATAGGTTTAGCACCCTCTTTTAGTACATTTATCATGATAGACTTGCATTTAGGATGCATTTTGCACTTATCTTCTTCATTCTAGGTGAAATTAAGGTTAGGATCCTAAGGATTCTCCTTAATTTCCCTTTCCCATGGCTTTATTTTCTAGGTAGGACTTAGAAATAGGTCCTCCTAGCCTTTATCATAGTCATCATAGGATTTTATGCCCATCCCTGGCATTTTGTCCCTTTCTCGTATCATTTCTAGGTTTCCAGGCATCCCCGGGACCTCCTGTCATGATTTTGGGCCCACAGGGTCAAAATTGAGATTGTTCCTGACTAGGTCAGAATTGAGCTTGATCCTAACTAGGTCATTTACAACCTTGATTCTAACCTCCTCCAGAATTTGTGCCCCTCTTTTAAAATTTGGTCTCGACGGGCCCCGAAATCAATGTCGGGCCCTCAGATCGAAGTGCGAAAAGGTTTTAATTCAAAATCCATTTAATTATTTTCCCTCCTTAGTTAGTTATTGTGATTGGACCTTAATTCAAGGTGAAATTTGAATTATGGGTCCTCACATTGCTCTAGGAGCCTCACCTTGAAAACCTCTATATAAAGACTCTCATTTGCATTTATTTTCACCAAGTACAACCGAGCATTATCATGATCAAGTGCTCTCAAGGAGTCAATTTCATGAGCAAGAAGATTTCAAGCAAGCAAGGAATGGTGAAGATGCAAGATAGCAAGAGGATGATACAGAAGATCAAGCCATTTTTGACATCAAGCATATTTGTGAACACATATTTGGAGCAAGAGAGAACCTTTTTTCCTTGATCCACCTTTATCAACTTTCAAGCATTCAAAGATTCAATCGTGGAGTAAAAATTATGGATTGTGAGTTTGGTAGAAGTACTTTAGCCTTGGGGGCTTGGTATGCTTTTCTGTCTCATTCAAATCTATGCATTATTGTTTCATACATATTCATGCTAGGGTTTTGATCTAGAGGATTAGATCTTGGCATTACACTTTCAATACACACACACACACACATTCTATTTCAATCAGCTATTCATGGAGGTGGAGATCACCAAAATGGGGGTTTGACTAAGGAAAAACCCTATATAGCCACCCCAAAACCCCCTTTTTCAGATATCTACATTCGTTGTTTTAGGAATTAGAGGACAGATTAGAGTACCCTTTTCACTGAACTATCAAGATCTGGGAACAAAGTCAGAGTAGACCTTCAGAATAAAAATGTAGTCTTTGACCTTTTATGAGGGTCAAAGTCAACCTGCTACCAGAAAGATGAAACTTTTCTAGGTTTTCTCTGTCTCGGCTTTTTTATCATAGATCTAGTTGCAGAATCTTCTGAAACCTCACACAAACTTCAGAAAATAGGTATTTCTAAATTGATTTCATGATGAGGTATGTATCTTGACCAAATTAATTTTCAAGTATTTCCAAATTTACTTATGCTATTTCAATTCAAAAACAACAAAACAAACAATATTACAAGTGAATAGTGTTGAATGTTAGGTACATTACTAAGCTTCCATTTTAGCCGTATTCATTTTGGTGAACCCATTTATGACAACTCTTTCTTTTATGGTGTTTGATTTAAATCTTGTATGCTTATAAGATTAGGTTTCTTGCATTTAATTCTTGCATTTATATTCCAAAAATACAACAAAAAAATTGCAAAATTCCTTTAAAAAAATACAAAATATTTACATTTTCATGCTTTTAGTACTTTCTTTGTATTCAAAATGTATGATTCTTGTTTTGAGTACTTTGATGAGGCTTTTATTGTACAATATAATAGATTTCCTAATGAGGTACATGGTAGTGAGGGTGAAAATGGTTCAAATATGATCTGCATGGATCCTATTCCTATTTCACTCTTCTCCACAACCTCTCCAATTGACCTTTACCATAGGTTGTGTGCATGGTTATCTTCATGTCCCACTATTTGCAACATTGATAAACCTAAAATGATATATCCTACACCTTTGATTACGGTAAAAGGATGTCCTCGTATAACAATTAAGGGTAAACCTAGAGATCCTTTAGATTTCTTTGATAACACTGATTCCGTTTCACATGCTTATTGCACACAGAATAAACCTCATCCTATCATTTCAGTTTCTTTACCTCCTTCTCAACCTATGATTCCTCAAGCACCTAGGTATCCATCTACCTTTAAGGAATACAACTTAGTTGATTAATTGCATGCTACTCCTGCTAAGATATCTTTATGGGAATTACTTCAAACCTCCCTGACATATCATGAGGCATTGCAAAAAGCTTTATCTACTCTTCCTACTTCACCTCCTAATCAAGAGAACATTCATTCTATTTTGGATTGTATGAATACTACACCTTCTGTACCTCCTATTATGTTTTATGATAATGATTTACCTTCCTTAGAGGTGCAGAATCAATATGATGCTCTTATGGTGGCTGTCTCTATTAATCAGAGTATCATTCGAAGAACCTTAATTGATAATGGATTTGGACTTAATGTTTGTAGCATGGATATACTCAAGGTGATTAAGGCTAATCTTACTACAATTCAACCTGATAATGTTCCTATATGTGGATTTGACAATATTGTGAAGAGAACTTTGGGCATTATTACCTTGTTAAAGTTTGTCTAGTTATTCTAAATACTCCTATTCATGTTATGCCTAGACCTCTCAATTATAACCTTCTTTTATGAAGACCATGGTTACATACTATGCATGCAGTTCCTTCTAATATTGATCACAAGGTTAGGTTCATCTATAATAAATTAATGTATACATTACATGTAGATGATGCCCCGAACCCTTCCTTAAATGTAGAATATGCTAAAATCTCTAAACCTATTCAACCTAGTAAAGAGATGGAAAAAAAATCAAAGATACAACAATCAGAGATAAAACAACCTGAGATTCAACAATAAGAAGCTCCATCTTCTTCTTCTTCTTTGACTAAGGATGATTGGGGGACATTGGATTTTAATCCTACATTTATTAGAGAATACAAGGTCTTTGATTTGGAATTTATGAAGCAACATAATGAATTTGGGAAAAAAAGTTTTTATTTCTTCTCTGTTTTCTGAGGAACTAAAAAGTAATTTTGTTGCCGCTTCGATTAATGAATGATTGAAACTATAAAGCCTGATTGTTATGAAATTGTGACATATGCCACTCCTTGGACTCCTTTTGAAATGACTAATCAATATGGTCATGGTTATCATTTGCTTAATAAATTAGGATTTAATGGGAAAGGATGTGGTAAATATGAACAAGGTATACAAGTACCTTTGGATAATGAAGTTTATGATCATACATATGGATTAGGATTCAATCCTTATAGAAAACCATTACCTTTTCCTCTTAATGTTAATCATATTTGTAGTGGACAATTGAAGTTGGTTAACCCATTGCTTATTGATCTTAATCAACAATCCTCTTTGGATATTTTTCCTAAAGATGAAGCCTTAATGGAACTTTTAGGGGTTTATGAGGATTTACCTAATTTTCATCACAAACGAGGAAAGCCTTATTGTTTAAAAACTAATGCTTATTTTGGAGAACATGAAGAACATGATACTCTTCCTTTACCAATGGATTCTCTGATAAGAAGTGATTTTTTAATCACTAAAACTATTGATATTCAAGTAGATGGAAACAACTCTGAAAGGATGATAAAAATCGGAAAATGTTTGAATCAAGATGACTGTGATTAGATGGTTTCCCTTTTTCTTGAATTTAAGGATATCTTTGCTTGGACATATTCAGATATGCCAGGTATAGATTCTAAGATTGTTACTCATAACATTGTTTAAAGCCGAACATGAAGCCCGTGAAACAGAAAATTTGAAAGATGAATCCATGAATTTCTTTGTTAGTCAAAGTTGAAATTAAAAAATTATTGGATTCTAGATTTATCCATTCTATTGACTACTCAGATTGGATTTCAAACATTGTGCCCATGTCAAAAGGAGAAAATAAGATAAGAATGTGTACTGATTTTAGAGATTTAAATAAGGCATCCTTGAAAGATGATTTCCCATTACCTAAGATCGATATGATTGTGGATTCAATAGTGAGCCATGTCTTGTTATCTTGTATGGATGGTTTTTCAGGATATAATCAAATCTTTATCCCTCCTAAAGATCAATTTAAAACTGCATTTATAACACCTTGGGGAACCCTTTTTTGGGTCATGATGCCCTTTGGATTAAAAAATGTGGGAGCAACTTATCAGTGGGCTATGACCCTAATTTTTTATGATTACAATCATAAGACTCTTGAGGATTATATGGATGATATCTTGGAAAAATCTATACAAAGAGAAGACCACGTTACTATCTTACAATACATATTTGAAAGGATTAGAAGTTATAATATGAGATTGAATCCTAAGAAATGTGTCTTTGGTGTTGATTCTGGTAAATTATTAGGATTTATAATCTCTAAGCGAGGCATCGAAGTAGATACTAAAAAGATTGAAGCTATTGTTAATATGCCTCCTCCTAAGAATATTTCCTAGTTATGAAGTTTACAAGGAAAAATACAAGCTATTCGTTGCTTTATTTCTAATTTAGCAGATCAAACTATCCCTTTTACTTCCTTTCTTAGAAAGGATACTACTTTGTCTTGGAATGATGAGTGTAAAAAAACTTTTGAGTAATTTAAGGAGTATCTTGCGAATGCTCCTATCTTGCAACCTACTAATTTTGATAAACCATTTCATTTATACACTTTAGCAACTTCATGTGATGTGAATGTGTTGTTAGCTCAAATTGATGATAATGGTAAAGAAAGACTTGTGTATTACATTAGTCAGACTTTACTTGATTACGAAACAATATACACAAATTTAGAAAGACAATGTCTAGCTGTAGTTTATGCATGTCAGAAACTTAGGCATTATCTTATAAATGTTGAAGTTAATGCGATTGTTAAATTTGATCCTTTGAAACATCTTTTCTCACAAACTAATCTCTCAGGCCAATTGGCAAAATGGGTGATGTTTCTTACCAAATTTGATCTTAATTTTATTTCTCAAAAGTCTATTAAGGGACAAGCATTGACAGATTATCTAGCCAAAGCTCCTTGTGCACACTTCGATGAATGTTCTACTTCCATAGAATTTCCTGATGATAATATTCTAGCTATTCAATAGGATGATATTTGGGAATTATATTTTGATGGGTCTAAGTGTAAGATAGGTTCTAGTGTAGGTATCATCTTGATTCCACCTACGAAAAAACCCATCCCTTTATCATATAATCTAAGCTTTCCTTGTACTAATAACATTGTAGATTATGAAGCTCTTATAACTAGACTATGAGCAACTTCATCCCTCAATATCAAACATTTACACATATATGGAGATTCACAACTGATAGTTGAATAGATTAAAGGAGGATATCAGACTAAAAATGCTAAAATGACATAATATAGAGATTTATCTCTTGATGTGCTTTCATCATTCTCCTCTTATACGATCCAGACTTTACCTAGGAAGGATAATCGACATGCAGAAACCATGGAAAGCATGGCTTCCTTGGTTTGTCTTGAGAACAGTACTAAAATCTTTCAATTTACTATACAAACTCTTAACAGCCCTACAATTTTTGACAAGATTACCTCTGACTATTTCAATTTGCATTCAGATGAATGGTATTCACATATTTTTCATTTTTTGAAGGATGGTACTTTTCCTGAATCAACAATAAGGAACATGCGTAATCATATTAGGAAACTTGCAGCACGTTACATCATTTTAGGAGATACGCTTTACAAATGATCTTATGAAGGATTATTATTAAGATGTCTCAATAGAATTGAAATTCCTATAGCATTAGCAAAAGCTCATTTTGGTTCTTGTGGGGGACATTTTGGTGGAAAATCCCTGGTTAATAAATTACTTCGAATGGGATATTATTGGCAAAAAATGGAACAAGATTATTTCATGCTTGTTAAGAATTGTCCTCAATGTCAACAACATAGTAATTTGATTCATGCTCTTGCTCATGAGCTTTGTAATCAAGTTTCTCCATGGCCTTTCAGTTTTTGGGGTTTTGATCTTATTGGAAAAAACTCACCAGCTTCTTCTCAAGGACATACTTACATTCTCACTACTATGGATTATTTTATGAAGTGGGTTGAAGCTGTTCCTCTTTGTTCAACAATGGCAGATGTTATTTGTGATTTCATCATTAATAATATCATAACAAGATTTGGTATTCCTTCGATGATAATTTTGGATAATGGAACTATTGGAAATATTCAAGACTATCTAGGTTACTGAGAGGGGAGGGGTGAATCAGTAACTTCAAAACTTTTAACAGATTCAGATCTTAATAATATTAGATTGATAATCTGACTGCATGCATGAGTAACAGAAAGAATAAAACATTCATAACACTTAGAACACAGAGATTTGGTGACCCAAAAACCTTCCAAGTAGAAAGTAAAACTGGGGTGGGGATGATACCCACAAAACTTCAATACTGCAGTATAAAGTTTGCCGGTTAAGGCTTACAATGATCAGTTCTGATGATCTGCCCTGTTAGGAGCAATAAGGACTGGTAGGTCCACCTTGTTAGAGGTTTTACAAACATACAATGAAGTATGCACTCGGTTAAGAGATTTTTACAAAGACTGTTAAGTCTACCCGGTTAAAGGATTTCAAGCTGATTCACCTGTTAGGATGAAACAATAGATCTCTTACTTGCAATTGTACTTGCTGATTGAGATTCTCTGATGTACTAATCACCTTCTATGATGGATAGATCTTTTCTACTTCTTATACAGCTGTAGCCCTTTGTAATTCGCTTATCTCTACCTTTCTCTCTTTTTCATACTTCTCTTTTATCATCCTTGGATATGACATAAAACATTATTTATATATCAATCTAAGTCGATTCCAAAATAATTACAAAGTCATCTCTTAAACAAGTAAACACAAATATTACTGAGTCAGCCCAAATATAGTTACACGGTTACTGCAAACTAGCTCGGTGACTTTCAGATACTCGGCATCCACTGCATTACTCAGCATCATCATGCACTCGGTAGAAGTGGAAACTTGGTCCATACTAACCACTCGATCATAGTTTTGAACTTGGTAAATACTGGAGACTTGGTAAGCTCTGCTCTCCTCAGTAAGCTTTGTTCTGCTCGGTAAGCTCTGTTCTGCTCGGTAAGCTCTTCTCTACTTGGTAATCTCTGTTCTGCTTAGTATGTACTGATCTACTCAGTATGCACTATTCAGAATAAGTGTTGTCACTAATGACAATCAAGCTTAATGCCAACAATCTCCCCCTTTGGCATTAGTGACAAAAACACTTATAGCCAAAACTTATACACAAGAATCATGCTGAATCTTTTTTAATTTTTCAAAATTTATCTTTGTCAAACTACTGTTTATACATTTCATGACTCCCTTATATAGAGTACTTTCTCCTATACATTTTCTCCCCCTTTTTGACAATAATGCCAAAGGTGTATATACAAGTATTTTACAGGGAGAATCCAAAATGTGAGAGAAAATCAAAATGTACCTTTATGATTAGTGCCAGAGTTCTGTCCCAATTCTCTTGCAGAATCTTGCATGTTTGGAGTGCAATTTGGACTTCTGCAAAGAGTTCAATCATGTGATCTGCAATGGAAAATTGATTGTCATGGAGTAATGCTTTTGAGTGAACAATATGCTTTTGCATTATGTCCATGATGGGAAGGATCATGTTCTGAATATCTAGCAATGTTGACCGGATCTTTGTATCTTCTTTTAATAATTCTGACTGCCTATTTGATAGGAATGTGATTTTCATATGATGTGCAGAGCTTGAACTAGGTTCAAGTTTCAACCTCTGTACACTATCTTTTAGATCCTCATCAATCTTATTCAATTTTTCCTTGACTTCCTTAGCGAACTTGACAACATTACATAGCTTAGCAACAAGTGAGGTAACATTAGAATAGGAGGACTCAATATCTATCAAAACTAAAGATAATTCTACCTGATTAATAGCTATATGCTGAGCAACATGCTTAAGCACTTTATTGTCAAACTTCTTCTCGGCTTTCTCAATAATCTTTTCTGACGCAAAGGAATCCTCATGGAACTTGTTTACTACCTCAGCTAACAGTAACAAAATATGTTGAGAGGAATCAACTTTAATACCTAATGCTTCTGACAAAATATCCTTTGCATCTTCAATAATTTTATATTCCTTGTCCCTTTCTTCTTTTAGTTTCCTCTGCTTTGCTTTCTTTTGGAGGAGTTCACCAATGTTTTGCATTTGGTCTACTGAAAGATTTGCAAAGTCTAATTTTGGAATCTCTATCTCCTCATCTAAGTCTATATCCTCTTCTACATTCTTACTCAAAAATCTTGTACTCGGTTGAGCCTTAGGATCAACCATTATTGCACTTAATGCCTTTGTAGAAGTTATTGTAGACATTGTAGGACTAGCTATGAAAAATGATAAACTACCAACTGGAATACTTGAAGAGCTCAAAACTAAAGTATTCACAAGTGTAGAATAAAAAACTAAAATACTTACTGAAGTATCCAAAACTGAGGTACTTACTGCTGGAAAACTTGATATGGAAGTAGGTACTAAAGTAGATACAGGAGACTGCAACTCGATAAAAGAGGTGGTAGTCATTTCTATCAATGATTCATTGAATTGTGCTAGTGATGATTTGACATTTGATGTATCTGTGGAAGTTGTCATAATCATACTTGAAGTTATCTCCATCCTAGGTGTAGCAACTTTTGCTGGAGAGTGAGGAAGTGAGGCAATGACTTCTGCAGCTATCCAAACAATATTATCTTCCTCATCACTTTGCTTGTCTACCTCGGTATCTTCTTCATGTTCATCACTGTCATCATCAATATCCTTGATTATCATAGTTTTGACACTTGATTTGTGAAGATTATAGATTCTTTTCCATGTGGCAGTGGCACTCTTCACAACTGACTCAATATCTTTGATCAAAATCAAACAACTGTTGAATTTGAGTGTCATCTTAATTTCATTATCTATCAATGCCTTATTAATTTTAGTATTTTTCAAACTTGGCATTAATTGCCTCAAGGTTTGAGCATAGATGTCCTTGACAATTTGTCTTGCATTGGACCATCTCAACTTAATTTTGTTCAGTAGAGTTCCTGGGATTTGAGAAGCTATCTCTTAAGGTGAGTATTTCCATCTTCCTATTTTCTCGATAACAACATCTTCAATTTCCTGCTGCTCTTCCTCAGATCTGATTTCATATTTTAGAGATTTGAAGTTTGCAATTCCAGATCCTTCTTTCATATCCTTGATCTTTTCTTTTAATGAAGGAGGAGGCCTTTTGAATACTATTTCTTCACTATCTTTGCCTACCTTGCCTCTTGCACTCCTTCTTGTAAATACTACAGAGGGTTGCTTGGGTGCCTTGGTGATAAATACTTTTCTTTTCTTCTTTGCTAGTAGTTGTTCTTCTTCCTCCTCATCCTTTTTCTCTTCTTCTTCAAAGTCCTCTCCTTTTTCCTCGGTTGACATTAGAGGTGTGCTGGCTTATATTTTGGCCATCCTCTTTCTTCCTTTGTTAACCACCTATGGAAGCTTTATACTAAGCTCAATTCTCTCCTTAGCTTCTTCATATGTCCCAAAATATGGTGCCTTTGGATTAACACGTTGATTAATTAGGGCTTCAATAATATTCTTGGTTTCATCAATATTTACCTCATAGGGAAGAGGTTTCACATGTACAATCCTTTTTTTTGTTGCCTGTATATACAGATTATCATAGTCCACCATGAAAAAAATATCATCTTTGTAATCTTCCACCAATTTCTATGGAATCCAGAATCTATTGTTCATTTTCTCTTTAAATGATTCAAAATAGTTATCCATTATGCTTTCAAAATTGTCACCCATTTCTGAAATGTATTCATTCATCTGATAAAGAACCGGCACATCTTTTCTCTCTACTACCATGCCTTTTGATGGGAAAAACTTTTGAGCATAGAAAAATAAACAAACCAACAGTGAGCCAAACTTACATGGATTGTTATTTGAGGTTTGGATGCTCTCCATGTTCTTGTTGAACTATTTCAACAAAAGATCTGCTAGGTCAAATGACAGATTGTTCTTTACAATTTTATATGCTAGGTCAACTGCTTCACACGGAACACTGTTCTACCGACTTGAACTGTATATCTTGTGAGCTATGATATGTATACCAAAATTCAATTCTACATCTATAATTCTACTTATCTTCATACCTCTACCATCCCACTCAGCTAGGGTTTTCTCTTCCAGTTCCGTCCGACCTAGGGTTTTTGTATATTTTGCCTTGTCGAGCATGGGAAGACCAGTGATTCAGTGAATCATCTTCTTCGTAATCTCTACTAGTTGCTCAAGCCATATTTTACCTTCATGTACTTGACTAAGGTTATATCTGACCCATTTTATCTGAAAGCTCTGAGGCAAGTGCGTGATGTGAACTAAACCATTATCTTCCAAATGTTGATGCTCCGATTTGAGAACACCATCGACACATAGTTCCTCACGAATAGTATCTGTCTCTAGGGTTCCAAGCTCTTGAATTGTACACTTAAAATGACTATGAATATCATTAATAAGGAGTACCTTAGGAGGAATCTGAGATTGAGCTCCACTCAGGTCTAGAGTTTCGGCAACTGCGGGCATGAGTTTGAAATCTGGTGCTTTCCATTCTCCATGAACCAACATTTCTGAATCTTTCTTCATTTTAGCATTGGATGATGCCATGCTAGCTCGGTGAACATAGTAAAATATTTGAGGAAAGAGAATATCTTGCTGAAATATGCTTCAAAACGCTTGATTGCACTAGGAGACTTTTGTTCGTGGTGAATAGTGAACTTGATTTCACTCCTTTTGTTAAAAATTTTTCATTAATGCTCAGTATGAATTAGGGTATTGAATTAGATAGGTTGTCATCCACTATGAATTAATTGTTCGGTGAAGAATCTGCAACTCGGCGATCATACAAATTCATACTTCTCTGACCTCACTTGGTAACCAAATGAAGTTAGGTTACTCCCGACCTTGCTCGGTGGTAACTGATACTGACCTTCTTGTGATCCTATTGTATCTTGCATACTGATTTGGATCTATCTTCCTTTTAGTTTAGGAACTATTTTGGAATATGTCTATGAAGATACAGTTCCAGTGCTTTCTTGGAGACTAGTTAGAGGTCATAGAGCCACTCCCTTCATTAGTGACTTCAGGATTGGTTTTCTCAGTAGGTTTAGGAATCCACTTCTATCTCAACTGCTTCCTAATGTTATTTGCTTTTGCTTTCTTTTCATCTTCAATTTTGCCTAAATTCATGCAGTTTTTAGCTATGTGACCAAGCTTAGTGCAATTATAACATCTTATGGTAGAATCCCTTTTTCTCAAGTGGTGCCTTACACAATTCATTCCAATGTGTCCATATTCTACACAGTAATGACATCTACACCAAGTGTTGTAATCCCAACCAAACATTGCTTTAATAATTTATTCTGCTAGATTGGGTGTTTTAGTTCTGCATTCTAATGCCTTATGACCTTGTTTGCTGCATTTGTGACATATGCCTTTAAATCTTGGTTTCTCCTTGCATTTATTTGCTTTATGACCAAGCTGATTGCAATTGTAGCATTTTCCATTGAATTTTTCTTTTCCATTGCTCCAACATTTGTTTGAAGTATGACCAATTTTGCCACAGTGATTACAGGTAGGTTTCTGATTCTTTTGAGTACCTTGTTTGGAGGATTCACCTTCCTCTTTTTATCCAAGTCCTGCTTTTCCTTTTTGCCTATGAAAGTTTCATTCATACACCTAATTCATATCTTCTTGAGATTTCAACATTCTCTCATTGATTTACCTTTCAGCATCTAGCTCACTCATCACTCTTAAATTGCTTTTCTTTTCAGATCTCAGCTCTTCTCTCATATTTTCATTTTCTGATCTTAGAGTCAAGATTTCTTCATTTGCATTGGAGATTTGATCAATAAGATTTTCTAGCTGAAGATTTTTATTCTAGATTTCATTGTTCGTTCCATCTATTTCATCTTTCATCTTGTTTCTTTGTTCCAAGACTTCACAGAATCTTGTTGACTGAATTTCCTGTTCTCTTTTCAATTTTCTCACTTCTTCTTGCAGAGATCCACTCTTTTCTAGAAGTTCTTTGATTGCATTGTTTGCTTCATCTGAGATGCTTGAAGGGAAAAAGTCTTCAATCTTTTCTTCAACATAATGGTGGTCATTGATCTGATTTTCAAGTTCCTTCGTTCTTTTTAGGGAAAGGGAAAGATGCTCTCTTGCTTCTTTGAGTTGAGTTATGGCCATTTCCAGATCTAGCTTTTCATTCTCAATTACTTTGTTCAGTCTGAATATCTCCATTGTCCTAAATCTTTTCTCAAGCAGTCAAACTTTATTCTAAGATTCACTGTGCTCTGATACCAATTGTTGGAAATATTCAAGACTATCTAGGTTATTGAGAGGGGAGGGGTGAATCAGTAACTTCAAAACTTTTAACAGATGCAGATCTTAATAATATTAGATTGATAATCTGACGGCATGCATGAGTAACAAAAATAATAAAACATTCATAACACTTAGAACACATAGATTTGGTGACCCAGAAACCTTCCAAGTAGAAAGTAAAACTGGGGTGGGGATGATACCCACAAAACTTTAATACTGCAGTATAAAGTTTGTCAGCTAAGGCTTACAATGATCACTTTTTTTGATCTGCCCTGTTAGGAGCAATAAGGACTGGTAGGTCCACCTTGTTAGAGGCTTTACAAACATACAATGAAGTATGCACTCGGTTAACAGATTTTTACAAAGACTGTTAAGTCTACCTGGTTCAAGGATTTCAAGCTAATTCACCTGTTAGGATGAAACAATAGATCTCTTACTTGCAACTATACTTGCTGATTGAGATTCTCTAATGTACTAATCACCTTCTATGATGGATAGATCTTTTCTACTTCTTATACTATTGTAGCCCTTTTTAATTCCCTTATCTCTACCTTTCTCTCTTTTTCATACTTCTCTTTTATCATCCTTGGATATGACATAAAACATTGTTTATATATCAATCTAAGTCAATTCCAAAATAATTACAAAGTCAACTCTTAAACAAGTAAACACAAATATTACTGAGTCGACCCAAATATAGTTACACGGTTACTACAAACTAACTCGGTGACTTTCTGATACTCGGCGTCCACTGTGTTACTTGGCATCATCATGAACTTGCTAGAAGTGGAAACTCAGTCCATACTAACCACTCGGTCATAGTTTCAAACTCTATAAATACTGGAGACTCGGTAAGCTCTTCTCTGCTCGGTAAGCTCTATTGTGCTCGGTAAGCTCTGTTCTACTCAGTAAGCTCTGCTCTGCTCGGTAAGCTCTGTTCTACTTGGTATGTACTGATCTGCTTGGTATGCACTGTTCAGAATAAGTGTTGTCACTAATGACAATCATGCTTAATGCCAACAGGAACCTCTTTTAAAAAAAAAGAAGTCATGAAATTCTTGGAGAAATATAGGATTCAACATAGATTTTCAACTCCTTACTATCTGCAATCTAATGGACAAGATGAAGCATCAAATAAAATTATTGAACAAATTTTGTGAAAGACAGTTTGTAAGCATGCCAAATATTGGCATACTCAACTGAATTATGCTTTATGGGCCTATAGGACTAGTGTTCATACTGCCATGGGTACTTCCCCTTATAACCTTGTTTATGGTACTGATGCTATTATGCCTTTGGAACTAGAAATACATTCTTTACATGTTTCATTTCATGGGATAATTGATAAAGATACTTTTTGTGAACAATGCTTACAAGAATTAGAAATTTTGGATGAACAATGAATACATGCATTAGCACATATAAAAGCTTATCATAAATCTCTTTAGGAACAATACAATCATAAGGTAATTGAACAAACATTGGTAGTTGGTGATTTATTCCTTTATGATAATCAACAAAATGTGAATTATTTAGCGGGCGAAAAAGGAAAAGTTAGCCCTAATTGGCTTGAACCTTTTGTTGTTACTAAAGACTTTGGTTCAAGTGCTTATAAACTTGCTGATATGGATGGTGTTTCTTTTAAGGAACCCATTAATATTATGCATCTTAAACATTATTATCCTTTACTTCATTTGTTTCATGTGCATTTCTATATTCCTTATAAAGATTTATTTTATAGGTTATGTAGTTTTAGTAAAAAATACATATTGAATATGTTTATGCATTTTATTTCTTTCTTTCTTTCTTTCTATTAAGTTTTATATTTATGAAATCATAGTAATCAAACATAGAACTAATCAGTAGAGAAATTTTTTCATTCATCAAATAGATTTTTTCAAGTTTTGATACATATGTGGCCAATGGCCCTATCTATCACTACGTCTATCACTATGTCACTCTGATGGCTGATGACTCCCAGATCTCTCTACTCTCTTATGGGAAGATGAAGATTTGTGTGTCTATGTATGACTCCTAGATATTCTCATAACCTGCACACATCCTTGGAGACTCTGTACCTCTATCATCAACTTCTCCTCTCTTTCTCTGCATAATCTCATCTCTCGCTGGATACATACAAAGATATCAGCATGCCTACTGGGATCTCTGCTACTGATAGAAGAATCTCACTCATTAGATGGTAGTCGATAGGATATAATTGTATCATTGAGAACCTCAAATAAAAATCTCCTCCACTCCACTACGCTAGTTGTAGAAACAAAACTTTTATCAGTCTAGTGTTCTATTTATCTCAAATCAAATCACATATTCAATCAAATTTCATACCTGGGTCTCCCTCCTAGGGACATCACTAAAATGTCTAGATG
Organism: Chamaecyparis obtusa; assembly: GCA_027943335.1. NCBI lineage: Eukaryota > Viridiplantae > Streptophyta > Pinopsida > Cupressales > Cupressaceae > Chamaecyparis > Chamaecyparis obtusa. The sequence continues at coordinate 145,470 of BSBK01004837.1, forward strand.
GTGGGCACATGGAGTGAATACTCTCTCCATTCTTGCTATATCCAGGTCTTGATGGTGGTGTCTCTATGTGGGGTCGTGGGGGTCGTCATGATCTCAGTGGTGATGCACAAGTAATAGGTATATCTGTATTAGTATCACCAGTTGGGGGTATGTCCTCGGCTCTCTCATCTGCTCTATCTTCTCTCTCCTCCTCCTCCATGGGCTCTCCCTTAGAGATGTTCTCCTCCTCTTCTCTAATATCCTCATCCTCCTCAGTGACTCCACTATCCTGGTGTGTCCCCTTTGTAAAGCCTGGATCACCTGTGGGATAATCCTCAGGAATGATAGGACGGATCCCCTACAAACTTTAGTACCTGATGTAATCTCATCTCATGCCTAAATAGGCTACATATTATGATACCTCTATATCCTTTGTCTCCTCTGCATCGCTATCCTTTGTGTCTACTATCGATGGTCGGTGTATGGTGCTGGGTCTCTGATAGTATCTCATCAGATGTATATAGCAAGGTACCGCCTTAGGGACTCCTTGTAATAGGCTGAACTACCTCATCACTCAATCATAATTGCAGGGCATCACTATATGACTCTGATGACCCTCCAGAAGCTTATGATATTGTGAATGTCTCATTTAGAATTCTGTATTAGGCCACTCTATCATCCGGCCGTAGAGTCTCCATATCACATCAGTACTGGCAATGTGGTCTAGATGTAGTCTCTAGTAGAGCATATCCCCAAATGGACAAACATCTCTAAAAGGATATCTGAAGGCTCTCGCTGTACTCACATCTACCATCATGAGAACTCCCTATGGACGTGTACATGTGAAATTCTCAAATATCCAAATCTTCAGAAGCATGCATGTTGATAGACTCTCCCACTAATACCTCACTAGTTGACCCAGCTCATGGTATAGCTGAGCTAGCATGTTGTGACCCCATGAGAACATGGTCCTATCTCTCTCCATCCTCTCTATGAGATGTGTTAGAGGTGAAAAAAATATGGTACCCTTTGAGTTTGGTAACACAACCAAGGCTACTATACACAACATCACCTTCCATACTAAGGGTGTAGGGCCTGACAATAGGGAAGATAGTAGGATCTGATTTGACCAAGTCCGCATCTGTGGAAGCACTCTTGTCCAATACTTTGTGTCTATATGAATCTCCTCAAAGCCATGCTATGCTTTGGGTCTTACAGTCTCCCATCAGACTGGAAGCTACATGATCCTATAGACATCCTCTAAGGTAACTGTAATCTCACCAGAGGGAAGATGGAAAGAGCATGTATCCTCATCCCACCTCTCTATCAGAGCTGATAGCATGCTTCGGTGTAGTCTGATCTATAGAAGGATTGATACCTAGTATAGTCCCATATCCCTTAGTAGCTACATCCCCTCATCATCAAGCTCAGATAGTCTTTCTTTGACCTTGACTAGCAACTCTCCAAAGCGATGCTCTCAGAAATAGACCAAGTCCTACAAGCATAAAAAAACATCATATCAGTCATCTATATCATCAAATCTGCAAATCTAATTAAACTAGGTCAAAGTTGACCTCATTTAGGTCAAGGATGACCTTACTAGGTCAATGTTGACTTTATTGGGTCAGGGTCAACCTCATCTAAAAAACTAACAAAAACCCTCTGCTCAATGTCAACTTTCATGGGTAAAAGTCAACCTAGATGGGTCAATGTCGACCTATATGGGTCAGGGTCAACCTAAAAGGAGTAAGGCCGACCTTTCCTATAAAAAAATAGGAATCTAGAATGTACAAAGGTGGATAACAGTGAACTCACCTCAGGTAGTGATCATTTGGTAGCCAGGCTATGTCTCAGAATCTTCAGGCGTGTCAATCGAAGTTCCTCTCTTCTTGAAATCTTGCTTCCTTGTTTTGAATTTGTAAATGGTAAGAATGAGTAAGTATTTCTCTCTTTTCATTATTTATAAATTCAAATTAGGGTTTTCTTAGGGTAAACTCGAATTTCCCTTCTTATGCATTTAGACAGACATCCACTCTTTTCATCATAACCTGAGCTCGGTAACTCCATTTTCAGTGTCGTCAGTGGCATTGGAATCATGATTCAGATACCTAAATCCTTGAACCATTTTAGGAAGGTTAGGAATCCTTATAATTGGTTTAGGAGAGGACTTTTCAACACTCTAAAAATCTAGTATATAGAGTTTTTCTTATCACCCTGTTTCATCCTTCCGAAGTAGAAAGCCGAAACAGGGGGGCATAAGGGGCTCTATATACTTTTCAAATTATCATATAGTAAGCTTTAGGGGATTTAGAGATTTTCATTAACCTTGTGTGTTGCATGTTCTAACAGTTTTCTATAGGATCTTTACATCAAGGACTTGGCTATATCCTTTTTATTTACTATGATGTTTTCTTACTTTAGCTTGCATATTCACATAGTGTCATATCTAAGCTAAAGTGGAGGCTAAATGTATCATATTAAAATGGAAGCACTTCCATCTTTATAGGTTTAGAACCCTCTTTTAGTACATTTATCATGATAGACTTGCTTTTAGGATGCATTTTGCACTTATTTTCTTTATTCTAGGTGAAATTAGGGTTAGGATCCTGAGGATTCTCCTTAATTTCCCTTTTCCCATGGCTCTATTTTCTAGGTAGGACTTAGAAATAGGTCCTCTTGGCCTTCATCATAGTCATCATAGGATTTTATGCCTATCCCTAACATTTTATCCCTTTTTGGTATCATTTCTGGGACCTCATGTCTTGATTCTAGCTAGATCTAGGCTCACAGGGTCAAAATCAAGATTATTCCTGACTAGGTCAAAATTGATCTTGATCTTGACTAGGTCAATTACAACCTAGATTTTAACCTCCTCCAAAATTTGTTCCCCTTTTTCAAAATTTGGTCCCGACGGGCCCCAAAATCAATGTCGGGCCCTCGGATCCAAGTGCAAAAAGGTTTTAATTTGAAATTCATTTAATTATTTTCCTTCCTTAGTTGGTTATTGTGATTGGACCTTAATTAAAGGTGAAATTTGAATTATGGGTAGTCACATTGCTCTATGAGACTCACCTTGAAAAACCTCTATATAAAGACTCTCATTTGCATTCATTTTCATGAAGTACAACTGAGCATTCTCATGATCAAGTGATCTCAAGGAGTCAATTTCATGAGCAAGAAGATTTTAAGCAAGAAAGGAATGGTGAAGATGCAAGATAGCAAGAGGATGATATAGAAGATCAAGCCATTGTTGACATCAAGCATCTTTATGAACACATATTTGGAGCAAGAGAGATCCTTTCTTCCTTGATCCACCATTATCAAATTCAAAGATTCAATGATGGAGTAACAATTATGAATTGTGAGTTTGGTACAAGTAATTTAGCCTTGGGGGCTTGGTATACTTTTCTATCTCATTCAAATCTATGCATTGTTGTTTCATACACATTCATGCTAGGGTTTTGATCTAGAGGATTAGATCTTGGCATTACACTTTCAATACATACACACACACATTCTATCTCAATTGGCTATTCATTGAGGTGGAGATCACCAAAACAGGGGTTTGACTAAGGCAAAACCTTGTATAGCCACCCACAAAACCCCCTTTTTCAGATATCTACAGTCATTGTTTCAGGAATTAGAGGATAGATCTAAGTACCCTTTTCGCCAAACATCCACGATCTGTGAACAAAGTCAGAATTGACCTTCAGAATAAAAATGTAGTCTTTGACCTTTTATGAGGGTCAAAGTCAACCTGTTACCGAAAAGATGAAACTTTTATGGGTTTTCTCTGTCTCAGCTTTTTGATCATAGATCTAGTTGTGAAATCTTCTGAAACCTCACACAGACTTCAGAAAATAGGTATTTCTAAATAGATTACATGATGAGGTATGTATCTTGACCAAATTAATTTTCAAGTATTTGCAGATTTAGTTATGCTATTTCAATTCGAAAACAACAAAACAAACAATATTACAAATGAATAGTGTTGAATGTTAGGTACATTACTAAGCTTCCATTTTACCCCTATTTAGTTTTTTATCTAAAAAATATACAACTCACTTTGGAAAGATAGATCCACTTCGCACATATATATGTTGATTTAGTGACTGACCTTCATTTCCATCTCCATCGTTGATCTGCTAGGAATTTTCTTCAAGAAATGACAACCCTATTTAGCTCCTTCAAAATTCCACTTTCAACCTTCTACTTAGATTTATCAGTCAATAACATCAACAAATTTAGCCCATGTTGTAACCTCATAATTAGGTTTTCCTTTATACCTCTTCAATTAGGTGGATCCATCTTTTTCCACTTAATCTCCTTTGTAGATCTTAGGTTTAGGTCAGATTCATCGAATCCTTCCATCATTATGTTCTTCATCCTTCCTTCTAGATACATCTCTAAAATACTCATTGAATCCATAATAAAATGATTTACCATGCATTAAATACTCCATAAAATTCATTAATAAAATTCATTAATAGAATTCAACTATGTTTGTTGGGAATCTCAATTCTTTGTTGAAATGTAAATTACTGGTCCAATTAATCAATACTCTGTTCTTCAGCTCGATCATCACTGCATGTCTCGGTCATGACTACAAACTTTCTTCCTCGGCAAACATTTTCTTTTCTCTATAATTTCTTTTCCTTTGATGTATACTGATGTTTAGTCAACACTAAATTTTCTTGGCATATACTGTCACTTGATCGATACTAACATCACTTGGCTTAAACTAGATTTCTTCACTTTTTCTCGGCTAAGCCTACCTCTTCAAACTTTCTTCTTACTTAGATAAACAAAACATTATCTTATCAATGTGCCAACTAATCAATTACCTATTGAAGTATCAAATAACTCAACCTTTCCTTAGTTTCTCTTCTTATCTCCTTTCCCTAATCCTCTTCATCAATCAATACATATCGTACTATCCTAGATAGCAACTATCTTACCAGTTAAGGTTTGACATCAATGATAATATAACAATTGTTTCAATTGCAATTTCTAATACACTCTAGTGGCATTAATTAAGTATCTGGGTTTCTTAATCAGGGTAGCTTTCTCATCATAAACCACATCTGGTACTAGATATAAAAATATATCTTTGTATTTCAATATGATTTTCCCATCTTGCTTCATCTCATCCTTCTTGGCTTTGGAATTGATCACCATTGAAAAATGAATCATGTCCTCTCGGCTTATTGTGATTAACTCTACTTTCCCCTTGACCAAAAATTCATCCTCATCAGCACTCATCTTTGAAAGTGAGGAAGGTGTTTCATGTTCTTGTTCTTTCTCTTTAATTCCTTCCTCTTGTTTTATTTATTCACTATGAGTCATAGCTTGACTGCTAACAAAGTTTACTTGTTCATCTTCTCTTTACTATTCTAGAATATCTTTATGGTCTTTAGATTCTTTTTTTTTCTTTTATTTCTATGGGCTCATCATGTATTTTCATAGAATGAATGTTACCAAAAATGTCCATCCCACCTATGAGTTCCTCAAGTGTGACCTTCACACTATCAATAGTAAAACCCTCATCTATTTAAGTAACCACTAGATCATCTTCATGTTATTTTACCAGCTTCTCTTCACGTTCTTCATCCTTGTCATCTTGCATAAAATCTAACTATTTCATCAAGATCTCTTATGTCTCATATTAAACTCCAAGAGACTGAGCACACAATAATCTTGGACCAGTATCTTATTAGTCTTGAAGAATGCTCTTGTCTTTACAAGTATCCTTTTTATTTTCCCTTCAGACATTTCCTGTTGAAGTTGGAGTAAAGTATACTGAATCAACTCCATGTCTTTTTTAATGGAAACATTCCATATAGCATCATGTTTTTTATACAAGGAAGATGGTGGATGACCCCACAATAGTGGGTTACACGTTTTTAGACATGCTGATTTTTTTATGAAATAACACATTTTTAATAGAATATGATTATTTAAGCCTTGAGAGGTTCCATTTAAAGGAATTAATTAGAAATGGTTAGCTCAAATCCTCTTAGATTAAAAAACATTGATTTAACATCTATACTCCTCATTCATACCTATACTGGATTTTCCTTCGTACCTATTAAAATGCTGACAAAAAATCACTTCGACTTTATATTTTCTATGATCAAATGAATCCATTTGACAAACCTATCTATGTAGTAAGGTACTACTGAGAAAAAAATTTCCAATTATTATAATGTTAATATATATTAAGTTTATTATGACTTTGTATTTGTAGTTTTACTAAACATAGATTCACCATATGTCTACCTCTATGTTTGATTCTTACGAAAAAATAGTAAATGAGAGAACAAAATTCTAAAAATTATCTCTTCCCTAGGTATTGAAGTTCTCTTTCTATCAAAAAAACAAAAAATGAAATTGAACAAATACATGACAAGTTATAAGCTATGTAGTCAAGGTATGTCAAAATTACGGTTTAGTCAACTTCAAACATTAATAAACTATTAAATAACCATGATAATGTAATAAAACCAATTGCATGCCCTTTGTATGGATATTAAAAAACTGAATTTGAAAGAATAACATTGATATCTATTTTATAAAAAAAGTTATGCTCTATGAAATCAATGTAACTCTTGAAAAATGACATTTCCAACAACATACCATTTTTCGTGGGAGAAAGGAAAAACCATTCAAATCAATTCAAAAAATAAAATAAAAAATATATTTAGAATCTAGATAGAAAATCATAGAATACTCTAATTTACTTAATCTTATAATTTCAAACAGTTTAACGACAATATGCATCAGAATCTAAAATTATTTTTTCATAATGTAGACTTCAGTGTCCACTCAGGGAAAAAAGTGTAACCCACTATTGTGGGTTCACCCTTGCACTAGCACCAGTATCTATCCTTGTAACTCCATCAAAGTTAGACTAAACTTGTTCATAATGTAAACTACAACATATTCGTAATGAAATTAGTTCCTAATCTTGTTTTCAAAACTTATCATAATACTTATTAGCTCTAATAAGTACACCCCACTTTCTTACTTCATTGATAATATGATCAACAAAAACAAAAAAATTGAAACCTAACTCATGCTTAGTTGACTTAGTGGTGGGGGAGCCTACCACATTAGATTTCTTACCTTTATCTTTAAGCTCCTTCTTCTGTTCCTTTGATGTTGTATTTTCATCTTCACATTCTTCTTAGCTAGAATCATCATTGAAGTTGTTATTTCCTTCGTTATGGAAGTAGCACTTATTGTCTACCAACTGTTTGAGGCTATACTAGTTACACTAACACTCTCAACATCTTCATATTCTATTGTACATGATATGCTATCTCTCTCAGTAGCATGATTGGTACTAGTCTAAACTCAATTTGGTCCTCTATAAAACCTTTCTCAATCATAAATTGTTCCACTTCTTTTCTCACATTCTTCTCAATAACCAGTTTCATCAATTCATTACGTAACTCTAGTGATTTCTCTTGAAATATCACAAAATTTAGAGCCTTGGGATCTACTAATTGAGATAACATGTTTTCTTCATACAAAGTCATAATATCTCCTTCTACTTCATATCTTATAGGCATAACGCATGACAACCTTAGCTAAACTACTTCCATTCTACAAATGTTAGTATCAACCCCAAAGAAAAAATGTCCTTGTACTTATCCACAATTTAAGAAGGTACTCTCTCTCTCTCTCTCTCATGCATCTTCTTCTAAAATTCATTGATATAACACCAAATATTTCTAGTAAATTCACTTCTTAATATTTTTATCATGTTATTTGTTCGTATAAAGGATGGAGTACCAACTGTCCATGCAACATCACTGATATTGGGAAACATGTTTTGAAAATAGACAAATAGGCACATGATCACCTAACCATAGTTGATTTTTTGTCTCTTAGACTTCTTGATCTTGTCTAGACTCAATATAGATTTTTCTCTCATCCCCTCACCTCGATCATAGTCATAATTATCTTTAATCATTTTGTGTATTGTATGAATAGCACCATCAGGTACGCTATTCAATCGACTAGAATGATAGACCTTGTATCTAATAACAATTGATGCATAGTTCACCTCTTCATATATTATATTATTCATAGTCATAACACAACCATCCCACTTATATTTTGTGGCATGATTACTTATTTTCAGGATATAGTCCTAAGAATAGGTACTTCACCAATTAAACATAGACTTGGATTACATCATGAATTGATTCTTTCCTAATATCATGTGGTATGTCAACCCACATGAATTCATCATGGATTCTACCCAAAACATATCTTATTTGATCCTTTTTAAAATAATCAAGATAACTGATCACATAATGAAAACCTTTGTCCTCTATCTATTCATGTTCATCTTACATCACAACCCTAATGTCACACAACTTCTTGTACTATTCATAAATTACTCCTGATCCTATATCTTCCAACTAGCAATGTATGTATTCTCTAACATGTTCAATATATAGTTCACCCAATAGCGAACGTTGGTTAGGGCACCTACTAGGTCATTTTAAATCTATTTGAAAGGATGTGTTTTGAACTCTAGTCTAGGCCTCTTAGTTATATCAATAAAATTGGGAGTATCCATTCTTTCTTTTAACCATAAGAGAAAATAACAGATAAAAACCTTAAACTATTTTCAACTAGGGTTCTTTTTGAAAGCATGGAAACAACCTTGACACTTGATCGGTTTTCTTTTTCAAAGAACCACAAATAATCTCTCGTAATTATTTGGATCTTAGTGAATGGCTCAAACAACACTTATTTCACTTGATAACAACTCTCAAAATGTGAAAGGTGAGTAATAAAATCCAAAATAGGATTTTATCTACCTCAGCACACATGCATTAAATTTTATTACCAATAGAACATATCTTTTCACTGATTAACTCAAAAGCTCATTACCAATGATCAAAACAACATGCAATCCAACAAAATATTACAATATTCTCCAAAATATTTTATTGTATCTTAAAATGATGATATATTTTACCACACACCTTTAAAGTGGGTCCAAATATGGATTCAACAATACTTGTTCCCCCTAAGACACATGAAGGCTTAGTTTGATGAATAATTCTCCACACCTAATTAACCTATAGAAGTTTCTATAGAGGTTTTAGGTATCGGTTAGCAAGCACCAAGTTAACCCAATTATGATCTTGAATGTAGACACACACAATGGCCAAATCTCTACCAAAAATCTTCATCAAAGAAAACTGCCCAAGAAGATTAGACCATAGGATCATCCCCTATCTTTCAATCATCTCAAAAAAGAATATTTTGACCATTTCCCAAAGTCTATTTTAGGCCTTTACTATCTACAGAATTAGAAGAATCTATGAAATATCATAAGAGATAACAATCCTCCATTCTCCCATCATTATTAAGGAATTTCTTATCATTATTAATTCCTGATATGTACTTCTTCAAGACAATACTAATCTATTCATTCTTTTTCTTTAGTCATCTCCATAGTTTCTAGGCTAATAAAGCCTTGTTGAATCTTTTCAAAATCCTAGTAGCTAATCTCTAAAGGTTCTTAGGAAGGTACATTGAGTCCCAAGAAACCAAATGCCTCTTATTTTTATCCTCTGAGACAATCCACAAATAGTCTCTTTGAATTTGTTTCATCTTATCTATAAATTTTTTTGTAATGTTGAAGAGGCTCATGGCATAAACTAACAAATATTGTAGAGACACTTTAATAAGATGAAGTTTACCCATCTGGCTCAAAAGATTACCTTTCCAACACACCATCTTAGCTTGACATCATTTAATTAGCGAATACAAAAAGGAATCCATATCAAAGCTAGAGAAAAGATATAGCCCAAAATATATACAAGGAAGGTTCATAATTCTATGTCTCACCATGATCATAATCCTAACTTGTCTGTACTATAAGGTATTTAGAAAGAAGAGGGAACTATTAAGAAGACTAATTTTATATCCCAAAGCCATCCAATAGATGTTTAATATCTCTTCAAAAGTGTTCACTTCTACAATTGAGCTTTCCCCCATTAGAATGGTATCATCAACAAATTATTAAAGTGAGAAAGATGCACCATAAGAAGAATGATAAATTCTCTTTAAAGGGCCCCTAGTAACCTTAACATGACTAGTTTTATTGAGGGATTTTTTCATTATGACAAAAATAAAAGGGGATGTTGGGTCCTCTTATTTAATCCCACAACAAGCAAAAAAGAAACCTATAGGTAAGTCATTAATGATCTGCAAAACTTCAAGCATTGAAATAAACTAATTAACCAAATAGATAAATATATTATTAAAAAAAAAAATTCTAAGAACGTTCAGTGAAAGGAAAAATTCACATGATCATAAGATTTCATGAGATCTAGCTTAAAGAGAAAACTAGCCTTCTTATATTTAGATAGAAAATGGATATTTTCATGAATAGTGAGACTAGAGTCTAAAATATATCATCTAGGAACACAATTGTTTTTCTAAATAGAGATCAACAAAAGAAGCAATTTTTTTAGGTGCATGACCAATATCTTGGACAAAATCTTATACACATAATTACACAAACTAATAGGTCTAAAATATTTGAAGGATTCACAACCAACCTTCTTAGGTACTAGAATAATAAATGTAGCATTTATTTCTTTTAGTAACGATCTTTATGTAAAGAAATCTTTCTAGCCACAACAATGATAACCTAAACCAAAATATCCCAATAAATATAATATAAAAGCATAGGGAGTTCATCAGGACTAGGGGCCTTGTTTCCTTGAAAAGAGAAAATGGCCTCCCTAACCTTCGAATCTAAGAAAATCCATGTAAGAGTGATATTAATTAATGAGGATAACATGTTTGGAACAACATATAAATCCTCCAGTATATTGATGTTAGAATCCAGAATGAGGACCTGATTGACCCCACTCTGGTCGTCCTCAGTGACAAGGCCAAGGAAATGGAGATAAATCTTCTGAACAATGCAAAGAAAAGCATGTTGGACCAATTCAGGTCTTTCAAATAGCTCTTCCATGAACTTGGAGAACTCAAGGAAAAAACCTAGAGTATCACAAAATAATCTAATCCAAAATGTGGAAGATCTCATAGTCTGCAATTAGTCAGATTTAACCATTCTGAAGAACTTGAAAGCCTTGTCCAATTTGACTTGTATTAAATCTACTCTAGCTTCTTTTTTAGACCAATTATAAGAAGCACCTCGAAGGTCCAAGTCCAATAGACCTAGAGATTTTTAATCATATCCAATAGGTCTTGGCTACTTTCACTAGAAATTAAAGTACCCCCTTTTCTCTTAGAGATATAATTAGGACCATTAAATCCATTCATATATATATATATATATATATATATATATATATATATATATATATATATATATATATATATATATATATATATATATATATATATATATATATATATATATATATATATATATATATATATATATATATATATATATATATATATATATATATATATATATATATATATATATATATATATATATATATATATATATATATATATATATGATAAATTGGATCTAAAATAAATCAAATATTCCCACAATTTTCTCCTTGTAGTCTTATTATTCGGTGCATAAATATTTGAGACCATCAGTATCAAATCATCCTTTAAAGTGTAAAATCTTGTATCAATATAATTTGAAGAGGTAAGGATTTCAATACCTTTAACAATCTATGGATTTCAAATAATAGCAATGCCTCTTAAAGAACCATATGCATCAATGCAATGAATATAAGAATCATTGAAAATTGCTACTTTCATTCCAAAAAGTTTAAATTTCATTATTTTAGTTTCTTGAACCACATAGATATCTAGTTGATGATCCCTTTTAAGGTTTCATAAGATATTATGTTGATGGGGGTGTTTTAACCACCTAAAGTTCTAGGATAAAAACTTCATTTTGAATTGGGGGTTGAGTTCATAAGACCCATATCTAACAATGTTATATGCATGGGTCATAAACTACATTTAATTTTTTTTTCTTCTCTCTTCTTTGAATAGATATAGGCCTTCTGACACTATTTTGGTTTCCCCCACAATCAACGTCGACTCTGTTCCTTGTTCTCGTAAGAAAAGTATAATATTTCCCCTATCATGTATTACTAGACTTGACCAAATAAGTTGTCATCAACTGTAACATCATCAAAACCAAAGAATGGATCTTCATAAAGAACAAGTGAAGAAAAAATTCCCCCCATGAAAGAAAATCTTTTACAACTGGTAAATTCTGATCCACACTAGATTGCTTCATCCTTTGACTTTCCATATTATTTTAATTTATAGTAAGATTAATCTCATGAGATTCATGCTCCAGAGTGTCAGTTGAATCACTACAAAAGAACTTAGGATGATCATAACTAAGCATATTAGCTAGGCACACATTAGCTGATAGTAGAGGGATATCCAAGCTATCACTTCTTAGAGTGACATTCTCCTCTATATTATCCCTTGCATGGCTGGATTTAGAGTCTCTCTATTTCCATTAGGAAAAAACACCTACTCATTAACCAAGTTATTTCCACCTTGGGGACTCACCTCTGGATTAAAGTTATTTAAGGCCTCAGATTGTTTCCTCCAAAATTTTGTCAAGGGCTTCACCTTGAACTTCTTAATGGGGTAATATTTCACCCATTGTCCTATCCTTTTATAGTAGAAACATAAAAAGTGGATGGATTCAAACTCCACACCTTGAGGCCTACTACCCAAATTTGAGTTAATAGTGACCTATGGAGGTATATTAGTAGACTGTTTAATATTAAAACATATTTCCACATAAATCAACCTTTTCCTTGAGACCATCATGGAGTTAGCTAAAATGAGTTCTATAAAGCAGTCCTCTAATACTCTAAATAATTACTCATCCCAATATTCTAAGGGAAAACCATGAAGGCTCACCTCAACAAGGGTCGAATCAAAAGCCCAATCCCTAGGAGAGAAACCTAGTTCCCACTTGTTCAATGTAATTGAGGAGCATCCAATAATCCAAGGGTCACTAGAGAGAACCAATTATAAATCTTCTTGATAAGTAAAGGAGAAAGAAAAAAAAACATGTAGCCATGGCTTTAACATTAATCCAGCCTTTTTTTCCCCAGTTTCTGGCAACCCAAGATCACATAACTTCAATATTTGGTCTTGGCCCAATGAATTCTTGCAAAATAGAGCATTCCATGGAAAAAATTCCTTTCTCAACTAAGTATTGAGGGACCACTATAGAAAAAATTCCAAAACTAGGGTCAATAGCATGAGAAATAAGAAATATTAACTTATAATGAAGCTTGAAACAAAAAATATCTAACCATTTCTATTTTTTCAATGAGAATCCCTAGATAAATCACCATTCAAACATCCCAAGGCATATTCTAGATCGACACCCATGGACCCATCCATAGAACTACCAACTGTAGTCTGCACCACTGCAAGATTAGGGTCACCATTAGTACTCACTAAATTGTGCATTCTACCTTCACCATTGCTTCAATCCAATCCTGCTTCAACAAAATTCAAATTTCCTTTTCCCATAGAAGGCTCCACTATCACAAAAAAATAAATTATCTTCTCTACAATTCTCATAATTTATTATCTAATTTTCAATTGATTCTCCATTTTTCATCTTTTAGGGTAGCGTTTAGGTTTCTGGGTACTTTGATTAATGATTATCTTTAGATACTTTTTTTAAGAAAAGGGTTTCTGGTATCTTGAATTTTTTTGTTTCATAATATAAAATACTATAAGTATTAAATCAGACTTGAAATAATAAATAAGTCAACATCACATATTAATATAACCTCTAGACCTATATGTCCTACCTATAGGAATGGATTAGTATCACACAATAAATATTGTAAACAATAATGAACCTATATAATGTTAAAACATTGTAACCTATATAATGTTAAAACATCATTGATATTGATTCATAACATAGAGAAAACTATTACTAAAATTAATCACCCCAACCTAGAAGTGTCCTCTCAAAACTAGTTTTACGTTATAATCCTTTGTATTACGAACAAAGAAAGTGCTTCTTTAAGATCAATTCCCAATGAATAGGTTTCCTTCATTTTAGAAATGACACATCATTGATCTTCTAAATATAATAACTTAGATGATCTTAGTTCTATGACTAGGTTCTCATTAGTTTCTATCTCTTGGATGATTTAAATAGTTGGTCAATTTAGAGAATTTGGCAATCTTACCTTTTTCCTATTAAATAAAGCATAAGAGATCATTTTCAAAGCACCTACATGCATAATTTTATCGAGTAGCTAATATATTCTAAGGTATTATTACCATTATATCTTATCCTTTCTATCAGTTCTCTTGATGATTGTTATGAAATTCATATTTGTTCATTAAATATATATCCATTGAATGACATACATCAATAAATGTGTTTAATTTGTTAATAAATTATTTTAAGAACATTAAATTTTTATATAAACACACTAAAATAAACTACACAACAAGTATAATTTACTATCTATTTATAATTATAAAAAAATATTACAATTGATATTTTGAAAAATTATTATCTGACTACAATAATAAATGAAAAATTCAAAATTTTATTATCTAAAATGATTTTTGCTAATATTTGAAATAAAAGACATAAATATAAAAAAGAATTTCCTATGATTTCCAAAAAGATATAAGCAACTTATTGTCATAAATAAGGGTCAAAAATTTGCATGCATCAAACACTACTGAACGCTACATCATAAAGTACCAAACCACTGGATCTTACACAAAACGAAGAATAACTTGCATCACCTAGTGTAACTCCTCTTAAAGATCTTAAAACTTATTTGAACCTATAAAAATTAAAAAAGGTTGAATTTGTATTCGTCTAAATCTACTAAAGTGAGAACTTTCAATTAAAACAAATCTTCTAAAGCCTGATATTTTACTCTGCATTTTAAAATACAAAGAAATGCCTGATCTGTCAATACTGAGTATTTTCACCAATTTCAAATTTCCTACGGGAGCCAGCAGAAACGCAGGTAATACTGTCATGTGAAAAATACAGTTTGACTTTTTATTTCAATAAAAGATAATCATTTGGAACATCGAAAACGAAGTGTGAGCAAAGCCTGCAGGCTGCTGCTCAGTCGGATAAACAGGGACCTTCTTCTGTTGCGGTTCTGTATTCTTTCAGAGGGACTTTCTTTCTAGATTCTCTTAAAGATCTTAATAGAGATTGGATGGAGATTAATCTCCCATCTGTTTAATTTCTGTGTGTTGGTTCTAAAATCTGATTCTTAGATTTTCGTTCTTTTCCTGTTGTAATTTGTAGTTTTTCTTTCCTGGTTAATCTAACCATAACATCAAATGAACAGATATAAACAAGCCGGCCAATGTATTTGGAAAGAAAAGAAAGACGCTTAAAAATCCATAATTTACTACTTAAACTTACAATTCAACTTCATTCTGTATCAAATTTGCACAGTCGTAGCTGAATATAATATGACATTTGGGAACCTTAGGGGCATCTCGATTCGAGTCCATCTTTTTTCATCTTCCATCTCGATTACATTGAAAGTATAATATACAACACGGTGGTCACTGGAATTCACAGCACTAAAAAAAATACAATCCCGGCACAGAACAGCACAGTGAATAGTATAAAATTGGGCAGGATATTGTCCGACTGTATTAAACGAGTCTCTGGCAAAATCGTATTCTTTCACCATTCGGTGCAAACCCCCTTCACCAAACCAAAACAACCTCCCAAAAGCAGATACACATTTTGAAACAAGTTGGCCGTTGTTTTCCGCATTTCTGTTTTCCCATAGTCGTCTTTGGGGATCATAAACTTGTGGTTAACAAACTCACCGTCACAGTAAATTTGAAAGAAATCGGGATGCATGGGAGGAAGACTGTCCGACTTGTTTTCCTCTACATTGAAAACATAAGCTTGGAGTGCGTGGGGACTGGTAGCATTTGAAGAGCGGTTGGCCAGACAACCAGCAAAATAGATAAGACCTTCAGGAGATGATGACACTGCGCATGCACTAAAGCAACGACGAAATGGCATGTCAAGGCCGCGCCGCCATGTCCGACACAAAAAATCAAACATCAAAACAGCTGGTTTGGCGTCGAACTTGTGGGGCAGCCCCATAACAACCAGATGTTGCTTTGATCTAACGTACACACACTTACACTCAAGAAATATATCCCGCTCTAATTTAAATTCTTCGTTGATTCGGGGGAATCTTTCCCACCAGTTCCCACAGGGGTAGTAAATAACTACTTCCCAATTAGTTGATCTTCGTCCCGATCGATGTAAATAAGCTATTCCCTCCTCGTAATCATTATGGCGCTGTCGCTCTTTATAGAAGTCTAGACTGCTCAGCAGAGCGTTCCAGCTCTTGTAGACGGGCCGAAGGTGGTTGTGGTATTTGTAGGGAACCTTTACAAGGCATTGCAGTCCCAAATCGTTTGGGAGACCAGGAATAATATTCATTGTCATAGAACTGTGTATTAAGATTTTATGGAACCTTCAATCTGTATATATATATATATATAGAAAGGCGACGTCTCTCCAGGATGCTTGAGGCACTTTTTACTAAAATAATAATCTATTTGTTAAATCTAATTGAAAACGCTCTCATATTTTATTTACTTATTAGTTTATTAGCATAGACTAGAGCCAAAGGAATGTGCCTTTTTCTTGCTTCTCAACATAGACTATTGTTCACAGGCATTAAGTTTTCCTAAGAGAATATTGTCAACAAAGCAATTTCAAAATAGAGAAATATTATTCGTAGGCTTTGGTCTTTCTCCTTTGCCCATTTAGCATGGGGTGTTTAGAAAGAACGGAATTACAGAGGTTTTAGGGACAAGGACGCTCCAGAAAGTATTTGTGTTTGAGAGAATCTATAGACTTGTTGTGGAGAACATTAATTGTATTCCTAGCAATGATATCAGAAATGACGTTGTGGTGTGCTCTGATTATGATCTTAGGATGGCAAAGAAGTGTAATTTAAGAGTTGATGTCGCTGAGATTCCCAAACCAGTTAAGAAGAACCGAGAAAATGTACATTGGATTATTTCTGTGTGGGAATGGATAAATGAGAATTTTGATGGGGCGGCCAATGGAAATCCGGGGCCAGGTGGGAGCGGGGGAGTGTTAAGAAATCATAATTGGAATTTTGTTTTGGCTATGGCGCTCTCCTTGGTCTCACAGTCCAATCACATAGCCGAAGCCATTGGAGTCTTCCAAGCTATTGATTTTGACAGATGAATGAACATAAAAAAACATATGAATTGATGGTGATTCCAAAAATATTATAGAGTGCCTAAGGGCTAAATCCCTCCCCTCATGGACAATTAAAAGTTTGGTTGAAGAGGCTATCTCTATGTTACCTAACTTTGACAATGTTATAATTTTGCATGCCTTTTGGGAATCTAACAAGGTGGCAGACTATTTTCCTAACCTTGAGGTTAACCAAAGAGATCGACAGACGTGGCAAGACTATAATCACTTAAATGTTGATGTTAGAGATTTAATTAACTATGCTATCATCCATGGGAAAGCTGCAATTTTTCAAGATGAAAATTAGTATAGTTGTATGTAGTGTCATCATTCTTTTGAATGATGGTGCAATTAATATCTACATGCATGGTTAGTAGGGTTTGGCATGCTTTGTGGGCATTTTGTTTCTCTTATTGGTTTTTTGGCTTTGCTTATCTGTATTGTATATAACAAAAAGAAGTTCTCTGAAAATATGGGGGAATTAGAAAGAGGATTGAGTCTTTGAACTTTCAAAAGCTTAAGAAAAACCATGATGTCTGGATGCGCATTGTAAATGGTTGGATAACCTCTTTTATTGAGAATCTCCATTGAATGAAATTTGAGATTACAGAATATTTTACTAAGCATTAGAAGGATGGGGAAACCATTTTTTCTAGAAGGAATGTGAAGATCAAAGATAACCTCATTAGGGAGACTATTGGGCTTTCTACTGAAGGACTAAAACTCTACCATGATAGAAAATTCTCAAATGAAGTAGTCATTAGATTCCCCAAGATTGATGAGGAGAGGGAGAAGTTAGTCAAAATTTTAAACAACTATTTTGAGGCTGCGATGATCAAGAAGATTTGGAGGGCGGTGTTAAGGATCATCATGGAATACAACACTATGGACAAGAGATTTACCAAAGTCCACAGGTATCACTTCACCCTATTAAATCATTCCCAACACAAGGTAAGGGTTTCCTTTCCTTATTATTTTCTATGTTCGATGAATCATAGTGGCTCATTGAAGAGCATAGGAAAAACCATAGCAAAAATCCTATTTTACATGCTGGTCTCATTTTCTTAATCCATGAACATTTCCAAAATATGTCTTCTCCTTCAAACCCCATATTGGTCTCAGCCTCAGAGGGTTATGATACTGATTTTATTCTTTCTAAAGATGAAGGGGAATGGGATACTGAGTCCGAGGAGGAATAATATATTTCTTCCAAAGAAGAGCCTAAGAAAATCCCCCATAATTTTGTGGCCAAAAGGAATCAAAATGCAAAAACTCCCTCTATATAGAAAATTAAAAAGAGGAAGAAAGATCCCTCTTTGAAGAACTTAGTTCGCTACTCTGAGGATACCCCTAATGAAAACCTCAAAGCCCCTAATGCCAAAGATGGTTCCTTTACCTCTTACACTCTGACCAATGGGAAGAATAGACCTAGTTTCCCTAATAATATGCAACCTAATGATCATTATTTAAAGTTTGATAGGGAATTCCTTGAGGATATTTTGGCCATTGCCAACAATGGGGCAGTGGATTAGTTCAAAATTACGAGATGGATGTTTCATGAAGTTAAGGAACCCAGTTTAAAAAATAGGGCCATGTCTATCAAACTCGAGTTGCTAGAAGCTAAAGGGGAACCTTAGAACACCAATGAAGCCATGTGGACTGAAGATGACAAGTGTTCTATAGAGGAATTCTTGAAAACCCAGAAGAAAAATGATCAAAAGATGAAGAAAATAAAAAATAAAATGGGTAAAATAAGGAGTACAATGACCACTATAATAGAGCATAGCCATAAAATTTAGAAGAACACAACTAATACTATAGGTACCATGATAGAGAAGTTGGAAAAGACTCAACGTCACACTCTTTTTGTGGACCTCAATGTACATAATGACAAAAGTCAGAAGGAAGATTTGGCACTTTCGTAGAGGACCAGAGAAAACTTGAAAAGAAAGGTAACATTGTTTCCCTAGGACATCAAGGATTTAATGAAGGCAACATAGGAGATGTCTCTCCTTCAGGCCTAGCTTGCTGACATTTTAAAATCTCTTGCTTAGGTTTTTTCTATTCCAGGTATTTTTTTTTGCTGGTGTTGGTCTTTGTGTTGGATTTTGTTAGGTACTACTCTCCTTTTTGTTTTGTGTTGCTTAGTAGCTTTTTGGTCATGGTAAACATAACGCCTTTCTTTCTTTTATTACTATGTAAACTTTGTGGATTCGGGTCCCCCTAAAACACATTTTGTCCTTAATCAAGAAAATATACAAAATAATTGTTTAGATATGGGTAAAGGCATTTATGTACTTCTTTCCATTAATCTAAAAGTTTAAAAGAGTAAATATAAAAAATCTCAATCTAAAGAAAATTTCTCACAAGACTGAAAGAAGACAATCATCTATTTTAAATTTTTCAATGTGAAACCAAATTGCAAGGTAGATATTAGCTACTCTATTGCTGAAAACAATACTTTGGATTACACTTGATATTTTACTTTATTTTTATTAGTTCTTGCCAAGGAACTATAGCGGAGGCTGAGATATTAAAAATTGATTAATTTGATTTTATTTGACCTATCAAAATTTTAAATTTTTTTGTTTAAATGTCTTTCTCTATGTACATTGTAGATAACTTTCTCAAAATTTAACTATTTAAAACCCAAGATTAATCGTGTCTGGTTTAGAGGATAGAATGAACTACTATTAAGGTGTGGTTACAAATATCAGGAAAATGATAGTTCCATATGTCCCTAGTAGCATAAAATTGGAAATAATCCCAATTGTCAGCATTAAATTTGTCCACTTTAATATTTCATTTTTGGTCCCCAATAAATTTTGTAAATTGTGTCACATGTGTGAGACTTTATTCTCCGACTAATGTCATTTAAGTAATATCTTGAAATTCCTATTGGAGGACATATTTTGAATTAATATAAAACAAATGCAAATCTTCTTAGACAAGATTTTCCATCTAGTTGTAATTAAATGTATTTCTTTTTCCCTCCTTTGTTGGGTCTTATGTGGGTTTTAGAATTCTCTAGTTTCAAGTTAATAGAGTATATTGTTAAATTTTAGCATAGATGAGTTAGGTGTGAACATGAAAATGATATTAATACAAAGAAGAGCAATCATTTTTTATAGCAATAACATTTTCTAAATTAGTAGTTAGAAGAAGTAGTTAGTTTTATTATTTTAGCAACGACTAATATAGAGCTTGAACATGGGAGTTTATGTTGTTTAATTTTCTAAATATAAATGGAAGAGAAACACCTCCATGTTTTGTTGAATGGTAATAAATTTTGTAAGTTTCAAATATATATGAAATACAAAAATCTATTCAGGTAGTTCTGTGTTTGAATTTCTACATTTTATTCATGTTTCCTACCTACTCTAATTTATAGTATTTTATTATGTTCTCTTTCTCTTTCTTCACTTGGTATCAGAGATGAAGGTTTTTTAAACACAATGATTTTTAAGGAGTTAGGTTTACTGTGCACAAAGCTATCAAATTTAGCAATATCAGCTCCAAGCACAAGTCTAACAAACCAAAATATTCCTCAATTCAATGGAAATAATTATGATGACTAGTCAATTACAATGAAATCTTTATCTACTCCTACCATATTTGGGAGCTTGTTGAAAATGGTTACCTAGAACCAACAAATGTAGAAACATACAATGCTCTAACACAAGTAGAGTAGGATTTGTTAATAGATGACAAAAGGAAGGATTCTAAGGCTATTTTCTATATTTTGCAAGCAATGCATGAGAGTATCTTTCCATGAGTTATGGTAGAAATAAAATCTAAATATGTCTGGGATATTATCCAATCAACATACCAAGGAATAGAAAATGTAAAGACAAAAAAAAAAAACAAATGCTGAGAAGAGACTTTGACACTCTTTTCAATTTGGTTAAAGGGTTATGGTAGTGTTTTCATTTATGGAAACATATAGACACATTTTGGACAGTTATATTTTAGCTGAAGTGTGGACAAGGGATACTTAGAAAATTGTCTAAGTACAAGGAAGTTTATAGTAAGAAGACACAAAGATCTATTTAGTGAGGTTTAATATGGATAGTTAGAGCTTAGTGAGCTTCATTACAGATATTATGGATATTATTTATGATTTTTAGGATCATGCTAAAAGAGGAACTATGTTTTGGTTATGATTTCCAAATTTTAGCTAAGACAATATGTATATCGTAGAAACAAGGCAATTTAGAGTGTCTCTTATTTTGGCTAACAAGTCACTTTTGATTGAGAGATAAAGTTATGAATTAGTTTCAAATGACATCCTAGATGTCCATACTAACATGGAAGAATGAGGTATTAAAGTTTTGATAACATATGCTTAAGTTGAAAGGCGACTGGATAAAGAGAAAGGTATAAAAGATAGACACTTTGTTTAAGCAAGATGGCCAATTGTATTGTAATGATATGATTGAAATATGCACACTTTATATGTTATATATAGATGAGAATTTTATAATCACAATGGTGAAGACTAGTTGTATGTTTTATTTTATGCGAGACCTTACAAGGAATGATAAGATATTGAAGATATTAGCAACAGTCAAAGTTTCATATTGTAAATTAGTATAGGTACTATATGTGCAGTGAGAACTTCGTGTAAATACTAAGATCAATTTTTGTATTGTATAATTTACTCCTCACAAGGTCAAAGTCTTTTAATAGGGCCTAGTCATCTCACAAGGATAGATACACTATACATATGTAATAGACTCCTCACAAGCTCAATATCTTTCATAAGATACATTTTATTAGTGGATCATTTTGTGGTTACCATCCCCACTGGGGTTTTCCCTTGGCCAAGGTTTCCCTAGTTAAAAATAATTTGTGTTATGTGTTTCATTATGTTAATCTTGATTTTACTTTTTAGTACTTTATTATATGCATGTATAAAGATAGTAAATGACACAGGGGCAAGGTAGATACAAGCAGAATCAAGAAGAATTGAGTCCACTTGAATCAACAACAAGCCCTGATCAGAGTTACACACAAAATAAATATAAATACTACATGAAATCAGTGAAAACATAGTGGATATGAGGCAATCAACTAGTAGCAACAATAGAGAATTTATATTATTTATTTCAACATGCCCGACTCTAACGCCTTCTGGGTTTCAGCCTTATAAAATGAGAACTATGAAATTAGAATCACATCTTGCATCCTATCTTTGTCTCCAATGATGTATCTATATAATCCTTCCTAGATCTACCTCTTCATTTCCCTACTACATCAATCTAGACTCCTTATATAGCCAGCTAAGCCACAAGTCAGCCAGTCAGGCATTTAAGTACATTATAGGTCTAGTCTGGAAGATTTAAATTAAAAATAATGAAAGAGTGATCACCACTTGATGCACCTTTCCATTTAGGTCCACACATGACCCAAGAGCAATCCCATCACTACGCAAGGTCCCATTTCATCACAGGGAACTGTGCAAGAAGAAACACTCCATGTTTCACGTGTAAACTGGCAGAAAATAGGTCCCCAAGAAAAATAGTCATAAATTTTTCCTCATAATGAATTAGGACTTGTGCTCTTAGGATATCATAGTAATTTATGTCCTCTTAAATTTCTTAAGAGAGAAAAGGCTGATTCCATAAGGATCAACAGCACCATGACGCTCAATTAGCATGGAAACTAGAGGAAAATATGGCTCTAATGGCAAGGAAAATAGCTATAACTTTGAAAAAGTCTATCCAATATTTATGTGCTCATAGGAGAAGGTTCCCAAATAGTTCTTCAACATCATGTAAGCTTCGCCCACATAGAAACCAAAAATTGCAATGATTATAATGAAATAATAGAAAACATGAAATATTTTTGGTTGATGCAAGATTGCTCAAAGACCCAAGATGCTCCTGCATCAGACACCTGGGTTAAATAAAGAAATGATGTCCACATCAAGTATTTGTCATATTATGACCTTAATCATAAAGATCCAACTTAGCTTGTGTAATCCATGAACTATCTTCAGCTGGCTTATCTTTCTACTGAACTAGATATTCCCTGTAGTCTTTTGCTCTTGTACTCTTGCTCACTCTACTATTCAATATATTATCAATGTTGTCTTTGTTCTTCTTAGGATAATCTAGATCATCTTCTATCTCAGCATTTGATTCAAAGTACTCAAAGATATAAGCAATTTTGAATATAGGTGATATATCCATGTCCTCTGGTAATTCTACTTCATAAGCATTTCCACTGTCAAACTTCTTTAGAATCTTAAAAGGTCCAAACTTCTTCATTTTCATCTTGTTGTAGGTACCAACTGGAAATCTATTGTTCTTCAAATGAATCATAACCTCATCTCCAAATTCAAAATATTTATGTCTCCTTCTCTTATCTACTCTCTGTTTATATATAAGATTACTGTGCTCCAAATTATTTTTGATTTCATCATGTAAAGTTCTCATGCATACTGCAAAATCCTCAGCTTCAGAACTTCTTCTAGTCTGAGTAGGTAAATCTCTCAACTCTGTGGTTCCCTTAGGATGAAATCTAGTAACAATCTCAAATAGTGTCCTCTTAGTCCTTCTATTCATAGAATTATTATATCCAAACTCTGCTTGTGCCAAAACCAAATTCCAATTAGTAGGCTTATCTTGAACTAAAGATCTCAACAAGTTTCAAAAAATTTTGTTCACAACTTCTGTCTGTCCATCTATTAGTGGGTGAAATGTAGAGCTAAACTTCAATTCTATATTCATCTTCTTCCAAAGTGTTCCCAAAAGTAACCAGTAAACTTAGTATCTCTGTCTGAAACAATAGATTTAGGAAAACCATGCAATCGTATGACTTCCTTGAAGAATAATTCAGCTACATGCAATGCATCAGATGTCTTATTAGAAGGTATGAAATGAGCCATCTTAGAAAATCTGTCAACCACTGCCAAAATAGAATCATTACCTCTCTGAGTTCTAGGCAATCCAAGAATAAAGTCCATACTCACATCTTCCCATGGTCTATCAGGTATAGGAAAAGGTGTATACAATCCCAAATTCTGACTAGTTCCTTTTGCTAGTTGACAAAATCTGTAACCTCTAACCATTCTCTATACATCTCTATAAATCTATGGCCAAAAGTATCTTCCTGAAATCAAATTCATAGTCTTATCAATCCCAAAATGTCTAGCAAGTCCACCACTATGTTTCTCCTTTATTATGTTCTCTCTGATAGATCCTCTAGGTATGCACAACTGAACTCCTTTAAACAACATGTCTTCTTGAATGAAATATTCAGTCCACTTATCACTCACTGTGTGTTCCTTCCAAGCTTTCCAACATTTTGCAAAATCAATGTCAGTCTCATACAAACACTTCAAATCATCAAAACCAAGTTCCTCAACCCTCATCTCTGTTAGCAAACTTCTTCTTTGGCTCAAGGCATCAACAACCTTATTTGACTGTCCACTCTTATGCTTCAATGAAAAGCAAATATTTTGTTCTTTCATTTCTCTTACAAACTTTTTACCATCAACCAAGCATACTTTGACTGTGGTACAATGACTTTCATCAAACTTATTTATCAAAGGTGACAATACGTATTTCTTTCCATTCATCCAAATAGTATATTGATTCAATCTACCATCATGCAAAGCGTTCCTATTATACTGCCAAGGTCTACACAAAAGATTATGAGAACAATCCATAGGCATAATATCACACAAGACTTCATCATGATAATTCCAAATTTTGAACTTAACAAGGCATTGTTCACTTACAAGTAGTTTATGGTCCTTCTTGATCCAAGCAATATTGTAAGGCTTAGGATGTTTCGATCTCTCAAACTGCAATTTGTTAACCAGCTCTTTGGATGCCAAATTATTAGAGCTTCCACTATCAATGATTACCTTGCAACATTTATCAGTGATCTTACCATCTGATTCAGAACAAAATTTTCCTCAGAATAGGCTCCTCATCAGCTTCTTCATTCCACAATATCCTTCTTAGCATCAATCTCTCACCATGTTCAGGTTCATTAGATATTTCATCAACTTCTTCACAAGTCAAACTGTTTCTACCATTACCTCCATTCTTCTTTCTAGAGTTAGTACATTCAAAAGCTCTATGTCCTTGTTCACCACATTTGTAACAAGTACCTTTAAACCAAGATTTCTCTTCTCTTTTCCCATTATTGTTATTCCTAGAGTAGCCAGTATAGCTACCTCTAGAGTAATAACCACTTTTACTAGTAGGGTCATCTTCCCATCCTTTATATTGCACTGCATTGTCAGATCTGCTACTTTCTCCATAAGATATTCCTCTAATACTTTGAAATCTTCCACTTCTTCCTCTTTGTCTTTGTTCATGTCTCTTTGTCAATCTCTCTTTAGCCTTCAAAGAAAATTGGTATGCTTCTTCCACACTATCTATTTTCACATAGCTGATCTCATCTTGAATCAATGTCCTCAGACCATTCAGATATCTAGCCACTTTCTCAACTTCATCATCCACATGTCTAGATCTGATATCCAAATTGTAAAATTCCTTAGTATATTCTTTCACACTCATGTCCTTTTGTCTTAGATTTTGTATTTTTCTCATCAAACTATCTTGGTAGTTAGCTGGAAGAAACTTCTTCTTCATCTTTCCAAGCATCTTCATCCATGTCTTGATCTTTTATTTTCCTCTCTTCTGTCTCTCAGTTTTCAAATGATCCCACCAAAGAGATGCATGACCTTTCAACTTTGTGACTGCTATCTTAACCTTCTTATTATTAGGAGTACCTTCATACTCAAAGTATTTATCCATCTTAGAGATCCAATCAAAAAGTCTACTAGTCTCATGTCTTCCATCATAGCTAGCAACTTCAATCGCAGGTCTGGAGTTATGCTTAAACAAAACTGTCAAAATTCTTTCCTCATCTTGTTCAACTTCAGGTTTAGGATTAGGTGTTTCTTCTTCTTCTTCATTACTAACATCTTCAAGATGTGCTCCTCTTCTCTGGGCTGTCTCTACAACTTCAATCCTAGTTACAATCTGCCTCAACATATCCATGATAGCATTATCATTTCCTCTACCACGAACCATCTTGACAATCAGGTCCTAGCAATATCGTAACCTTCTACAAATTATTGGTCAAATCTCAGATCTTCCACCCTATAACCAATCCAATAAGGTTCTCCACAATCCAATCCACAAGAAAGAACTTTCTCTGATACCACTTGATGTAGGGGCAGGGTAGATACAAGCATAATCAAGAAGAATTGAGTCTACTTGAATCTACATTAGGCCCTACTTAGAGTTACACATGGAAGCAATATGAATAAAACATGAAATCATTGAAAAAATAGTGGATATGAGACAATCAACTAGCAGCAACAACAGAGAATTTATATTATTTCTTTCAACATGCCCGACTGTGAGGTCTTCCGGGTTTCAGCCTTATACAATGAGAATTATGAAATTAGATTCACATCTTGCATACTATCTTTTTCTCCAATGATGTATCTTGATAATCCTTCCAAGATATACCTCTTCATTTCCCTACTATGTCAATCTAGACTCCTTATATAGCTAGCTAAGCCACAAGTCATCTAGGCATGCATTTAATTACATTATAGGTCCAGTATGGAAGATTTAATCAAAAATAATGAAAGAGCTATCACCACTTCATGCACCTTTACATTTATGTCCACACTTGATCCAAGAATATTTCCATAACTATGCAAGGCCCCATATCATCACACGGAACCGCGCAAGAAGAAACACTCCACATTTCGCGAGTAAACTGGCAAAAAATAGGTCCTCGAGAAAAATGGTCATAAATTTTTACTAATAATTAATTAGGACTTTAACTATTAGGAGATGATATTAATTTAGGTCCTCTTCAAGTCCCTAATAGGTAAAAGGTTGATTCCTTAAGGATCAACAACTCCATGATGCACAATCAGCATGAAAACTAGAGGAAAAAATAGCTTCGACGGCAAGGAAAATAACTATAACTTTGAAATAGTCCATCCAATCTTTATGTTCTCATAGGAGAAGGTTCCAAAATAGGTCCTCAACATCATGTAAGATTTTCACATATGGAAACTAATAAATGCAAATATTATAATGCAAACAATAGAAAATAGGAAATAGTTTTGGTTGATGCAAGATTGTTCAAAGACCCAAGATGCTCCTGCATTAGACACCTAGGGTAAATAAAGAACTAATTTCCACATCAAGTATTGCTCATATTCTATTCTTAATCATAAATATCCAACTCAGCTTGTGTAATCCATGAACTATCTTCAACTAGCTTATCTTTCCACTAAACTAGATATTCCATGTAGTCTTTTCCTCTTGTACTCTTGCTCACTCTACTATTCAAGATATTCTCAATGATGTCTTTGTTCTTCTTAGGATAATCTAGATCATCTTCTATCTTAGCATTTGATTTAAAGTACTCAAATATATCATAAATTTTGAATATCAGTGATATATCCATGTCCTCTGGCAATTCTACTTCACAAGCATTTCCACTGTCAAACTTCTTCAGAATCTTACAAGGTCCAAACTTCTTCATTTTCAGCTTGTTGTAGGTACTGACTAGAAATCTATTCTTCTTCAAATGAATCATAACCTCATCTCCAAATTCAAAATATTTATGTCTCCTTCTCTTATCTAGTCTCTGTTTATATTTTAGATTACTGTCTTCCAAATTATTTTTGATTTCATCACGTAAAGTTCTCATGCATACTACAAAATCCTTAGCTTCAACACTTCTTCTAGTCTGAGTAGGTAAATCTCTCAACTCTGTGGCTCCCTTAGGTTGAAATCTAGTAAAAATATCAAATGGTGTCCTCTTAGTACTTCTTTTCACAAAATTATTATATGCAAACTCTACTTCTGCCAAAACCAAATCCCAATTAGCAGGCTTATCTCCGACTAAACATCTCAACAAGTTTCCCAAACTTTTGTTCACAACTTTTGTCCATCCATCTATCTGAGGGTGAAATGTAGAACTAAACTTCAATTCTATATTCATTTTCTTCCAAAGTATTCTCCAAAAGTAACCAGCAAACTTAGTATCTTTGTCTGAAACAATAGATTTAGGAAAACCATGCAATCTTACCACTTCCTTAAAGAATAATTCAGCTACATGAAATGCATTAGATGTCTTCTTACAAGGTATGAAATGAGCCATCTTAGAAAATCTATCAACCACTACCAAAATAGAATCATTACCTCTCCGAGTTCTAGGCAATCCAAGAACAAAGTCCATACTCACATCTTCCCAAGGTCTATCAGGTTCAGGAAAAGGTGTATACAATCCCAAATTCTAACTAGTTCCTCTTGCTACTTGACAAACTCTGTAACGTCTGACCATTATATCTAAATCTCTTTAAATTTGTGGCCAAAAGTATCTTTCTAAAATCAAATTCATAGTCTTATCAATCCCAAAATGTCTAGCAAGTCCACCACTATGTTTCTCATTTATTATATTCTCTCTCATAGATCCTCTAGGTATGCACAACTAAACTCCTTTAAACAACATGTCTTCTTGAATGAAATAATCAGTCTACTTATCACTCACTATGTGTTCCTTACAAGATTTCCAACATTCTGCAAAATCAATGTCAGTCTCATAAAAACACTTCAAATTATCAAAAAAAAGTACCTCAACCCTCATATCTGTCAGCAAAATTCTTTTTTGGCTCAAGGCATCAACAACCTTATTTGTTTATCCACTCTTATGCTTCAATGAAAAGAAAATATTTTGTTCTTTCATTTCTCATACAAACTTTTTACCATCAGCCAAGCATACTCTGATTGTAGTACAATGACTTTCATCAAACTTCTATATCAAAGGCAACAATACTTGTTTCTTTCCATGCATCCAAATAGTATCTTGATTCGATCTACCATCATGAAAATCTTTCCTATCATACTTCCAAGGTCTGCCCAAAAGAATATGACAACAATCCATAGGCATAATATCACACAACACTTCATCATGATAATTCCCAATTTTGAACTTAACAAGGCATTGTTCACTTACAAGTAGTTTATGATCCTTCTAGATCCAAGAAATATGGTAAGGCTTAGGATGTTTCAATATCTGCAACTGGAATTTGTTAACCAACTCTTCGGATGCCAAATTATCAGAACTTCCACTATCAATGATTACCTTGCAACATTTCTCAGTGATCTTACATCTAGTTCTCAACAAAATTTTCCTCGGAATAGGATCCTCATCAGCTTATTCATTCCACAATATCCTTCTTAGCATCAAGTTCTCACCATTTTCAGGTTCATTAGACATTTCCTCAACTTCTTCCCAAGCCAAATTTTTTCTACCATTAGCTCCAGTCTTTTTTCTAGAGTTAGTAAAATCAAAAGCTCTATGTCCTTCACCACATTTGTAACAAGTACCTTTAGACCAAGATTTATGTTCTCTTTTCCCATTATTTTTATTCCTAGAGTAACCAGTATGGCTAGCTCTAGAGAAATAACCTCTTTTACCAATAGAGTCATCTTCCCATCCTTTATCTTGCACTGCATTATTAGATATGCTAATTTCTCCATAAGATCTTCCTCTACTTCTCTAAAATATACCACCTCATCCTCTTTGTCTTTCTTTATCTCTCTTTGTCAATCTATCTTCAGCCTTCAAAGAAAATTGGTATGCTTCTTCCATACTATCTATTTTCACATAGCTGATCTCATCTTGAATCGATGTCCTCAGGCCATTCATAAATCTAGCCACTTTCTCAAGTTCATCATCCACATGTCCAGATCTGATATCCAACTTGTAAAATTCCTTAGTATATTCTTTCACACTCATGTCCTTTTGTATCAGATTTTGCATTTTTCTCATCAAACTAACTTGGTAGTCAGCTGGAAGAAACTTATTCTTCATCTTTCCAAGCATCTTCATCCATGTCTTGATCTTTTCTTTTCCTCTCTTTTGTCTCTTAGTTTTCAAATGATCCCACCAAAGAGATGCAAGACCTTTCAACTTTGTGACTTCTATCTTAAACCTCTTATTATCAGGATTACCTTCATACTCAATGTACTTATCCATCTTAGAGATCCCATCAAAAAGTGTACTGGTCTCAAGTCTTCCATCATAGAAAGAAACTTCAACCACAGGTCTGGAGTTAGGCTTAGACAAAAATCTCAAAAGTCTTTCCTCATCTTGTTCAACTTTAGGTTCAAGATTAGGTGTTGCTTCTTCTTTTTCATCACTAACATCTTCAAGATGTTCTCCTCATCTCTAGGCTATCTCTATAGCTTCAAGCCTAGTTGAAATTTGCCTCAACATATCCATGATAGCATTACCATTTCCTCTACCACGAACCATCTTGACAATTAGGCTCCAGCAAGATCTTAACCTTATATAAGTTATAGGTCAGATCTCAAATCTATCACCCTACAACCAATCTGATGAGGTTCTCCATGATCCAATCCATGAGAAAGAAATCACTTTGATACCACTTAATGGAGGGGCATGTATATGCCAGCAAAATCAAGAAGAATTGAGTCCACTTGAATCAACAGCAAGCCCTACTCAGAGTTACACATAGAAGAAATATGAATACCACATGAAATCAGTTAAAACACAGTGGATATGAGGCAATCAACTGGCAGCAACAATAGAGAATTTATATTATTTCTTTCAACATGCTCGACTATGAGGCCTTCTAGGATTCAGCCTTATACAATGAGAATTATGAAATTAGAATCACAACTTGCATCCTATCTTTGTCTCCAATGATGTATATTTATAATCCTTCCTAAATCTACGTCTTCATTTCCCTACTACATCAATCTAGACTCCTTATATAGCCAGCTAAGGCACAAGTCGGCCAGTCAGGCATTTAATTACATTATAGGTCCAGTCTAGAAAATTTAAATAAAAAATAATGAAAGAGTGATCACCACTTCATGCACCTTTACATTCAGGTCCAAAATTGACCCAATAACATTCCCATAACTATGGAAGGCCCCATTTCATTACATAGAATCACACAAGAAGAACACTCCACGTTTCACGTGTAAACTAGCAGAAAATAGGTCCCTGAGAAAAATAGTCATAACTTTTTACTCATAATGAATTAGGACTTACACTCTTAGGAGATGATGTTAATTTAGGTCCTCTTAAATTAATTAAGATTGCAAAGGCTGATTCCTTAAGTATCACAATCTCCATGACATGCAATCAGCATGAAAACTGCAGGAAAATACAGCTCCGACGGCAAGGAAAACAACTATAACTTTGAAATAGTCCATCTAATCTTTATGTGCTCAAAGGAGAAGGTTCCAAAATAGGTCCTGAACATCATGTAACATTTTTGAGCCAAGACATCAAAAAATGTAAATATTATAATGCAAACAATAGAAAACAAGAAATATTTTTGGTTGATGCAAGATTGCTCAAAGACCCAAGATGCTCTTGCATCAATAAATGATATTCATAATTAGGCATAAATTTGTTTAATCACTATAATTAAATCTGATGACCTAAAAATGATTGAATAATTTGATAAACTAAAGAGACAGTGGTTAGAGATCACCAAGCTATAAATGTGAGATGTTTAAGGGAATTAAATCAATCATTATGTTGTCATTGGTGTCAACCAATTTTGACTATACTTATCATGTTAGTTACAAACATCTGAAGAAGACAAATGATAAAGGAAAGAGACATCTACATGAAGAGGAGATGGATATGGTGATATGACTAAGGTATACATTGGGTAACTTATTGATGAGTCTATGGCATCATTTTGTTGACTTGATTGTATTACATGAATTTGTTATGTATCGAAGATTAGAATTGAACAAGTTAATGTGGTTAGTAATTGAAGATTTATGTATACACTGAGCTAGTGTAGTGTATACCAAGTGATCTTAATAACCGAGTTAGTGTTCACCGATACATTCTATATTAACTAAATGGATGAAAACATTAAATGCTATATCAACCGAGTGAATGGATGAACTAGAAAATTGTGTATTATTCCAAGGCAAGAGATGAAGTTTGTTATGGGAATCTAATGGCTAACAAAATTCAAGATTTATTGGATGAAGGATAAAGAAACGTGTTAATGACACATCTATCAAGGAATCTTGAAGGGGAAAAATGGATAATGGATATTAGGAGACAAAATCTAATGGATGAGATGAAAATAGTTTACACGTCAATTTAAAGAGACGAGAGATTCATTGTTGAGCATGGGTGCTTATTGAATTTGTAGGAGCAATCATGTCAAAAGAAGTTTTTCATGCACCACTGATCAAACTGGTTACAAACAGAACTGAGTAGAACTGTAGGCATAACCAAGCGTTAGAGTAATATTGATCGAGATGAATGTGATGGAGGATTGAAGTGATTATTGATCATAGCAGGCATTTTGAGCTTAGCATAGATCTAAATATTTTCAATATTAGTTGTATTTGAATCAGATCTCTATTGGATCAGTTTAACCATTGTTACAAAAAAATCTCCTAACCGAGTGGACTTAACAGTCTTTTGTATTTCAATATGACGTTCTATGACTATTGATAGTTTTCTTTGTGACCCCATAGTGAATGTTGGTCAAGAGTTAATTGTTCATGATAAACCCTCTACCCAGGTCACACCTAACAGTGTGCATTGTAACTTTTAATAGGATTGGCTCCTAACCGAGCTCACTTCAGAAGAGTGAAATATTTTGGGTTACCAGTCCCAAGTGTTTTTTCCCTTAGCAGGGTTTCCATGTTAAATCCTTGTGTTAAGTGTTATTTGATGTGATTGGATTATTAGTTTAATTTACACATTTCATATCTAGGTTAATTGTTAAATGTGGTATTGATTTTACTCGTGTTCGGTAAATGAATAGAAATATCGATTAATGTTATCTTACCGAGTTGATTATTTGTTTTAAAATTACAGCTAAGACTTTAGGACTATAGGATAACTGAATTAACTGATTCACCCCCCTTCTTAGTTATCTAACAGATTTAACCCCCGCTCTCAATTTTAATAAGGGATCTTTACTTTCTAACAATTGGTATCAGAGCATCATGTCCTTAAGGGATAAGCCTAGTAGATTGAAGGAGATCACTATAGATTCAATATATATTCAGAAAAATATTGAGGAAGCTCTTGAAGAATTGGATTAAGAGAATCAAGATAATGATAGATTAAAAATCAAGCTGAGAGATGCACAAAATTACATTCAAAAGTTAAAATATTAGGTTGAACACTCAAGACATAAGCATGAAGAGTTACATGATTAAATCAAAGTTTGTATGTTAGCTGAGGAGGAAAATGATGTTTTTAGACATGACCTTGATATCATTACTTAGAAGATAAGAGAGACACCTATATAACTAAAGATAGATACAGAATTAAGATCTGAGAATGTAGATCTAAAATTACAACTTACAAAAGTGACATCTAAACTTGATTCTAGATTAAAGTTTTCAGAACTTGAGAAATACAATTGTATCATTAAAGGTGAACTTACACAAGAAAAGAAACATATGGAGAAGTTTCTTTCAAGTGTAGAAAATCCTGCTGAACAAATCATGGCACAAAGACCTAAAATAGATAAGATGAGAATTGGTTACAATGAACAATAATCGTCAAAGAAATAAAAAATGATTAAGATCTTAAAGAAATGAAAAAACCAGATTTGATAAAGAATGAACTTGATTGAAGAACATATTAAAACACCAGATTCAGTAAAACAAGCACAAGATCGGCTTGACTCACCTAGAAATAAATTCAATGGAAAGTGTTTAATATGTGCAGTGAAGTTGGACATATGAAGGACTACAGAAGTAATTATTCTAAGCCCTTTTCTGGTTATTATTATAATTGTTCTAATTTTGTACATAGAGCTAGAGAATGTAGGAAACCTAGATATGATAGTAGAATGCATGAATGGACTCACATGATAGGGATAAGATAAATGGAAGCCAAAAATAGATCTATCATGTGTTACAAATGTAACAATTTTTGACACATTGCTAAGGAATGTAGACTTGAGATAAATCAGTTTGGAGCTTGACAAGGGAAAGGTACTTTGACATGTTATGTTTACAATAAGTTGGGACATACAACAAGATTTTGCAGATCCAATAGAAGACCATAGAATAAATGATCACCATATCCTAGAAGAAACATGAACAAAAATGAAAGGAATGATCAGAAGCTAAACAAAAATCAAGTGGATGACCTTGAGAAGACCTTTGGGTAAAAACACAAAGTTGTGTCATGTTTCGGGCTAACTTATCAACACAGCTAAAGATGAGTATTTATAACTAAAAATTAATTTTTTCAAACATATGGTCTTGCTAGATTCATTATATAAGTACTTACACATTTCCAATTGGAAATATCTATTAAATACATGTTTTATACCAATTTGGGTCCGATTACCAAAGAAATAAAATTATTTTAGATATAAGTGATGTTTCAATAACCCCTACTCTTTTTAATGATATTTTTTTAAAATATAAAAATACCCTTTTGTTGAGCTCAAAGTAAAGATAATTACCATATTTAAGTTTTATAATATTTTGATTAGATATAATATATTATAATTTCAAAATACTATTAGGATTAACAAGGCAAAAATAACAATTATGTGCAAATATAACCAGTATCAGAAAATAATAAACCACACAGAAGAGATCAAAAGACACAAAGATTTAACGTGGTTCACCCAATCCTTGGGCTACGTCCACAAATAATGAGTCCAATATTTTATTATCCAGTGATTACAACCTGATTACAATCCATAATCCCTTATACCTCAATTCCACTGCAAGTACTAAAATCATACATCATAATGAAATCCCTAATCTTTAGCCAATATAACAAGACTTATGTCAATTAACAAGTTAACCCTAAAATACTTGACGAGTCAACCTAAGAAAAGGCTTGATGAGACAACCTAGGGAAATGTTTGACGTGTATAGTACTTTCCTGGATAGTACTTTCCTGATCAGTCACCACAAGATAACAATCTCCCAATGGGGGACTGATCAGACTCCACACCAAACAACAATCTCCCACTTAGAGATTGATCGTGTAGCTAAACCACTACCCTGTGAGGCTCCCACTGGATCCAACCACCCTGGACTCAATTGTCCCATTATTTTGTTTAGTCTAGTAGACCAACTGAAGTTGAACAGGAGTTCAAATTCTCCCTTGTTACTACCTTTGTAAACATATCTATTGGATTATCATCTATATGTATCTTTTCCAGCTTTAATGACCCATCATCCAAAACTGACCAAATGAAATGGTACCGCAACTGTATGTGTTTTGTCTTTGAGTGCAAAGTAGAATTCTTTGCAAGATGAATGGAACTTTGGCTATCTGTATGTAGAAAATTACCCATCTGAGGATGTCCCAATTCTTCCATGAAGAATTGAGGCCATATCATCTCTTTGGCTGCCTTTGTAGCAGCAACATAGTCTACCTCTATAGTGGATAAAGAAACCACCTTTTGTAGTCGAGAAATCCAACTCACTATTGTCCCACCAATAGTAAATACATAACCTATAGTACTCCTCCTGCTATCTATATCTCCTACCAAATTTGAGTTAACATAGCCTTGTAAAGTAGTAGTAGAACCCCCAAAGTGTAAACACTT
The DNA here is from genome assembly GCA_027943335.1 of Chamaecyparis obtusa. NCBI lineage: Eukaryota > Viridiplantae > Streptophyta > Pinopsida > Cupressales > Cupressaceae > Chamaecyparis > Chamaecyparis obtusa. The sequence continues at coordinate 181,340 of BSBK01004837.1, forward strand.
ACTAGATGTACCTCTCAAATATCTGAGAATCCATTTGACTGCATTCTAATGCTCAATACCAGAGTTACTCATATATCAGCTAATGACTCCCACTACATGTGCAATATCTGACCTAGTACATACCATGGCATACATTAAGCTCCCTATAGCTGAAGCATAAGGTACCTGAGACAATTTAGTCTCTTCTTCTAGTGTCTTGGGACACATATCCTTAGTCAATTTCAATTGACCAGGCAAAGGTGTGCTGACAACTTTGGCATTCTCCATAGAGAAACGTTGGAACACCTTCTCAATATAATGAACCTTAGATAGAGAAAATTTCCTATTTTTCCTATCTCTACAAATTTTCATACCAAGGATTTGTTTTTTTTCCCCCAAATCCTTCATAGAAAATGAATGTGCTAACTGTTGTTTCAACCCCTTAATGTGATCCATATTAGACCCAGCTACAAGCATATCATCAACATATAAACATAAAATAATGTAGCTATCATCATCCAACCTCTTAAAATAAACACAATGGTCAGAATGACACTAACTATATTCATGGTCATTCATAAAAGTATCAAATTTAATATACCATTACCGAGGTGCTCACTTCAAGCCATATAAACTTTTCTACAATTTGTACACCAAATTCTCCTTACCCTTGACCTCAAATCCTTGTGGCTGGACCATATATATTTCTTCATCCAAATCACCAGCAAGAAAAGTTGTTTTAACATCAAGCTGCTCTAAATGCAAATCTTCAGCAGCCATAATACTTAAAGCAGTACGGATAGAAGTCATTTTAACAACTAGAGAAAATATCTCATCAAAATCAATACCCTTTTTCTATGCAAATCCTTTTACAACTAACCTAGCTTCAAATATTTTCTTACCTCCATCCTCTTCTTTTATCTTGTAAACCCATTTATTTTGTAAAGCCCTTTTACCTACAGGTAACTTGCATAAATCCCGAATGTGATTTTTCAGCAAGGAGTCCATTTCATCTGTCATTGCAGACTCCCACTAAACCTTTGTATCCACCTACACAGATTCATTATAACATTCAGGTTCACCAACATCTATTAATAAAATAGAATACAAAGAGGGAGAGAATCTCTCTAGAGGTTGATGAAGGGTGCTCCCCTTAATACCACAAACACATAACAGATATAGAGAAACAACAACAATAATATGCAAGAACAGAAAATTGGCTTCTTATTATCTCCACAAATGTGGAATTACAAACTTTCAGAATTACAATATGCAAAGCCACATGGGCATTCCCTTACAATATTCTGTAGGACAAAGCCTTGAATCAATACCCAGATCTACTACCCAGAACTATTCTGAACTGCCTAAGATAATAATACAGCCTTCCTTATATAGGCAATTTTCCACCGCCTGGGAAGGTTCCAGAATTTTAGCCAATAAGGCCGACCAAACTTAGCATTATTTTATTTTACATTTTATTACATCATAGTCGGCTCAAGATAACCTTTGAAACCCGAACAGAAATTTTGAAGAAAATTATTTTCTGCCATTTCAGGTGGTCCAACTTCCGAAGACCATAAGTGATCACCAGTTGACCCGATCGGCTATTATAACCACATTTCAGAAATGCCATGAAGTGCTCTACAGGCTTGACCAACGCAAGCGCCCGTCACCCAAATTTTCAACCTCATTCGGGGCCTCTAAAGCCTTCAAAACTGAGTTCAAAGTTTTTGTACCCTACTGCCAATACCGAAAATCTTCAATATCTTCCAATATACACTTGATCTGGCAATGAAACTTTACTGGCAGACTTATATGACCAAAATGAACCTCCAAGAAAGAAATCAGATCATTCTGAGCACATACAAAAATTACCAAAAATAGTAACTTTCCATAAATAGCAGCTCTGCACAAAATAACCCTTATTGAATATAAAAACATAAATATTTTTGGGTGATGCAAGATTGCTCTTACACCTAGGATGCTCCTACATCAGACACCCGGGGTAATTTGAGAAGTGACCCTATCACGACTCAGGTGTGTAGAGGAAAACCAAGACGGTTAACCTCCTCCTTTGTTAGCCATGATGAATCTTCAACAGGTCATCCTTTCCACTTGACCAGATATTCTTCATATGTCCTGTTCCTTGTGCTTCTGCCAACACGACTATCCAGTATATCTTCAATCTCCTTAGTGTCTAAACTAGTTGCTAGAATACTCCACTGTGCTGCTGTGATCTCATCTTCAACACCTCCTTCATGATACTCTATCAGATCTGAAATGTTAAACACTGGTGAAATATTTAGCTCAGTAGGCAATTCTACCTCATATGTGTTTCCTGAATCATGTTTCTTCAGTATCTTACATGGCCCAAACTTCTTCATTTTCAACTTGTTATATGTACCAACCGGAAACCACTCCTTCCGCAAATGAACCATGACTTCATCGCCAACCTAAAATTCCTTATGCCTCCTTTTCTCATCTGCCTTAGCCTTATACTGCGCATTCATCTTGGTAATATGCTTCCTCACCTCCTCATGGATGTTCTTCAAGTGTTTTGCAAAATCTTCAGCTTCAGCACTACTTATTTCTCCTTTATCTATCTTTCTCAATTCAGATGCATTTCTTGGACTACTTCCATATACAATTTGGAATGGTGATTTACCAGTGCTCCTATTGACAGAATTATTGTATGCAAATTTTGCCTATGGTAAAATCAAATCCCATCCTGTTGGCTTATCTCCAACCAAACATCTCAGCAAATTTCCCAAACTCCTATTCACCACCTCTGTCTGTCCATCAGTCTGTGGATGATGTGATGAACTAAACTTCAAATCTATCTTCAACTTCTTCCACAATGTACGCCAAAAATATCCAACAAACTTAGTGTCCTGATCTGAAACTATGGTCTTTGGCAAACCATGAAGTCTCACTACTTCTCTGAAAAACAATTCTGCTATATGAACAGCATCATTAGTCTTCTTGCAGGGAATGAAATGTGCCATCTTTGAAAATCTGTCAACCACCACAAAAATTGAATCATGTCCCCGCTGTGTCCTCGGTAAACCAAGAACAAAGTCCATGCTGATATCCTCCCAAGGCTTCTCTGGTACATATAATGGCTGATACAATCCTGTATTCTGCTTCACTCCTTTCGCCATCTGACATACTCTGCAACTTTGTACAAACTTCTTCACATCTTGCTGCAACTGTGGCCAATAATAATTTTTACTAACCAAACCAACGGTTTTATCACGACCAAAATGTCCAGCCAATCCTCCACTATGCTTCTCCTTGATGAGATTCTCCCTCATAGAACTTCATGGAATGCACAACTGACTCCCTTTGAATAGCATATCATCCTGGATGATGAAATCCAACCATTTTGTCCTGTCTAGAGTAACAGGTTCTGTACAAGCTTTCCAAGCTTCACCAAAATCAGGATCCTCTGGATACAAATTCTTGAGTTCCTTGAACCCAACCACTTCAATCTACATTTCTGTCAGCAATAGTTGCCTTCTGCTAAGAGCATCTGCAACTCTATTAGACTTTCCACTCCTGTGTTTCAAAACAAATGTATAACTCTGCAAAAACTCAACCCATTTCAAATGCCTTTGATTCAATTTTCCTTGACTATTCAAATATTGCAAAGCTTGATGATCAGTATACAAAACAAAATCCTTAGGAAGCAGATAGTGTCTCCACTTCTTTAATGCCTGAACTATAGCATAAAATTCCTGATCATAAATAGAATACTTCCTCTTGGCATCATTTAACTTCTCACTGAAATACGCAACAGGTTTAGCTTCTTGGCTCATAACAGCTCCTATTGCAGTACCACTAGCATCACAATCTACTTGAAACACCTTATTAAAATCTGGAAGTGCTAAAACTGGTTGTTCTGTAACTTTTTGTTTCAACAATTGAAAACTTTTTTCTTCCCCATTAGTCCACTTAAACTCTTTTCTATCCCCTCTCATTGTTTCAGTCAAGGGTCCACAAATACTGCTAAAATTTCTGATAAACTTTCTATAAAAGCTAGCTAGACCATGAAAAGATCTTACCTCAGTAGCACTCCTTGGAGTAGGCCATTCAAGGATAGCCTGTACCTTCTCTAGGTCCATTTTTAGACCTTCTAAAACTACAAACCCCAAATACACCAACTCTTTCTTCACAAAACTGCACTTCCTCAAATTAATCAGCAATTTTTCTTCTCTCAACTTCTCAAATACCATACGAATATGCATCATATGCTCATCCAATGTCTTACTAAAGATCAAAATATCATCTAGGTAAACAATGACAAACTTACCCAAAAATTCTTTCAGAACCTCGTTCATGAGCCTCATTAAAGTGCTCGGTGCATTGGTTAGCCCAAAAGGCATGACTAACCACTCATACAGTCCTTCCTTTGTCTTGAAGGCAGTCTTCCATTCATCTCCTTCTCTGATCTAAATCTGATGATATCCACTTTTCAAATCTATCTTTGAGAAATACACAGCTCCACTCAAACAGTCCATAATATCATCCATTCGTGGCAATGGAAACTTGTACTTTATTGTGATCTTGTTTATTGCCCTAGAATCTGTACACATCCTCTATTCTCCATTCTTCTTTGGTGCTAATACCGCCGGTACAGCACAGGGACTCAGACTCTCACGGATCAATCCTTTCTGTAATAGTTCATGTACTTGTCTGTTCAACTCCTCACTTTTTGCAGGTGTCATTCTGTGTGCTGCCTTATTCGGCAAACTCACTCCTAGGATCAAGTCCATCTGATGACTAATCTTTCTGACTGGTGGTAATCCATCAGGCACGTTATCGAATACAATATCCTGAAACTCATTCAACAAATCTACAACTTCTACAGGAACATCTTCTACTTCCTCTTTACCAGCTTTTGGAATTAAAGCAAAACATACATGCTCATGCCTCATACCATCTAGGAAATTTCTTCCATCAACAAAATTTATCCTTGCATTACCACATACCTTTTCTTCGGTCTCCTTCAATGGTTTTAGCTTATGTCGCACTCCATCCTTTGTCAGGGAATAGGTATTCACACGACCATCATGTACAGCACATCTGTCAAACTACCATGGTCTACCCAACAACATATGACATGCATCCATAGATATGATATCACACAATACCTCATCTTGGTATCCGCCAATCTTGAACTTCACTAGGCATTGTTCATTGACCATGACCTTGTTGTCATCCTGTACCCAGGCAATCCGATATGGATGTGGGTGTTTCTGTCTCTTGAGCTTCAACTTTGTCACCATCTCTTCTGACACCAAATTGTCAGTGCTTCCACTATCAATAATCACATCACAACATTTACCTTCACACTTGCACCTGGTGCGAAACAGGCTCCTCCTTTGCTTAGGTTCATTCTCACCACTCAATAGGACTCTTCTGTTAATCAACGTTTCTCCTCTTTCAGCATCTTCAGAATTTGATGATCTGGCATCTTCATCTACATGCGCAACTCTGGCCTGGCCTTCATTTCTCCTGTCTATTCTACTTTGGCGCTGAGGACATTCAAATGCCCTATGACCTTCCTCTCCACAGTGAAAACATGTTCCACGGAAGCCTCCTCTTCCAGATCCTTGTCCTCTTCCTCTTCCTCTTTGATCTCTATTATTCTGATCCTGGAAGCGATTGGAATTATTTCCGCGCTAATTCTGACTGCTACTAGCCTCATCCTTCTTTTTCGGATCTTCATTTCGGCCACCATATGACCGTCCACCAGATCGTCCACCGTGACCTCTTCCATTTTGTCTTCTCTCAAACTTCTTGTTCAGCTTTTCCTCTACTTTTAGGGAAAATTGGTATGCCTCCTCAATACTGTTCATTCGAACCAGATTCAACTCCTCCTGAATGCTTGGCCTTAACCCATTAAGGTATCGGGCAACTTTCTCCTTATCAGCTTCGGCATGGCCTGTTCTGATGAGGAGTCGATAGAACTCCTCTGTATACTCCTGAACAGATTTTCCTGCTTGCTTCAAACTTTGCATTTTCTTCAGTAGGTCAAGCTCATAATCAACAGGAATGAACTGTCGCTTCAATTTTTCCACCATCCAATCCCATCTTGTGATTTTATCTTTCCCTCTTCTATTTCGCTCCAATTGAATTTCTTGCCACCAGATCTTCGCATGACCTTTCAGTCTGGCCTTCGCAAATTTGACCCTATCAGGATCCTCAACATCTTCATACTCAAAATATTCCTCACATTCATTGATCCAGTCGATCAATTCCTCTGGGTTAAGATTTCCAGAAAATGTAGGAACCTCAATCTTAGGTCTTTTCCCAATCTTGGAAATCGCCCGAAAAAGTCTTTCTTCCTCCTGGTTCACAATTTTAGCTTCTCCTTCTTGATATTCTTCTTCGGCTTCATCCTCGCTTTCATCTCTGACATTAAGATTCATTCCTCTGTGAATCTCTTCTTGTAATGCTCGCACTTGTCTCTGCAGCTCTCTAACCTCAGGTGTTACAACACCAGCTCTTCCGCCACGTTCCCTTCGTGGAGGCATTTTCGCGATGCGTGCTGAAACCCTAGCCACGGTCCTGGTGCAAACTGTCTCACAGTCAGTGATCTATTTACACACTCAAGAAAACTTGACTCTGATACCACCTGATGAAGGGTGCTCCCCTTAATACCACAAACACATAAAAAAATATAGAGAAACAACAACAATAATATGCAAGAACAGAAAATTGGCTTCTTATTATCTCCACAAATGTGGAATTACAAACTTTCAGAATTACAATATGCAAAGCCACATGGGCATTCCCTTACAATATTCTGTAGGACAAAGCCTCGAATCAATACCCAGATCTACTACCCAGAACTATTCTGAACTGCCTAAGACAATAATACAGCCTTCCTTATATAGGAAATTTTCCACCGCCTGGGAAGGTTCCTAAATTTTAGCCAATAAGGCCGACCAAACTTAGCATTATTTTATTTTACATTTTATTACATCATAGTCGGCTCAAGATAACCTTTGAAACCCGAACAGAAATTTTGAATAAAATTATTTTCTGCCATTTCAAGTGGTCCAACTTTCGAAGACCATAAGTGATCACCAGTTGACCCGATCGGCTATTATAACCCCATTTCAGAAATGCCACGAAGTGCTCTACAGGTTTGACCCGCGCAAGCACCCGTCACCCAAATTTTTGACCTCATCCGAGGCCTCTAAAGCCTTCAAAACTGAGTTCAAAGTTTCTGTACCCTGCTGCCAATACCGAAAATCTTCAATATCTTCCAATATACACTTGATCTGGCAATGAAACTTTACTGGCAGACTTATATGACCAAAATGAACCTCCAAGAAAGAAATCAGATCATTCTGAGCACATACAAAAATTACCAAAAATAGTAACTTTCCATAAATAGCAGCTCTGCACAAAATAACCCTTATTGAATATAAAAACATAAATATTTTTGGGTGATGCAAGATTGCTCTTACACCCAGGATGCTCCTGCATCAGAGGTCTACATAGCCTTGTTGACAATCTAACATTCACCGGGGTGTGTGGTATTTGTTGTTAGTATTGTTGCAAAGCATAAGGAACTACTGGAACATCATCTTTTGAAGTATCATCTAGTACTACATAATCATTTTCTTTCTTCTGATGCTACTGCAATAGATCTTTGTAAAATAATTTCTCATTGAATATGACATCCCTGCTTCTTACAATTTTATGATTTTCAAAATCCCAAAGCCTATAACCAAATTTATCAATGCCATATCCAAAAAATATACATTTCTTTGACTTAGCTTCGAGCTTGGTTCTATTTTTAGAATCTAGAAGTGAAAAAGCTTCACAACAAAAGGTTTTGAGAAAAGAATAACTCACCTTCTTACCACTCCATGCTTCCTCTGGAATACCATAGTCCAAATGAGTAGAGGGGCCTCTATTGATTAAATAAACAATAGTGTTCATAGCCTCTACCCACATATTTTTGGGTAGCCTAGCATGCAACCTCATACTCCTTGCACGCTCCATTATTGTCATGTTCATGTGTTCAGCCACTCTATTTTCTTGTAGAGCCCTTGGTACAACTTTCCGCCTATGAATACCATTAGAGGAACAACAATCTTCAAATTTTGTTTTGCAAAAATCACCACCATTATCAGATTTAAGACATTTTAACCTTTTACCAGTCTCATTATCAACCAAGCATTTCCATTTCTTAAAAGTTTGAAATACATCAGATTTATGTCTAAAGAAATAAATTCATACTTTTCTTGTTGCATCATCTATAAATGTAACATAATATAGAGAGCTACCAAGGGAAGATACCTGAGATGGTACCCATACATCTGTATGCACAAGCTCTAATCTCTCATTTTTCTTTTCCTTCTTGTTGGGAGTTCCCTTTGATCTTCAACTTGTAGATTTATACTTTGATGGATAACTTTAATATAACTTTAACTCTATCACCACTTCAAAGTCTACAAGGAAGAGGGCCAATTAACAAGGATCAAGATAGATCCTCCTACGCTTTGAGCCTTAATGCTCAGGCAGGTGTACCCTTGATTCACTTCTGAAAAGGAATCACTAAATGATATGCCAATATACTCTTTACTAATTGATTTAAGATTTTATCATTTAATGTGTGTGTGTATGGTTGACAACAATGAAATGCCTCCAGAGGATGGACCGGTGACTTAACTTAGGGAAAATAGTCACCCAATTATATACATCAACTGAATACCTTAATTCAAACACAATTGAATCCAGGATTAGTGCTTTGCCTATTACCCCTCTCCCTCAGACACAAGGACATTAGATTCCTGCTTGGTTGCAAACTCGCTAAACCCACCTAAAAGACTTTAATCCTAACTTTGTTAGGAACTCATAGATGACTTCACAATACTCTTTGTTTACCATATGCTAACACACTTTGTGACATTAACATATATGAGCTCAGAACTGAAACAAGAAGACATACAGAAATGCAAGATTGGAACTCAATAATATTTTCATTAACATATTCAGGATCAATACACAATCAGAACAACACAAGGATAGGAAAAGATACAAAATCCAACTCCTCTATCAGTAAAACACCATGGACAACCAGCCTGGGACCAAAGAAAGTTTTGGAACCCCTACAAAATCAAAATTTTTGCAACTTATACTCCCTAGTCATCTTGGAATCCTTAAAGAGAATGCAACAAGCTACAGATGACTAGGGTTAGGGTTTCAACCACCCAACCAATTGGAAATGGCTACAAATTTATCATAGGGGAAGAAACCTAGGTAATCAAGAGAAGACAAGCCCCGGATTGATCCTTAATTATGAAAATCTCACTAAGAAGCTACTGAGAATCATGAACAATGTCTAAATGCCTAAATGTCAACCCTTTGTTGCCACCTACAACACACCTCGAGTGCAAAACTACACAGTACAAACCCTACAAATGATCACTCAATAGCCTAGACCACACTGCAATAGCAAGCACCACCAAACCAATCAAAATCAGCTGTTAAAACCATAAATTTTGGTACTTTCTATCGCTGGAAACCCTCTACAAATTCAAATTTGAAAATAAATGGCTACTTTCATGGCGCTTGCAGAAAATCGACGGTCAACATTTGAAATCAGGTTAACTTTATGTTGTGGCTGTTAGATCTTCATGTTTCGTGGGCTTTTAAATCTTAAATCAACCACCAAAAGACTGAGAAACTTTGACCGGGCTCGCATTAGGAAGATCGACATCTGTCTAAAGTTCACATACCCATCCAAGATTCTATCAGATTACACACCCACCATTAGATCATGAATCTCCTCCCATCTCTGACAATCATCTGACAAGAAATAAAATCAGCGGTCATCGCAAGATCTTAAGCCTCTAACAAAACCCATAAGATTATACATCATTCATCGATTCACTAATAGGATCAGGACCCACTGACACATCCAAAAGCTTAGGTCCCACTGACAACAAGCCACTTCATACTTCTGTTGACCAATGAGATACCACCAAGTCAGCTTACATGGTAGTGGACCCGCTCAAAAAGAAAGGCTATGTCATCAGGAAAATCAATGATTGACGTATAATCTCAGGCATCTAACACATCCTATGTGAATTTGCACAGACTGTTAGATGGAGATGGTGTTAGAGAGGGGCCTAGGAAAATATTAAGCTAAACCATGGGAAAAAATTAAAGCTTAGGACTTAGGCTTTCTGGAAAAATCAGGCGCTGAGCACCTTAGGAAAAATTAAATTTGTCGGGGGTAGAAAGTTAGGAAAAGTTAACACTGGGGCCGACCAAAATATAAAGCATGTGCAAATTAGGACCCTTAAGTGACCCACAAAAAGTAACATCAAAATAGAATAAGACCAGGATTTTTCAAAGGGTTTTTCCATGTGACAGCTAGTTTTTGAATTTTTTGCTAAGGGCTTTTAGCCAGAGACATGAAAAATGACACGAAGACTAGGGGAAAGAGCTAGAGCCATGAAATTTTTTTAGGGTGCTAACAGTGGCTTTGTCTAGGGATGTATGCCTCCTACAGGCATAGCAAGGACTTAGAATCACTAGTTTAAAGCAGACCATCCCACTGGAAAAATTGTAGACAATAAGGAACAAGCAAGGCAGAATAGGCAACAGGACCAAAAACTGACAGACCAGGATGAAATAGGGCAGGGGCAAGTAGCTTATTTACAAAATTTACAATATATACAAACCTAACTACTATTCATGGAAAACAAAATACCTTCATTTGAAGTATTTCTTCAAGAATTTTCAATGAACTAGCAATTCCTGAATATCACCATTTAATTCCTTGACCATATATGAATGTTGGCCCCATTTCTCATGAATTAGATATCACCCTAGCCATATGGGATCAAATTTACCATGTTTTCCCCTATCCTCCAGTGTGCCATTCCAAACTAACACCAAATCACCAGGTTCAAACCTTTTGTCAACAGTCCTCTTATCATATAAATTCTTAACTTGCAACTGCAATTTGGCATTTCTTGCAACTCTTCTAGTCTCATCTAACCTAATGAGGTCCTCAATTCTCAATTGCATCTCATCATCTATGTCATCATCATATAACTGAACAAATTTATACATTTCCAACAAATTATTCTGAGGCATTCTTGCATGTATTCCATATACTAGGTCAAATGGTGCACAACCAATTGCCCTCTTCATAGTAACCCTATCATCCCATAGGGCTAATGGCAGCTTTGAATTCTATGCCCTCTCTTTCTTTTCAAGAATCCTCATTAGGATTTTAATCAAACTCTTATTGGTAGATTTTGCCTGTCCATTTCCTTATGGATGATAAGGTGAGGAATTAGAAATCTAAATTCCTAAACCTTTGCAAAAGTCCTTATATTTAGCAGACCTAAAGCACATTGAATTATCACTAACTATCCTCTTAGGGAAACCAACCCTTGTAACAATATTATTCAACAGAAAATCAATTACCACCTTACTAGTTGCATTTCTTGTAGGTATAGCCTCTACCCATTTTGTAAAGTAATCAGTAGCAACTAAGATCCATGAGTGTCCTCCAATTGACTTGTTTGGTATCTCCCCTATGAAATCAATTCCCCATTGTTGGAAACGAGCCTGAACTTCTACTAGTTTTAATAGCACATTACCTAAAAATTTAAGCTTACCAAAGAACCTTTGACAAGCATCACACCTCCTCACCAACTGTTCTACATCCTTGAAGATTGTGGCCACCAGAATCCTACTCTCAAGATTTTATGAGTAGTCATTTTACCCATATAATGCCCACCACAAACTCCCTCATGCATTTCCTTCAACAACTTGTTAGCCTGATCTTCATCTACACATTTAAAAAGTATGCAATCCAAATTCTTTCTATACAATTTACATTTCACAATTACATACTTGATGGCCTGTAATTTCAATGTCCTCTTCTGATTATCATTCATATTATCTGGACATTTCATGTTTCTCAAGTAATAGATGATATCATGATACCAAATACAATCATCCATATCACATGTATAATCAACTTCATAATGATTTACTTGATTTGCATCAAGGTTGGATTGAGCCATCAGTTTTTCCAATCCTTGTCCTCTAACCAATTTAGTAATCTGGACATCAACATTGAATTCTTGGATCCTATTGATCCATCTACATCTTCTTCTAGACACCTCTTGCTGTGAGAAAATATCCTTCACAGCTGCACTTGGCACAAAAGTAATCACAACTGCCCCCATCAAGTAACACCTAAAAGCCTTGATTGCCTTCACAAGTGCATATTCTTGTTTTTCATTTATGTCATACTTTAATTCAGTAGCCTGCAAAGATTTACTAAAAAATGCAATAGGCTGCTCAAAACCATCCTTATTCTTTTGTAACAAAACTACAACCATAGTGATCATAAATGATTCAACATCTCATTAAATGAGATTTTTATCAATATTTAATTATAATGAACTTTCAAGTTTAGGTTGTCCGTTCAACTTCTAATGGGAATGCAAATGTAATGATCTTTCAACTTCAAATGAAGATTTATAAAGAGGTTGAAGCCAAAATTCAAGAGCAGAAAGGAATGGAGACACATCTTGTTTGCTGAGATTGCTATCAAATCTTATGGAGTTCATGGGCATACATCTCATCCATGGGATTTCTCAATAAGTTGATGGGCACACATCTCATCCATGGGATAGCCCAACTCTTATAGAGTTCGAGGGCACACATCTCATTCATGGGATAGCCCAACTTCTATGAACTTGACATACAACTCATCTATGAGTTTGTCCAAGTAGATCGATTAATGAGCATCCATCTCACTTATGAGATTGTCCAAAAATTGTACCAGATTCTTAGAATTGTTTCTTAAATTTTTTTATTAATACCAATGTTTCTTATTGTCCTCTGAATTGACAAAATAATTTAGATCACATAGTGTGAAAAGATGCAAAGCAAAAGATATGTGTTGGAACATTATAATCAGGTGCCTTAAGCACTGGTGCATCTTTGATAGCCTACTTGATATTTTTGAAAGCCTCATTAGGCTCACCTTCCCAATTGATTGTAGATCCCTTCTTCAACATCTTAGAAATAGGTCTAGTAACCTCTACAAAATTTGTCACAAACCTCCTTAAGAAATTGATCTGACCAAAGAAGGATTGACTCCGTTTAACATTCTTTGGCCTCTGAATTTTTTCAATAGCCACTACCCTTTCAGGGTCAATTCTTACTCCTTTCTTGCCAACCAAATAGCCAAGCAACTTACCTTCTATGACACCAAAAGAACATTTCCTTGGGTTTAATGAAATGTCAAATTCAAAGGCCCTCACAAATATTTTTTCTAAATGAATACAGTGGTCTTCTTCCTTCTTGGAGTAGGTAGTTAAATCATCTTGATATACAAAAGGGAAATCATTTATGAAATCTAAAAAGGCAACATCCATTGCCCTCTAAAAAGTAGCACCAGCATTTGTGAGGCCAAAAGGCATTCTCACATAAACATATGTCCCCCAAGGTGTTGTGAAAGCTATCTTGAATTTCTCTGATTCCTTGACAATTACCTGATTGTAACCAGAGAAACCATCCATCATAGACATCAATTCTGATCCGGTTACTCTCTGCAACATAGCTTCCATATTGGGTAGACAATAATTATCCTTTAATGAGCTAATGTTCAAATTCCTGAAGTCTACACAAAGCCTGATGTCACCATTTTTCTTTCTCATAGGAACAAGGTTTGACACCTAAGAAGAGTTCCTTATAGGCTTGATAATTCTAGCATCTCTTAGCTTCATTAACTCTTCTTGCATCTTGGGTGCCAAAGTGGGATTAATAGGCCTTTGCTTTTGCCGGAAAGGTTTAGCATCTTCTTTTAGTGGAATAATATGCTGAAACAAATCTTCTCTATAAACCTTAAGGTCATCATATGACCATGTAAAAACATGGCTGAATTTTCTCAATAATTCAATCATAGATTTCTTTACCTTTAGAGAAATATCTCTACCAATGTGTACCCTCTTGGGTGCCTCATGTGTTTCAAGATTTATCTCCTCTAGATCAGCATGATCTTCTCCTTTGATATTCTTTTGAACTCTATCCTGGTTATCAAAGACAGTCTCCAAAACAACAAGTCCCTTAGGCACCTTGTTAATTCTAAGTTGAATGATCTCATTGCCAAAGACAACCTCTTTTCCTTCTACTGACTCACCCAAGGCTGAACAATCAAATTCCTGACCATGATACTGATCTTCACAACTCATAAACTTCAAGATATCATTATCATCATCAAAAACTTGCCAATTTTCAATATTGTCTGGTATACTAGGCCTAGCCTGAATTTCAACTTTAGAAATACTCGAAAATGTAATATCATTGGGATTGATTGCAATATTGGATAACAAGTCAGCCATCTTATTATTACTACTATCATTCCACTCAATATTAAAGGAATCAAAATGTTCAATCAAATCCCAAACTGCATTCCTATATTATTTCAACCTCCTATTCTTGGAAGCATATATTGACCTGACTTGGGACACTACTAACTTAGAATAACCAACAACACTTAAGCACTTAATACCATATTTTTGTGCCAACCTCAATCCTAACAACAAAGCCTCATATTCTACTATATTGTTGGTACAAAAGAAATTCAATGTGAAAGAAAACTTGTAGGTGTTTCCATTAGGAGAAATAAGTAAGATACCTACTCCTGCTCCATCTTTGCAATTTGTACCATCAACGTACATTACCCACAAATCACCCTTCATAGAATTGACACTTACCTCAATAGAGATAGGTGACAAATTAGGTTCATTTTCAAATATAAGGATATCTACCCTAAAAGCATTAATATCAGTATCCATAAAACATGTAGTTTCATTATCAATATTTCTCTCAATCATGTGGCATACCCTTGGCTCTCGTTCAATCTTGACAAACCGATCATCAATCTTGAAAGTGGCATAGGACAGATCACACTGTAAACTTCCACCCATGGTAGCACTCCATCTTCTAGATAGTAGCATCCCATAATGAGGAGGGATGTCCACTACCAAAACACTCATTGTCAACTCTTTCTCTGGATATGCTGCCATCCTATATGGCATTGCATTGATAGTCCCAATAACTGGTACCTCCCTCTAATCCATTGCACAACATTTGACTTGAACTGTATCAACTTTAAGGCCCAACTTCTCTATGATTTTAAAAGGCATAACAGTATTAGAGGCACCACTATCAATCATATAATTCTTCGACTTCATTCCATTCACAAGAACACTTAAAAAGAATGGATCAATATTTTCAAGGCTAGCATTGATAGAACTGTCCAAGTATATTGGAGGAATTTGAGACACAATTCCCTGAGCATTAACACCTTTCAAATCTTTATCCTGAGATCCATTGAATGCAACACCATGGTTATGAACATTATCTACCCATGCAATAGCTTTGTCTTTGTGTTCCGGGATCCTCAACAATTCTGACAATGGAACCTTAACTATAATTTGGGACAATACAGATAACATATCAACAGGAGCAGAAGAAGGAATCTCAATTGGCACTACCTTAATATCCTTTTGCTTATCTGATATATTAGGTGTATTGGCCACCCTCATTTTTTCAATCTTAGCCATTGTGTTAACTGGCCTCTCAATCTCACTAGAAATCTTTTCAATTCCAAATCCCTTAGGCTCACAATTCTTACCTTTCACATTCTTTAATTTTACCATGTGATCGCCTTTTGATTCGCTCTCATTAGTCTCTCCAGAGTTGGTACTCTTTATGAAAATTCCTACAGCTTTCTCATTTGTATTCCTTGCCACCACACCTCTATTTTTCACTTGGGCAATCATTTCTACATTAATCCTATCCATCTCTTCTCTAGAAGGTCTTCTCAAATTTATTGGCTTAGAAGAAGAGTTCATGTTACATGTCTTCCTATCAATGTCTTCACTATCAGAAAAAACTTCTTGATGAAAAAGGGCCTAATTGTGTCTCTTCACATTTACATCTACCTCTTCATCAAAATTAGAATCCTCTTCATATCCTAGATATGAAGAAGCCATGTTGCATCCAACATCATCTTGATCTTCTTCTTGATCTATATCCTCATTGCCACAATCTTGATTTGTAGCCATAGATTGTGCAACTACACAATGCTCTGCAGAATGAGGGGAATGGCATGCAACACACCAAGGTATGTCCTCCATGACATTTATTGAAGCCTTTTGTAGAGGGTCAGGCACACCTCTGTCATTGTTATTTCTTATAGCAAGGACAATAGGCTTGCCATCCTTCCATTGGGTGTTGTAGGGGTAGTTCTGCAATCTATTCTGTTTGTTGAAATTATTGTTGAACCGAGGCCTTTCATTGGTAGGAGCACTGATGTTCCTATTTGTAGGTTCCTTCAAATCATTCAATGCATTGAGCACCTTATCCAATTTATCTTCTTCTTGCCTCCTAGCTCCAATATTCTTATCATTTTCCTTTTTGTATTTCTTATCCCCAAACAACTTAGGGTCATCTCTCTTTCCACCCAATTTCCCTGATATTTTCATATTATTCTCAATGTTGACAGCAATCCTAAAAGCATCCCTAAGAGTTCTTGGTTCTTTTTCCCTCAACAAATATCCCATCTTTCCATCAAATGCTTTGAAGTATGTGGTCAGATAGACATTGTCATCTAACCGCATAACTTGGAACAACTTATGCATACCCTTCTAAAATCTCATGTTGAATTTAGCTGCAGTCTCATTCTGATTTTTCCTTATGGTATTGAATTCATTCAACATGAAACTAGCATTAGGCCTATCACCATACTGCTCTTTAAAACATCTCTCAAAAGAGTCCCAAGTATCAATACATTTATCAAGAAGTCTCTTAAACCAATCTCTAGCATCCTCCATTAGAGATTGAACAAATAATTTCATGACTACATCCTCATGCTTTACCTCATAATCATTAAGCATATCAACAAATAACCTAAGCTACTCTTCACAACTAATAGCATTATTACCAGCAAACTTAGGTACCTTATCTCTTATATCATTTGGAAAAGCATTCAGGTAACTAGGAATTCCATCAAAACTATTTTGCCTATAGCCCTCTAATTGCATAGGTCTTCTTTGAAAACTTGAACTAGTGTTAACCCTAGGATAAACATTAGCATTTACATTTCTATCTACTTGTGCATTTGACTGCTACCTAGGATCAGCACCTATCCTAGCAGATGAAGGAAATGAACTAGTAGCATTACTAAGTGGAATAGTAGTAGTCATAGATGCAATACCTAGTTCAATAGCTGATGGACCAAGAGCATTAGCTGATGTATCCTTCAAGAACTGGATCTTTCTTCTCTTTTCTGCAATGGAAGCTTCAATTTCAGCCTTCTCTAATTCTCTTGCAAGGTTCTCATCTTCTTTTCTTCTTCTTTCTATTTCTATGTCCTTACTTGAATTGGGTGGTGGGACCCCTAGTATTGTCAATGGTTTTCTTGTTTGATGTCCCACAATTTTCTTCTTTCCTCTCTCACTAGCGGCAATAGCAAGTGTAGTGATCTCATTCCCATCTTTATCTTTAGGCAAAGGAACATAACTTTTCACTTGTCTAACCATAGGGCCCTCCCTATCAAATTCATGATCTTGTAGTAAGCACTCTTGCTCACTCCTCAAAGCTTCAAGATCACCAAAGACATCATGTTGCAAAGTCTTAGGAGTAGAAGCAAGCATCTTGTTTCTCTCCTTCATTTCATTAATCTTTCTAAGGAAAGACTATCTTTCTATTAGAGCATTTACCTTTTCAGCTTCTCTCTCCTCTTGTAACCTCTTATGTATGGCATCCTACTCTGCCAAATGTAACCTTAATGCATTTAAATCATTAGGATCTACCATAATGTCATCAGAACCTAATGACACATCCATATCAAAAATATTTTGATATGGGAAGTGCACTTGCCTAGGTCTCATGGGTTCTCTTCTGAAATTATCTTCATCAAGATCTAAATCAATCTCCAAACCCATCTCTCTAGTTTTTTCATCTTGACCTGTAGGCAATGGACCCTTGTCCTAAAATATAGCCTCTGGGGTTTCATAAAATCTATCCTTAGAGCGACCACCATCTGATCTAGAAACTTTGTCTTGTGAACCTTCCTCACTTGGGGAAACATGTGGTGCTCTACCTCTAGTACTTCTTTGTTCTCTGATGGGAGCACTAGTAGACTCACCATTCCTTCTAATGCAACTCTTCTTCTCCTATCTAGGCAATGTCTCTAGAGTGACCTTCAGATTCTTTCTGACAAAGGACCTAGTATTCCTCCTCTTGTCCATGATTCACAATATATAGCACTAGTATTAACCTTTTGAGTCACCACCCACCTAGATGGGAAGTCTTCCAACTGAGTACAATAGGAAGACAAGAGTGCACTTACAACCTTTATATCTATCTGGTCAACAAAATATTTTGACTTTACAATGTGGCCCAACCAGAAATCCCAATAGATATACTGCTTCATTGTTGTTCTCCCTAGTAGAGTTGTCATTTTGTTGGGAGTTCCCTTTGATCTTCAACTTCTAGATTTATACTTTGATGGATAACTTTAATATAACTTTGACTCTATCACCACTCCAAAGTCTACAAGGAAGAGGGCCAATTAACAAGGATCAAGAGAGATCCTCCTACACTTTGAGCCTTAATGCTCAGGTAGGTGTACCCTTGATTCACTTCTAAAAAGGAATCACTAAATGATATGACAGTATACTCTTTACTAATTGATTTAAGATTTTATCATTTAATGTCTATGTGTGTATGGTTGACAATAGTGAAATGCCTCCAGAGGATGGACCAGTGCCTTAACCTAGGGCAAAGAGTCACCTAATTACATACATCAACTGAATACCTTAATTCAAGCAAAATTGAATCCAGGGTAAGTGCTTTGCCTATTACCCCTCTCCCTTAGACATGAGGACATCAAATTTCTACTTGGTTACAAACTCACTGAACCCATCTAAAAGACTTTAATCCTAACTTTGTTAGGAACTCAGAGATGACTTCAAAATACTCTTTGTTTACCATATGCTAACACACTTTGTGACATTAACATATATGAGCTTAGAATCGAAACAAGAAGACATACACAAATGCAAGATTGGAACTCAATAGTATTTTCATTAACATATTCAGGATCAATACATAGGTAGAACAACACAAGGATAGGAAAAGATACAAAATCCAACTCCTCTATCAGTAAAACACCATAGACAACTAGCATGGGACCAAAGAAAGTTTTGGAACCCCTACAAAATCAAAATTTCTACAACTTATACTCCCTAGTCATCTTGGAATCCTCAAAGAGAATGCAACAAGCTACGAATGACTAGGGTTAGGGTTTCAACCACCCAACCAACTGGAAATGGCTACAAATTTATCATAGGGGAAGAAGACCAGGCAATCAGGAGAAGACAAGCCCCAGATTGATCCTCAATTATGAAAATCTCACTAAGAAGGTATTGAGAATCATGAACAATGCCTAAATGTCAACCCTTTGTGGCCACTTGAAACACACCTTGAGTGCAAAACCACACAGTATAAGCCCTATAGATGATCACTCAACACCCTGGACCACACTGCAATAGCAAGTGCCACCAAACCAATCAAAATCAGCTGTTAAAACCATAAATTTTGGTACTCCCTATTGCTAGAAACCCTCTACAAATTCAAATTTGAAAATAAACAGCTACTTTCATGGTGCTTACAACAAATCGATGGTCAACATTTGAAATCAGGTTAACTTTAAGTCGTGGTAGTTAGATCTTCATGTTTTGCAAGCTTTTAAATCTTAACTCAACTACCAAAAGACTGAGAAACTTTGATCGGGCCCACATCAAGAAGATCGATGGCTGTCTAAAGTTCACATACCCATCTGAGATTCTATCAGATTACACACCCACTGTTAGATCAAGAATCTCCTGCCATCTCTGACAACCATTTGACAGGAAACAAAATCAACGGTCATCGCAAGATCTTAAGCCTCTGACAAAACCCATAAGATTATATGTCGTTTGTCGATTCACTGACAAGATCAGGACCCACTGACACATCCAAAAGCTTAGGTCCCACTGACAACAAGCCACTTCATACTTCTATCGACCATTGAGATACCGCCAAGTTAGCTTACATGGTAGTGGACCCACTTGAAAAAAAAGGCTACTTCATTAGGAAAATCAATGATCGGCATATAGTCTCAAGCGTCTGACACATCCTATGTGTATTTATGTTGATCATCAGATGGAGATGGTGTCAAAGAGGGGCCTAGGAAAATATTAAGCCAGAACATAGGAAAAAATTAAAGCTTAGGACTTAGGCTTTCAGGTAAAATCAGGCACTGAGGACCTTAGGAAAAATTAAATTTGCCAGAGGTAGAAACTTAGGAAAAGTTAACACTGGGGCTGACCAAAATATAAAGCACGTGCAAATTAGGACCCTTAAGTGACCCATGAAAAGTAACATCAAAATAGAAGAAGGCGAGGGTTTTTCAAAGGGTTTTTCCATGTAATGGCTAGTTTTTGAATTTTTTGCTAAGGGCTTTTAGCCAGAGACATGAAAAATGACACAGAGACCAAGGGAAAGAGCTAGACCCATGAAATTTTTTTAGGGTGCTAACACTTCCTACTCTTCACAAAACTAACTCTCCTTTATTTTCTATAAACATAACTTTCACAGAAATTAGTATTGACACATTTCAGACCAAGTAAAACTTTCTTTGAATGAAGTAATTTCATACCTTTTTCACTCATGTGCCCAAGTCTGTTGTACCATAGTGTTGTGTCAGAATCTACAGCAACAGTTTGATGTTCTTCCTGCTCAACTGCAGCCACTATTCCTAAACATTCATTATCTTCTGAAACAATTAAAGTAGAAGGAACAATGTGACCTACACAAAGATATAAGGTGCCTACTTTCACACCTTTTTCTACTACTAAGGAACCTTTTCAAACCTTCCAATTTCTATCATTAAAAGTAACTGTGCAACCCTCATCACCTAATTGCCTTGCTGAAATTAAATTCCTACTCAACCTTGGAACATGTCTTACCTCTTGTAGTAGCCAATGATTCCCATTCTACAACTTAATCTTAATTTTTCCCTTTCCAACTATCTGACAAGGTTCATTATCTCCCAAATACACTAGCCCAAAATCCCCTTGGACATAATCAAGAAAGTAACCTCTATGGGGTGTAGCATGAAATGAAGCCCCAGAATCTAAAACCCATGAATCATCAATACTTTCTAAAGAAAGAATCAAAGCATCCTGTTTAGATTTATTACTTACCACATTTACCTCCTTGTTTCCATCATGTTTGTCTCCTTGATCTTTCTCCCGAGACCAGAAATCTTTCTTCTTATGTCCTGGTTTTCCATAGTACCAGTAGTTGCTAGGTCCTCTTGACTAAGACCTCTTTCCCTTTGACTTCTGTCATGATTTTCCATGATTTCCAGAGTTGTTTCCTCTATCTCTTGTTCTACCTCTACTTTCTACATTTAATACACTACCCAATGTGGATGCCCCTAAGCTTTTCCTATGATTTTCCTCACTCAATATAACATCAATAACATCATCAAACTTTAGGGTATTAGAACCAAAAACAAAATTACTAACAGCCATTACCAAGCCATTCCAGCTTTCTGGCAAAGAACACAAAATTAAGATAGCCCTAACCTCTTCATCAAAAGTAATTTTAACTGAGGCTAACTGACTTGTAACTATATTAAACTCATTCAAATGATCAGTGACTGATCCACCTTCTACCATTTTCATATTAAATAAACACTTCATAAGAAATACCTTGTTTGAAGTTGAAGGCTTTTCATACAACTTCGATAAGGTATCCATCAGATCTTTACCTTTTGTTGCTCTATTAATATTGAATGCCACCAATTGTGCCAAGCATAAATGAATACTCCCCAGTGCCTTCCTTTCCAAAATATCCCACTCTTCCTGAGACATTGTTGCCTCTTTCTTGGCTATTCCCTATAATGGCCGCCATAGATCCTTTTGATAGAGATAGTCCTCCATGTGCATCTTCCATAACTGGAAGTTCTTCCCATTAAAATTATCAACCTTTAGCTTACCCTCATCTTCCATTTCTCCCAGTTAACTGAGAGACTCTCCCATTGACTCGTGAGACCTACTTCAAAGAATAGATGAAAGAATGAATGAAATAACCTCACTCTGATACCACTTGTTTGGATTAACAAGGCAAAAATAACAATTATGTGCAAATATAACCAATATCAGAAAACAATAAACCACATAGAAGAGAACACAAGACACAAAGATTTAACTTGGTTCACCCAATCCTTGGGCTACGTCCACCAACAGTGAGTCCAATATTTTATTATCCAGTGATTACAACCTGATTACAATCCATAATCCCTTACAACTCAATTCCGCTGCAAGTACTAAAATCATACATCATAATGAAATCCCTAACCCTAACCCAATATAACAAGGCTTATGTCGGTTAACAAGTTAACCCTAAAATACTTGATGAGTCAACCAAAGAAAAGGCTTGACAAGTCAACCTAGGGAAATGTTTGATGTGTATAGTACTTTTCAAGATAGTACTTTCCTAATCAGTCACCACAAGCTAACAAATACTACAAGTAGGTGTTTTAACATTCGATAAGATGTTGATTCAAATAAAGAAAAAAAATTAAATCATATAAACAAATTAGTAAATCATATATAAAAAAATTAAAATTTCTATTAAACACTAGAGGAGAGAGTCCTCTAAAATAATATGTAATTTTTTTCTTCTGAATGATGTAGATTTGATAGGGAAAATTGATGAGAGATGAAAACTGTTGAGTTTACATAAGTTCAACTTTGAGTAGTTATATCAAATAAAATATACTTTTAAAACCAATCTTTCTTCTTATATGCACTAGCTATACATGTCATCTATAACATATTTTGAAATTAGGGAAAAAAAGATTATTTCTATATACTTGTTTGGCGGGAACTAGACCCCAAATTTTTAGCATTTTTCAACAAATGTAAAATGGACTTCAAAAATTTAAAAATTTGTGTCAATTCTTGTTCAATTTTTTAAAAAAAATTATAGACATAAAATTTAGCCAATTTTACACATTTCATCAGTTTACATCATCTTCAAATTCTAAACAAATAAGCCACATTTATGTTGTTAAAGTTGAATAGTTTGTGTGTTGTTAACCTTTTCCTTATACAAGTGTGACATAGGTTTGTACTTTTAACCCTATATAAAAGAAAAGTTGCAGGTACAAGTTCATAGATTTGGACTGAAAAGAAGAAGGATATATCATAGGATAAGAATAAAAAGACTCATGAAGAAAAGAAAATCTCATCTAATTCTAATGACAAATGCACCTTTAATTGAAAGATATTACACCTTATAGGGGTAAGCATATTAGAATATTACTAAACCCCTGATTAGTTGAATGGAGTTTCACACAGTTGGGTACACCTTAGAATAGACTAAAGATAGCTACAATGAACTGGACAAAAAGTAATAGTCACATATGTGACCTCGCCAAAGAATGTAAGGCTACTAGCTTAAGGAAACAAACTTTGTCTAAGAAATTAATGAAGATTCAAATATTTGGTAAATATAAGGATGTTTATTGAGGGATTTACTCACCATTTTTACTTAGAGGAACTGAGAGAACTATTAAAATGATAAAGAACAAAATATGGAATTGCAAGAAATTGTTTAACTCAAGAGCAAGGAATAAGGAAAAATACGATGAATTAGCACAAGAACTAGGAGCATACACCACAAATAAGCAAGGAGGAGACAATAATTTGAAAGGGGAAAGCAAAGAAAACCCCTTGTGAATTATGAATGAGGCATGAAAAGCCTAGAGAGAGAGAGAAGGAATATGAGCAAGAAGCTCAATACAATATGATAGAACTACAAGAGGACAGAAATTGTGTGAGAGAAAATGTGAGAAAATTGGTGTCAAGTGTGTGGAGAAATATCTCTATAAGTAGAGATGAGTGAAGGATTTTTCATGTAACTCCCTATGTGAATGAGTGCCACATTAATACTTTTGTGTGAGACACATGTGATATTCCTCTTAAGGAGGAATATCTATTTTCCTTATTAAAGGAATTACAAATATGACATGTCCTCCCACTTGGAGTAGAGGACAAAATACATTAGGATACCTTGGTTTATCCTATTAAATACATAAATAACCAAGGAAAGATTAAATTCTAACACCCCCCTTTAATCTTTACTTGGGGTAATTAAATCAAGGGGTATCAAACCCAAATTATTACAATGAAATTGAAATTTCTCTCTAGAAAGAGGCTTTGTCAAAATATCAGCAACTTGATCTTCACCCTTGCAATAAATGAGGGAAACTTTCTTTTCTGCAATGTGTTCTCTAATGAAGTGGTGGTGGAGAGAAATGTGCTTGGACTTTGCATGGTAAACTGGGTTCTTTGCCAATGCTATTGCAGTTTAATTGTCACAATATAATGGTGTAGGTTCTTGTTGAGGTAGACCCAAATTTTCAAGTATTCTTCTAAGCCACAAAGCTTCTTTAGAGGCATGAGTACAACTTTTATATTTAGCTTCAGTAGAACATAGAGACACAGATTATTCTTTTTTACTTTTCCAAGAGATAGAACCTAAACCAAGAGAAAAACAATATCCAAAAGTAGATTTCCCATCATTGGGGTCTCAACCTAGATCTGAATTAGTAAAACCTTTTAAAGAGAAATCAAAATTTGCATCATAAAATAGTCCTAAGTTAAGAGTACCTTTAATATAACGTAATATTCTTTTAGCAATTTTGAAATGAGTTTGTTGGGGTTTTGACATAAATCTGGAAACTAAACCAACACTAAAAGATAAATCAGGTCTAGTAAGAGTTAAAAAAATTAGACTACCTACAACTTCTCTATAGGGAGTAGCATCAATAAAAGGAGATTCCATATCTACCATTAATTTAGTTCCCAAATCACATGGAATTGAAACAGGATTAGCATCATTCATATGAAATCTATCTAGAAGGTCTTTAGTATATTTACTTTCAGAGATAAAAATACCTTTAGAAGTTTGCCAAATTTGCATTCCTAAGAAATAATGTAACAATCCTAAATCTGTCATTTGAAATTTTTGATTGAGTTGAAGTTTAATATCAAAAATTAAATGGTTAGAGCTAGAAGTAAGAATCAAATCATCAACATACAGAATGATAATAATAATGTTATCTTCATTATGCTTGATATACAAGTTAGGATCATTTTTACTTCTTTCAAAACCTTGGGAAATAAAGAATGCAATCATTTTAGAATACCATTCTCTAGGAGACTGTTTTAAACAATAAATAGACTTCTTTAATTTGTAGACTAAATGCTCATTACCTTGTTGAATAAAACTAGGAGGTTGAGACATATGGATCTCTTGATGCAGATCACCATTCAAAAAAGCACTTTTAACATCCATTTGGTGAATAGGCCAGTTCATTTTAGCAGCTAAAGCAAGAACAACTTTAATGGTAGGCATTTTAGCAACAGGAGAAAATGTTTCATTATAGCCTATTCCTTCAATTTGAGAAAAACCATGTGCAACTAATCTAGCCTTAAATTTACTAATTTCATTATTGGAGTTTAACTTAGTTTTATATAACCATTTACAAGAAACCAGATTTTTACCATGAGGTAAAGGAACAAGATCCCAAGTATTATTAGAGATTAAACTATCATATTCTTCTTGTATAGAAGTTTTCCAATGAGGTTGATTTTTAGCTTGAGAAAAAGTTTGAGGATCATTAGAATTAGATAGAGAAGACATAAGAGCATAATTGCAATAATTTATCCTTCTAGGTTTAAGTCCACCCATTCTAGCAATGTAATCATCACCTTCATTAAGTAAATCTTTAAACTATTTAGGATTTCTTCTAGAATTAACAAAAATATTACTAGGAGGAGTTAACATATTATTAGCATCATCATCATCATCACTGCTACTACTAGAAGGAACAAAATCATTAGAGGGAGTATCATTACTATCTATTTGTTCAGGATTATCCTGTTTATTAGTATTATCATGAGCTGAAACAAAAGGAACATAAACTTTAGGAGCAGAAATAGAAGGTGAAAAAATAGAAACCTGAGGAATAGGGTTGAGAGAAGGAGGTTGGTCCTCCACAAGAACAATGTTGCTATGAGTAAAATCAGAATCTAAAATTTGAGAACAGTCATGGACACCATTTTTAGTAATGCAAACATCTCTAGCTATTTGAAATTTATTAGTAAGAGGATCATAAAGTCTATAACCTTTAGTATTTTCAAAATAG
This sequence comes from Chamaecyparis obtusa, assembly GCA_027943335.1. Taxonomy (NCBI): domain Eukaryota; kingdom Viridiplantae; phylum Streptophyta; class Pinopsida; order Cupressales; family Cupressaceae; genus Chamaecyparis; species Chamaecyparis obtusa. The sequence goes on from BSBK01004837.1 coordinate 207,660, forward strand.
CCAACAAAAATATGAGGTGAGGATTTAGGATCTAACTTTTTCCTTTTCTGTTTAGGTGTGTGAACATAAGCAGTGGAGCCAAAAATTCATAAATAAGACAGATTGGGTTTTCTACCTAACCAAACTTCTTCAAGAGTTTTATTTGGAAGGGCCTTAGTAGGAGTTCTATTAATAATGTAGGTGGAACATGCCATGGCTTGAGCCCAAAATTTATAATCTATATTCCTAGCATGCAAAAAACATCTAGCCATTTCTACTATTGTTCTATGCTTACGTTCTGCCACACCATTCTATTCTGGTGTATAAGGAATAGTAAGCTCATGTTTGATGCCAAAAGATCTTAAATAAGCATGAAAAGCATGATTAACATATTCAGTACCATTATCAGTCCTAAGAATCTAAATTTTACAGCCACTTTGTCTTTCTACAAAACCATGAAATTTAGCAAAAGTATCAAGGACTTGATCTTTACTATGTAAGAAATAAATCCAAGTTCTATGAGAATAATCATCAACAAAAGTTAAATCATATTTAGAGCCTGAAAGAGAAGTATTTTCCATAGGACCTAAGAGATCACTATGAATCAAAACTAACTTATTATTAGCTCTCCAAGATGATTTATGGGGAAAGGATTCTCTATGCATTTTACCACTCATACATCCATTGCAATCAAACTTAGAAGTAGTAAGCTTAGGTAGTCCATCTACCATATTTTCTTTTTGCATTAATGAGATATAATCAGAATTTAAATTTCCTAGCCTCTCATGCCAAATTTGAAAATCAACAGTAGTAAGTAAAGAGTATCTAGGAGAGGAAAATTGATAAAATTTAAAGAGATTATCATCATCTAATTTAGCATTAGCAACTATCTGATCAGTGTTAGGATCAATGATATGAAAATTCTTTTTATGAAACTCAACCTTATAATCTTGGCATAATTGAGGAACAAAAATAAGGCTAGCTTTTAAATCAGGAACATAAAGCACATCATGCAATTTACCATTTGGAACAAAAACATTACCAGTTCCTTCAACTTGACAACAATAATTATCAGCTAAGGAAATAGGAATATTCAGGGAATCAGGTTGCAAGGAGTCAAAAACTTCCTTATGAGATGTAACATGTTGAGATGCACCACTATCTACAATCCATTCAAGTGGTTTAGAAGCATTAAAACTAACAGTAAAATGTTATTTGAGTAATTTTGAGAATTACATTGATCATCTTTTTGTTTCTAAAAATAGTTATGAATTAAATGACCATCTTTGCCACAATATGTGCAATAAGGCCTATTAGAATGATTATTATTATTATGATATTTATTGGAATTATTATTATTATTATTATTATTATTATTATTATTATTATTAAATCTTTGATAATTGTGGTTATTATTTGAAGTATTAGTATTGTTAGGTCTTTGATGATTTTGATTATTATTTGAATTGTTAGATTTTTTATGATTTTGATTGTTATTTGAATTATTGTTATTAGATGTATTATTATTATGAGATAGAGAGACATAAGCATGTTCATGAGATTTTAGTATACCAAATTGAATTAATTTAGCCTCCTCTTGACGCAACATATTTTGAAAGATAACATAAGTTAATCAAGTTCCTAAAGAAGGAATAGCTAACTGAGAATAGATATTTGTAATAAATTGCTGAAACTACCTAGGTAAACATTTATGAATTATTATGTGAATTATCCTTAAATCAAATAAATTTACTTGTAACCCAATTAATAAAACTTTAATGGAATCAAATTTAAGCAAAAAATCACCAACACAATTAAAATCTGTATACCTGAGATCTTCAAGCTAGTCTTGAAACTGGATTTTACGAGTCTCATCTGCACTATCATAGGTGTTTTTTAGGATGTTCCAAGCCTAATGGGCTTCTGAACAAGACAAAATTAGAACATACAATTCGGGACTTAAGGAGATGCAAATTAAACCAAGTGCTTCCTCATTTTTAGTCTGCCAAGCATCTTGGTCAGCTTGAGAAGCAATGGTTGCTGGTTTTGAACTGACATTAGTGGAAATATCTAAAATGTGTCTAGGTCTAAGTATGAAAGTCATGTGAATTTTCCATGCATGGTAGTTGGTACTGGTTAATTTTATTTCTAGCTTTAGGGTAGTCATGATGAAACAAGACTATAATGAAAAGGACAGGGAAACTTGAAAGGGAAAAAACTTTAACAAAATAGAAATAGAAAGAACAAGAGTTAAACTAACTGATCTTGCATGCAATAGTAGAAAGCTATATCAGCTTTTGCCATAGAGACTTGTAAGGAAAAGGAAAAAAAACCTTGTTTTAAAAAAACTTAAGGCCTACAAGAGCAAATAGATCCCAGTTAATCTGTTATGGATTAATAGATAACAACAAGATTTTCTTTTATGAAAACTATTGCATGCAAAAAAACTGAAGGAAAACTTAAAAGAACAAATAAAATAGCAACATGAACCTGCAAAACAAGGGTTAGAACTTGAATACTAAAAAGAAAAAAAACTAATCTAAACTTGCGTGATAGAAAAAAAATCTAGATTGATATAAGATAAGTGTTTTGGAATAAAACATGAAGAGAATCTAGACTAAAGTTAAAGTTTAAAATAATCTTTGTGAATAAAATCAATTTCAACAAAGGTTAAGTTGAAACTCTATATATGAAGTTTAAAAATATGCAAGAAAATTTTAAAAAAACCTTTAAAGAAAAGCTTAATATTTAAAATCTATTAGAGAAACTAAATTATGTAAAATAAATGACGTAGATCTAACTAAATGAAATTCTAAATAAGAATGATTAATATAAATATGAGATAGTATCTAAAAAAAGGTTACAAAAGAAGAATAAAAAATAAACTAAATTTAATACTTCTAAAAGAACTTTTAAAAAAGCTAACAAACTTATCACTATCAAGCCAAAGAATATGCTCTAACTTTTTTTTCAATGAACTGTGCTACCGTTGCGCTAACATCCACAAATTTGAAAACAATAGAGATATCAAATTGTGAAAACTAAATTAAGTTTTTAATGGTTTTTTCACAAATTTCAACTAAAGAGACCCTAGAGAAAATGTAGGGTTTCGATAATTTTTCGTAACTCAAAAAAAATAAAAAAATAAAATACATAAGAAATCGAATCAAAAGAGATATACGCTAAAGATATGCACTAGAGATATGCGATAAAGATATGCGCTAAAGATATATGCATGCAATAAAGATATGCGCTAAACAAACTCTTAAGATAAAATGCTATAACATAATATATAATATGATAAAATGCTAACAAGATAAAATGCTATAACAATAAAGGTATGTGCTATAATAGTATAACATAATATAAATAGGCAAAATGCAATAACATAAATAGAATATAATCCACCGATTTGCCTCTTCGGAGCCTTGAGATTGAATCTCGTCACTTAAAAAAACACACTTCACACTCTGGTACACATACAACACAAACAAATTTATTGTTTCCTACTGCAACAAGGTAAGTAGGAAGAACAAAAAGGAAATCAATAAATCCGCATTTGACTAGATGCTCAGATCCAAAGAAAACCAGTAGAGGGTAATCAAACCCTTAAAAAAATAAAAGATGGTGAAGTCTCCTTCACTATATTGCTCTTCAATTGAAATTATATGCAACCTCGACTAAAACTAAAATTGAGTACTGCTTATGCAATAAATTGAAAAAAAGTTGATTCAATAAAATCAAACTGAAAACTTAACTGCAATCGATTACCGCATATAGTATTAACTGTAATAAACAGAAAGGAAAAATGATACAGTATTAGGCTAATAGAGGAAAATGGTAAATGAACGAAAATACAGAATTAATCTAAATGAAATGAAACAAAATTATCGATCCAAGCTATCGATCAAAACATTAAACTAAAGTCTTCTAGCAAACAGTATTGATCAATTCTTGATAACTACAGTATGAAACTAAATGAAATCCAAGTTGCAAGAGAATGAAATCGAAACCCAAGATGATATGCTTGAATGAACTAGTAAAAAACTTCTCTCATGCAAAGGATGTATCAACATGATATCAAGAGGAATGTAGCAGAATTTTAAGAAACTTTTAGAATCAAGGCAAATGACAAAAGAAGATCACGATAGAAGAAAGAACTTAACCTAATATAAACAAAACATGCAAAGTTCTGCACACAAGAAATGTTAGAGTAGATAACCGCGGGTAATAGCAATAAAAAAACTAACCCATGCAAACAATGATAGCTTAAAAGATTCTAAGATTGCAATAAGTAAAAAATAGAAACTTAATGATAGCAGAAGAATAATAAACTTCGACTACGGTTCAGAGTTAAACCAAGAATAGAAATTTAGACGAGGGAATAATAAAAACTTAAAAAGTTGTTAGTAATATAAAATGATAATATATATAGATATATATATTGAAAAAATAAAGACTAATGAGAAATTGAAGTAAACAAAGTTTAAATTTAGCTTAAAGTAAATTTTTGATAACAAATGAAATAACTAACAATAATGTAACTACTAGAAAAAATTGGGTTTGGCAGTAAACTGACCAAACCCCAAAATTTTTTTGAATTTTTTTACTTAAGTAGATTAGAGAAACAAATATTAGAATAATCTCTCTCAAGAGTCTCCAATTTGGAGTGCTCCAAAATATGATACCTCCTCTACCTGTACACTCAAAATGAGATTAAACCAACTTGCTTTGATACCATGTTAAAATGATAAAGAACAAAATATGGAATTGCAAGAAATTGTTTAACTCAAGAGCTAGGAGTAAGGAAAAATACCATGAATTAGCACAAGAACTAGGAGAATAAACCAAAAATAAGCAAGGAGGAGATAATAATTTGAAAGGGGAAAGAAAAGAAAACCCCTTGTGAATTATGAATGAGGCATGAAAAGCCTAGAGAGAGAGAGAAGGAATATGAGCAAGAAGCTCAATACAATATGATAGAACTACAAGAGGACATAAATTGTGTGAGAGAAAATGTGAGAAAATTGGTGTCAAGTGTGTGGAGAAATATCTCTATAAGTAGAGATGAGAGAAGGATTTTGCATGTAACTCCCTATGTGAATGAGTGCCACATTCATACTTGTGTGTGAGACACATGTGAGATTCCTCTTAAGGAGGAATATCTATTTTCCTTATTAAAGGAATTACAAATATGACATGTCCTCCCACTTGGACTAGAGGACAAAATACATTAGGATATCTTGGTTTATCCTATTAAATACATAAATAACCAAGGAAAGATTAAAGTCTAACAAGAACAAAGGACTTAAGGACTTCAAGTTTGGTTGAATTAGTATCGAATCGTATTATCATGAAACCCAAGCACAAGTATAGAAAGGTATTTATTACTCTGGGAGCTTAACCTAGCTACTTATCTTGGATAATTAGTTGTTAAAAATGGCAAATCAAGTAGTTGGAGAAATTAGGAATGAGCCTAGACACAATTTCAAGAAAAAGAGCCATTACTCCATATTTTGATGATCCAACAGAAGCATTTTTGCAAATCCGTAGTGATGTATTATATGTAGAGAATACATGGACATATGTATATATTGCATGATTGAAACAATGAGATAAAATGAGATCTATGAGGATATGGATAAAGTTTACAACCTACATGATGGAACATACAAATAATGTTTTGAACATTTAGGGAAGATTGACTTAATGAAGTAGATTTTTCATGTTGATTTTGACAATGAGGAATGGATAAGGATTATCCTTAAAAAATTATAGAATTAAAAACTCTGGATTGGAGACCTAACTATAGAGTTAACAGATGAAATCACTCACAATCTTACTAGCCTAAGCATGAGTGGAATCAATCTTATATCAGGAAAATAAGTTAAGAAGCTTGTGGAAATGAACCTAGAAATAGATTATGATGGAAGAGGCATAAAAGTTCACACTATAAAACAAATTGATATGATATTGTTGAGAAATATATGAGGATATAAGATGGTTTATTCCTATAGAACTAATTCTATTTTTGGGAGCTTTGTTCATGTAGCTTATAAGATGGTAGTTGATAAAGAAAATGTAAATCTTTTTGAAATACTTAGAAATCAATTGATTGATAATGTTAGGAGAATCAAACAAGAAAATTATAAACCATTTAGACTTGGATCATGCCTTGTATACTTACTTTTTTAGCTTGCCGAATCATTTCCCATAATGCCTACATAAAAATTGAATTCAGATTGATGGACAATGGAGAAATTCATAAACTATTACAGAAAGAAACCTAAGGAAATAATTGAAAGTGACATTACTAGAATGATGAAAGAATTTCAAAAATAGATGAAATAGAGATTTAGAGTTTCACCCTCTATAGTAAAAAAATATAAGAATGTCTTTTTCATTATGGAAAAGACTAATAACACATGTTTGGAAGCAACTGAACCTAGAATTTACTTTATTAAACCTTTGGGGTATGAAGTTTCTGATGATTTATTGATGGAATGCATTAATAGTTTATTAAAATTAGAGAAAGTGAGGATAGTCCTATATGGGGGACTTGATAAGAAAGATTTAATGAAATTAAAGAACAAGAAGAACACTTTACTATAAACAAGAAGGTAGATAAAATTATGGATAAGATAGCTAAGGAGGTAGGAAGGTCTAAAGAAGAATGGCACCAAACAAAACATTATGCAAAGTTAATGAGTGGAGGAGGATCGAATGTACTATTTGTTGAACCTATTATAGTAGTGGGACCTTCACATATATCCACAATAGCAACACCACTACCAACAAAAAATACACCAAATGTTGAGATAATTCATGTCCAATCAAGCCCATCATCATTACCAATCACAAATAGATCAACAAGAATATCACCTAAAGCTAAATATGTGAAAATAAAAATAGAACTAGTTATTACCTCTCATAGAAGACCTAAGAGATACAAGGCTATGGTACATAAACTGACATCAAATTCTAGCCTAAGATAATTCATTCTAAGGAGTCAGATGAAGAAGAAGAGGAAGAAGAGGAAGAGAAAGTTGAACAGGAAATTGAAAAACTCAAAGAAGTTAAGAAGAAAGAAAACATCACATAAGAGAAGACACCTTCTACTAGCATAAGGAAAGGTTGGAAACCTGACCTTGGAAGTCTGAATAATACAATAATCAAAGAAGTAATCTAGATAAATTAAAATTATTTTATAGGTATAATCTTAATAAAAAGACATCCTTAAAAATTACAGTGTTGACAAATCTCTTGGAATACAAAAGAGCACTCTTAGAAATTTAGGGTAACATACCTAAAGAACTGTATGGTGGATTAAAAATAAGGAAGGATAGAGAAAAGGTAGAGGATTTAAAGTTAAGAAATGATGTTGTAAATAAGCTTAGCCCAAATATTTCATAAGATCAATTGAAAAAGGTACTTTTCATCATGGATAATTCCCTTAGAATTAATAAAAGAATGAATCTATTCATATTGGGAAAATACATTCAAATCACTTGAGAGATAGAACAAATAGCCAAAGATGGATTGAAGAAAGTGGTTGAAGATTCAATTCAAATTGCTACAAAATATGAGCAGCCAACTACTAGTAAACAACCATATTTAAATATTGAAGGAGTTGAGATTATATTGGACCCCATTAATGATAAATAGGACTTATTTCAAGATCAAGCATAGGATGTTGACAATTTGGGCGGGGATATGCTTATCAGTGAACCTAACCAGCAAGAGTAGTAGAAAGATACTCAATGAAGTGAGGTACAAAAGAAATCATAATCAAAAACCACTCAAGCACCCTCCTCCACACATCCCACAGTTCAATAACAGTCAGAGATACAAGAGGAAATTTCAGAATAGGAGAAGGAAGAAACAAAACAAGGAAAGGAAATCATTTTAGTGCAATAAGATAAAGGTAAAGAAACCATAGATATATCTTCATCACATGATGATATTTCAGATCTACTAAAAGGAATGATAGATCTATTAAAGTATATGCAATTATCAGCACTAGCATTTTTCAAAAGAAATTGAGGAAACTAAGAGGAAAACAAAAATTATAGATAAAAATATAAATCTAGCACTTGATAGGCTATATAAAAAATTAGATTATTAAATTTATTTTGTTGAGTATGAGAATGAGAAGAAAATAGAGAAATTCATTGAAGAGTTTGATGCACAGTTTTCTTCACTGAAAGAAACAGCAATGACAACAACACAGAGAAAATATCAATCTCAGTTGTTCAAAAAGCTAAATGATAACATCAAGAAGGACTCGGAACACCTAGACAAATGCATCAAACATATAAGATTTAGAATATTAGAAGGGAAATATATTTTTGTTGAATGTGAAAGGGAACACAAACAGATTTTCAAAACAACAAAGACCATTGTATCCAAAGAAAAGGAAATAAATGATATGGATGAGCATATAAAGAGCAATATAGTAAGAATAATTGATGAGCAAAACAATTTGAACCAAGCATATGAAGAGTTAACTACTCTCCATCAAAAAAAGGAAATTTTATTAAATAGATTCAGCCTATTCAGAGGCCAATTATCTAAAAAATTCACCTACTGCAGAAAGAACTTGATGACTTGATAGTAGCAAGGACAACTTTTGGGAAATTTTAGTTTGTAAATTTGATAGGAGCAAAAGTGATAGCATATGGTCTGTGTGGGTTACTTGGAAAAGGGTTAACAATGAAAAAATAATAGGATACAAAATTTGCAAATTTGAAGAACAAATTTTTTGATTATATGGAACTGAGGGGATTCATTCAACCATCACCACAATTCTCACAGCCTTGATGGATGAAGGTAAGAAATTTTATTTTGACATGTACATACACATTTTTTCTGTATCTTTGTCATTGATGTCAAAGGAGGAGAAGTTGAAAAAAAAAATATACAAGCATATCTATAGGAGTATAAAGAAATGGGGAGTACAATATGTATAAGATGGTAAAAATATAGATGATCCACAATTTTTTCACATAAAGTTTTTATAGGCCAAATTTTGAAAATTTTTGTAACTATGCATACTTAGCCAATTTTTCACATGTTTCCATCAATCCAAAAGGGGGAGATTGTTGGAAATTTGGCTCAAGGGATATGATAGGGTTGTCATTTATGGAAACATATAGACATATTTTTGATAGTTATAATTTACCTAAAGTCTGGACAAGTGATACTTAGAAAATTATCTAAGTATAAAGCAGTTTACAGTAAGCAGACACAAAGACCTATTCAATGAGGTTTACTAAGGATAGTTAAACCTTAGTGAGATTCAATACATATATTATGGACATCATTTATGATGTGTATGATTTCACTAAAAGGGATACTATATTTTGGTTATAATTTATGAAGTTTTCCTAACATAATATGCATATCGCAGAAATAGGGAAAGTTAGACTATATGTTGTTTTGGCTAACAAGTTACTTTTTATTGAGAAATAAAGTTATAAATTAGTTTGGGAAGACATCCTCAATGTCCATTCTAACACAAAAGAGTGAGATATTAAATTTTTGATAATGTATGCTTAAGTTGAAAGCCAATAGGATAAAGAGTGGTATAAAAGGTAGACACTTTGTGTAAGCGAGATGACCAATTGTATTGTAATGATATGATTGACATATGCACACTTTATATGTTATGTAAAGATTAAAATTTCATAATCATCATAGAGGAGAACAATTGTGTGTTTGATTTCATGTGAGCACTTACAAGGACTCATCAGATATTGAAGATATCAACAAAAATCAAAGTTTTGTATTGGGAAGTTGTATATGTACTGTATGTGCAAAGAGCATTTTGTGTAAATAGTAAGATCAATTTTTATATATTATATTTGACTCCTCATAGGTTCAAAGTATTTTAACATAGCTTAGTCCTCTCCTAATGACATTTACACTATACGAATGTCATAGACTCCTCACATGATCAATATCTTTCACAAGATACTTTTTGATTAGTGGATCATTTTGTGGGTACCATCCCCACTGATGTTTTCCCTTGGTGAGGGTTTTCCTAGTTAACAAAATAACGTATTATGTGTTCCATTATGTTAATCTTGATTTTAATTTTCAATAATTTATTATAGACATGTATAAAGATAGTAAATAGTGTTCATAGTTGGCTAGAAAGTTATTTAATCACTATAAATAATTCAGCCCCCACTGTCAGTTATACTAAGGGATCTTTAATTTCTAACATAGACCATACTCATGAAGGAGAAAGAGTCAATAGAATCATATTTTACATAAATTATTTGATTAGTTAATCAAATCAAGTGTGATTTAGAGACACTTGAAGAGAGAAGAATAGTTGAGAATATTTTGAGAAGCCTATCTATAATGTTTAAGTCAATTGTTGTAGCCATATAAGACACTAAGAATCTATTTTAGTGGATGAATTACATGCATAACTCATTTCACATGAGAAAAGGTTAAGTAGGACAACCAATTATTCATTGGAGCATACTTTCAAAGAACAAGCTAAAAATAACCATGGTAGAGGAAGATGGAGATCAAACACAATAGGAAGAGGAAGAAATTTTTATAAAGGTGGAAGAATCAACCCATCAAACTTAGGTGGAATAAGCACTCCATCAAACTTAAGTGGATGAGGTAGTAACCATATTGTCAATCAAAATAAGCCCCAATAATAAATTTATGATAAATCACATGTCCAATTTTATTATTACAAAAAATATGTGTGCTATTTGAAAGAATATAGGAAAAAGAAATATGATTCTATGAAAAAAGATCAAAATTAGAGCATAATGCTTTTATCTTGTAGTGTTGCAGAAGAAAAAAAAAATGATGTATGGTTTTTAGATTCTAGATGCACTGATCATATGACACAAAATGCAAAACTCTTTTCTTTTAGAGGTTTGGTTGAGCAAGTCAGAGATTGTTGAGGTGTGGTAGGATTATTGTTTTCTCATTGATGTCAAAATACTAATTTTTGTTGCAAATAGTGTGTTGAGAAGTGTTGAATATTGGTGAAATGAATGGTTTGGTTGATACATTAAGATATGTTCTTTTGATTCTTGTTGAAGGTTTTGAGATGTCTATGTTTGATTCTTTTCAACTTACAGAGGTTCACATGATTGTTTGATTGAGTTTGTAAAGGATAAAATAGTGTATGGGGTCCTAGAACAATGATTTGCACATAAAAGAGACCCCAAAACTAATATTTTACACTTACATGAAATTTTATTGATGTAGAAAGAAAATATTGATGATTAATATTGAAATGAAGAGATAAAGGTACTTACCTCCGAAAAAGAATTGGCTGAAAACCTTGTCAAACAATCTCAAAAATGGTTGATTTTCCTTATCTTGCAGCAAAACTGCGAGATCTACAAAACCCAGAAATCTTTTGTCTAGATTTGATCAGGTCGACTTTGACCTTTTAAAAGGTCAATGATGACCTTAGGAAAATGAAGATTGACTTTGACTTTGTTCGTGGATCTTGAAAGTTCAGTGAAAAGTGTATCCAAATCTACACTTAGATCCAAAGTTCTGCACCTGTACTTGCAAGAAAAAGAATTCTTTTGGTTGTTTTTTGGGGGGGGTTTGCCTCAGTCAAACCCTGACTTAGGAATTAACCTTGAAATTGAATTGAAATTGCTGGAATAAACAAAGTAAATGGAATAATTCACCTTGCTTGATTTGAAACCCTTGTGGAGGATTCGAATCATTGAATCCACAAGAATGGTACAATCACATGTAGGATGTCTGCAATCAATTGTCTTTAGATCTTCAACACCAATCTTGAATGGATCTTGAACTTGGAAAAGGCTTGAATAGAAAATGGATGAATCTTCAACAAGAGAGCTCCATAGAGCTTGAATCCTTCAATGGCTACTAATGGATCTCCTTGATGAATTGGATGCTTGAATGCTTGAAGGATTGAATGCTTGATCTTCTTGCTTGAGAGCTTGAGAGATGGATTGCAAAACTTGATGGAAACTTGATGTGAAAATGAGAGAGGAAGGCTCCCTTTTATAGTGATCTAGGGCACAAGAGGGTCCTCGTAGAAAACAATAATTAAGGGCACATGACACAAAAATCTAGAGAGGTGCACATGGCAGGAAATTAAATTAAAGTCTTGACACAAAACTCTAAGAGGGGACCACCCTTAATAAATACATAAAATAATTATTTAAGAGCCTTGTTACAAAATTCAAGGTAAGGGCAATCCCAAAGTTAATTTGAGTATTAGGCACAAAACTTGAGAAAGGCTAATCTCCAATAATAAATTAGGAATCTTATACAAATATCGAGAAAGGTCCACCTCAAATATTAATTTGAGAATTTGACACTTAATTCGAGAAATAGTGGCCCCGAAGAGGGAAAGTGCAAGATTTTTGATGAAATCTCATAACCAGAGGAAAACCCTGAAGATCTTGGAACCTAGGGTCAGGGTCGAGGTCAACCCTGACTAGGTTAGGCTTGAGGTTAACCTTGACCCCATAAGGTTGACTTTTCCTTAGGGTCAAAAACCTCAGGTTCATAATCCAGATTGCCAGGAAAGTGCTAGAAGAAGTGGAAAAATGGGGTAGAACATGGGGAAAAGCTAGATCCAAGTTGAATATCCATTCAAGGCATTCAACATGACCCCAAACCACTTACTCGGAGGGCTAAACACTCTTAACATGGAAGTGCTTCCATTTTAAGATGATACAGAGTTATGGCTGAGTTACTTATTATCGGTGTTACTTTGTTTCTATGTGTAGAGGTTGAGTATTTGGTTTGGTATGAGATCGATATGATGATGTAGAGGTTTCAAAGCTAGTATTATCATTTTACCTTATCATTGTGTTCACAGTTACTATTGTTTATGATTTAGAGTACAACATGATATCTTTTGGTATGAAAAAGTTTTGTGAGATAGTGTTCTTGATGATCATTGTTGAAGATGAGTTGTTGGATTTGATGTGAAGGTTTTGGATGACATTCATGTTTTTTATTCAATTTCTTGGATCATATGATGATCATGTTGTTGGTCTGTATTGATTAACGAGATCTGAATTTCTATTTTTATAGCATTTACGTATTTCTTTATTTGAGTCCTAGCTAACTTGATAGAGTAACATGTTACAATTCTGGGTGTTGCATTGGCAATGGTGTAGTGTGTTTAAGGTTAAATATTTGGGTCATAACTTTAAGTCTTAGCCAACTCAATTAGGATCACATTGGTGATTGAGCATATTATTTATATCTTTCATTATAAATGGGTCTTAGCTGACCTAGTAGAGGATTATTCTTTGTAATTTGTATATATGACAGATCATTTTGTAATTGATTGATTAAACATGAGCTAAGAGAGATGATGTATATATGTATATGATGATATGAATGAAATGTAGCTCATTGGAACTATATAGGGATAGACTATGGTATTTTTCATGAGTTTAATTGTAATGGACTTCTTTTCATTCTTGATGTAATTGTAAAGAAGATTGGTGAAGCCAACTGATGACCAGATCTGAGATTGTATTATGAATAGTGTGCTCTTGGTAGTGTGCTTGAAAATTTGGTTGTAATCCTTTGGGTGTATGTGAACCTTTTTTCGGTACCTTCATGCTCTTAACCAAGAATTACTTTTAATAAAGTACATAATCTATTGGGTTAGACTCCCATTATGGTTTTCCCAAATGGGTTTCCTCAACAATAAATCTAGTGTTCTAATATTATGTGTTGTGGATCTTACATTTAATATTTATGTTTAAGAGATTTTATGATTTAATTATTACAAATGATTCAACCCATCCCCCCACCCCCCACTTAGTTGTGCTTGTCTTATTGGGGCCTAACAATTTCTATTAGATGTAAGTCCTTTTGTATAAGCTTAACCACTTGAAGGATATCCAGCATGGCAAGTTTGAGGAAAGAAAGTCCAAATTTTTATGGTTCTAACTATCTCATATAGAATGATTGAATTTCTACCTACATGATGTGAATGGGAGATGAATATGCGTAGATTACTAGCTCGATAAGAGCTATGTGATTCTTTATGATCCAACACAAGCTATTGTAGCTAAGAAGAAGAAATTCAAAGAGAATATGCAGGAAAGAGAAGAAATTATCAGGGCCTTATTAGATTCAGAGGATTCATACATATATGGTTTGAGGACTAATACTGAGGTATGAACTAAACTAAAAACTACTTATAAAGGTGATGAATATATTAAGGAAGCTAAGTTGTAGGGATTGAAAGGAAAGTATGAAGACTTAAGAATGAGAAAAAAAGAGACTCTTACATCCTTTATGCAGAGAGTAAATGATATAGTTTGTGGAATCATATGTGATGGTGGTACCTTGATAGATGAAAAGGTTATATTACAAGATTTTGAGATATTTTCTTGAGTACTACAGTGAGAAAGTTATTTCTATTAAAGAATTGAGAACAACTGAAAGATTTCCAAAGAAGATTTGATGAGAAGACTTTGTGCATATAAGATGACTACTCTTGACAAGAAAATTCCAAAGATTGAGACTGCATTTAAAGCCATAGTAAAAAAATGATAGAATAATAATAGAATATGTGGGAGCACTTCTAGTGAGAATATTGACAGAAGATTAGTTGAGTATGATAGACTTGTTAGTTCATCAAGTTTTGCTAGATTTAGAAGATATGCTAAAGATTGGGAATAAATTGAAAAGGAAGAAAGGAATTTGGATGAGATGGAGGCCTTGATTGTAGGAAGAATACCGACATGATCTAGTAAGTATGAAGGGGAACTATGCTTTAAAGGCTTTAATTTTACTAAGCTTGGACATTATCTAGGTTTCCCCATAATGTTGGTAAAGATCAAAAGTATAAAGGAAAATCTAAGTGATTCAGACATAAGGGACAGATTTTATTATCTGGTTGATGAGGGTGTGACTGATGAAGAATCTATAGCTAGAGAGGAAGATATTGTATTCATTTCTATTAAAGAAGAATATGCTAATGATGAAAGAGCTTTATTTTCACATGTTAAGAAGAAAAAAGAATGGGTCATTGACATGTGAAGTTCACACCATATGACTTGTGATAAGGATAAATTTGTAAAATTCAAAGATTATGATAGAGGAGTTGTTAGATTCGGTAATGATGCACATTTCTTGATAAAAGGAAAAGGATCCATTTTTTCTAATGGGAAGAATAATACTAAGGATGTCTTACATGTTGAAGGTTTTAAACATAAGTTCTTGAGTGTTGGAAAACTATTCGCTAAGGGTTCTAGGTTGGAATTGATGAATGGGATATGTAAAATTCATGGAAGCAATGGAGAATTGATTGCATATAGTAAATTGACTGAAGGTAACCTATTTCATTTGAAAATAATTGAGAGGACATGTCTAGTTTCTAGAATAAATGATAGTTAGTTATTGCATAGAATAATTTTTCATGTGAATTTTGATAAAATTACAAATATTATTGCTAGTAATGTTGTGAGATATTTGTGAAAATTTTTGTAGCCTAATAAGTTGTACAAAGAATATCAATTAGGAAAAATCACTAGATCTACTTTTTTTAAAAAGATGCATATTTCAAATGGTTTGCTAGATCTGGTGTGTAAAAATTTGTGTGGTCATAGAAGAACACAAAGCTATTATGGAGATAGGTACTTTATACTATTCATTGATGACTATTCTAGAATGATGTGCGTGAAATTTTTGAGACAGAAATATGAAGCTTTTTAGAAATTTTAGATATTTATGATGATGGTTGAGACAAAATGGGGAAGAAGACTGAAATGTCTAAGATCGAATAGAGGAGGTGAATTCACATCTGGTGAGTTCTATTATTTTTTTAAGAACATGGTATTAATAGATAGACTTTTCCTCCTATTACAAGAATTGAGGAAATTAGATTAATACTTATGCTTCTTACAAAAACATTAAGGTTTACTAGATGGATGTTAAGAAAGCATTTCTTAATGGTGAGTTAGAGGAAGAAGTTTACATTGAAAAACTTGATGGATTTACTCTAACCATTGGAGTAGATAAGGTTTGTAAGCTATAGAAAGCTTTGTATGGACTAAAGAAAGCTCCTAGAGCCTAGTATGATAGAATGGATGTATATTTATTAAGCCTTTGTTATTATAAAGGAACTACAGATAGTAATTTGTACTTTAAATTTACTAATGACAATATTTTGATTGTTGAGGTATTTTTTAGTGACATTATATTTATAGGTGATGATGTTTTGAGTAATTTTTTTCCGATGATACAAAAAAAGAATTTCAGACATCTACGACAGGCGAGATGAAATTCTTTCTTGGATTGAAAATTACATAGTTGAATAGAGGACTTTTTGTTATAAAGTCTAAATATGTCAAAGAGATGTTGAAGAAGTTTTGAATGGAAGACTCTAAATCAGTTAAGACTCCTATGGTGACTGGTTGCAATTTTACAAAAGATGATGAATATACTTGTGATAATCAAACTAGATACAAATATATGATCGGTGGATTGATTTACTTGACACAAACTAGACCAGATATAATTAATGTTGTTTACATTGTTGCTATATGTCAAGTTCAACTGAAAGAGTCACATGTTATTATTGTAAAGAAAAATTTAGATATTTGAAAGGAATAATTAATTATGGGTTATAGTTTGATCGAGACAGAGTTTTTACACTATGTGCATATAATGATATTATTTGGGTAGGAAATGTGGATGAGAGAAGAGTACTAGTGGTGGTGCATTTTTCTTGGGTAAGAGATTAGTTTCTTGGATTAGTAAGAAGAAGGATTCTATTCCACAATCTAATGCTAAAGCTGAATATGTTGTTGTTGCTAATAATTTTACACAATTCATTTGGACGAAGGAGATTTTGAAAGATCTAAAGTATGCATTTTTTAACTCATAGTTATATATTGTAACAATTCAAGTACTATTAATATTTCAAAGAGTCTTCTATTACATTCAAAGAAAAATAATATTTCAATTAAGTATCATTTCTTGAGGGACAAAGTGAATGAGAAGGAAGTCAAATTTTGGTGCAGGGGAACCTAGAATAGGGCCATTACCAAAGCTTTAAGATTTTATTGTGTACTGCTCTTGATGAGCTATGTAATTAGAATAAGGGTATGAGGACCTCTTTTTTACTTGGCAAAGTTAAGTTGGGGATTTAGAAGGTCTTAGGAGTTGATAGGCACCTTGGGAAAAAATAGCATTTTTAGTAAAAATAGTAATCTATTTTGGATTTTTAGAGTTGTTTTAGAGTGGAATCAAAGCTTAGATACTTTGGATTTCCACTAAGAGTGGAATAGGCATTAGAAGGCTTCAAATAGGTCTATAAATTAAGGAAATTACAAAAAAATACAAAAGTTGCAAAAGTTGCACTTTGCAACTTTGCAACTTTTGAAAAACTGCTCGACAACATTTCTCAAACTATCCTAAAATGGTGGAGACACCCTCTAATGAAATGAGAACCATAAATGAACTAGGGAAAGACCTAAGAAGCCAATATATGAAAGGAGAAACCCTAATTTTTCCAGTACAATGTGTGGAAAGTATGGATAGGTGACTCGTGTAACTGTTCAGTGCATGAAACAAGACAACAGTGAATGAAATGAAGGGATTTGTGTATTATTTTTGATCTATTATAGCTTGGAACTATAATTGGATTCATTTTTAGTAGATTTGATTCAATAACTATTGTGTCACTAGGTTTCTTTAATTAAGTTTTTAATTAGTTTGTGAAGTGCCTTTTCACTATCCTGAACTAGACAGTTGAGCTTGTAAACTATGTAGCTCACTATGCCACCATAGCATCAGTATGCCCACTTGGGGATAGTGAGTAGATTCAATGTATAGTTTGTGTGTAGGAGGAGGGCCCTTCAAAATGTGAGGAAGCATTTATAAGTTCTTTCCCTAGGTGATCATGAGCCAGACCGGCTAGGGAAAATGACTGTTGTAGAGCTTGCAAATGGTGGGGTTGTGAAGATGGTGAACAAACACATGGAGTAGGTTGGGGAGTGAGTGAAGGCTCCATGATGTCAAAGAGAAGCTTTTGCCAATCTTTTAAGGTACCAAAACAAACTAAGAAGTAGACAGGCCTGGAAAAGGTCTAAACACCCTTACAAACCCTTAG
Source organism: Chamaecyparis obtusa (assembly GCA_027943335.1). Lineage (NCBI taxonomy): Eukaryota > Viridiplantae > Streptophyta > Pinopsida > Cupressales > Cupressaceae > Chamaecyparis > Chamaecyparis obtusa. Next base: position 225,754 of record BSBK01004837.1, read on the forward strand.
TTTGAGTGGAGGTACAGTACGAAATCTTAGAGACCCAAAACCTAGAAAATAACTAAGGTTTCATTGAATAAAATAGTCTCTTAAGGAAGCTTAAGGAAATCAGTGGAAAGAATTAGGTTAAAAGCCTAATTTCTCAGAGTAGGAGGGCTAATTGGGCTCCCTCCTTGTAGCCTTGTTTTGAGAGAAAACTAAGAAATCAGTAAGGAGACTTAGGGTTTAGAGTGGTTCTATGCATGTAATCAATGAACTTGGAGGGTTTGCAAATAGCTTCATGAACCTGGATGTTGAGAGTGAGAAGTTGTGTAGAAAGACACTAAGGAGTCTCAAGGAGATTGTGTGTTCCTCATTCAACATATGAACTTGGTACTTAGGTGAGGAGAAGTTGTGCATCAAGATAGAAGAGGGGGTTGAGGGTTAGGGGATCTAAGCTTAGAATAGATCCTATAGATCCATTGAGTTTACTTTACAAGGCACTTAGAGTCTCAGACATAGATAAAGCAACATGAACCGGTGATTGGTTCATCCCTCTCCCTATCAAATTTTATTATATGCCTACTAAATAGCATATTATAAATATTTTAATCCTTTAAAAAATGATACATTTGAGTAGCTCTAAGGTAAGATTTGGGTTGTATCTCCTCCTGGTCAGAATTAAGATACTTAGAATGGTAGCATTCTAGTGCATTATGATAATATTATCCCTAGATTGGTGTATTGGAAAATTCTCCTTAGGGGGAGCAGGTCCTATGTGGTTTGATGCTACAATGTATTAGTCAAAACTTTGAGGTAATTTTAGTGATTTTATGTCCTTAGCCCCTTTTCCATTGATGTCAAAAGGAGAGAGATATGAGTGAAAAAAATCTTAAGGAAGAAAAATGATGAGGTAGAGATATTGATAAGGAGAGGAGATATTGTTGAGCTGAGTGATTAGGTGGATATATCATGAATTCATGTGTCAATTACTTTTTCACTTTGTATGTTACTATAAATGCCAAAGAGGTATATTGTTAGAGGTTTGATTGAGAATGATGTTGAAGCATCTTGGGTTTTTGGTAATCATGTATCTCAGTATCTTACATTAGATGTTTTCTTTAACTATTCTAGAGCTCTTGTTGGAGTGTCCCTATTTTGTTCACCAGCGAGATTAGTTACCTATCTATGACTCAATTCCTTTCACCTAGTGCATTTTTAATGTTCTTTAACCTAGTTGGTTTGGTATGTTCCATGTTTCTTGGTGGCCTTGATCACTGACAGGTTTATTGTGGTTATTTTGCAGAGGACAACATGTGCACTTAGTTTTGGTTGTGATATTAAAATTAGGATCACTCATTGGGAAATGTGTGGACCTAAATCTAGTTCATTTATTTCTCTAATGGTGGATCTAGATGATTCTTTAGGCTGACCTATTTGGTAGCTTCCAATATAAATATAATAGTTTGGTCTAGATTTTGTGAAGAAAATTTGGTAAGAGAGGGTAGAGGTCAAGTTAGAAGCTGGAGTTCATGGATCTCACATGTGTGAGGATTGTAATATTATATAATTGGATTTTTTTTTGTACTAGTGATAATCAAGAAGCCCTTAGAACCTAAGATGTATGAATTTTGATGAATAAATGATATTGATCTATGTTCTCTTCTCTCTTTTTTGTGTAATTACTTCCATGGTGTGACTATGTAATCTAGTCTGGTACTTGGGTGAGACATTGGCCCCATCTATCAACCTCTCCTTGTGTTGGGTGATATCAGATTGAGGTTTAATCTTGATCCAGGTTTGTGAATATAGGTCTTTGGTTGAGGTTTATTATTGTAAACGTAGTTGGTTATTTGTTGTGGGGTAGCATATTACAATCTAACTTGTAATTGTAGAGGGTTTGAAGATGGTACAAGGAGGAAGAAATGAAGATCTAGGCTTAGCTAATATGCTAAGAAAAATTTCTACTAGATTAGAAGTTGTTGAGATAGCCCAACGCCAATCAACAAATCTTGATGATGTTAGTGATGATGAAGTCAAAAAAATCTAGGAGGTAGCAAAACCCGTACCTATAGTGGATGAAGGAGAAGAAATATTCCAAAAGGAATTAAGTAGATTGAAGGATATACCATAGTTTAACTCTCCTAGGTATAGTAGAAAGCTATATTGATGTAGTCAGGGCTGGTGAATCCAATTAAGGACCGACCGACCATGCCGAGCAATGTAGTTATCACCGAGTGCTAGTGAACCGATGCCTTCAGTGATCAAGCATTCTTTAGAGACCGAGCACCCTAGTAACCAAAGAAACCGAGCAACTAGTCTCCCAAATTGAGAAAGAACTCCACCATACTAAGATCAAAACTAACAATCTATCATCAAAGAAAAACATATTTTTGGTTGATATAGGATTGCCAAGAATCCTAGGATACTCTTGCATCAAACACCCCAGGTAAGAAATATTTTCTCATAAGGAAATCAGGAATGCCTCAAGGGAATCAAAACAGGTATGCCAAATCTATTCTTTGCCCATATCTCTTCTTGTCCTTCATCCCAAGTAGTCTTCACTTCATTCACTATCTCATGTAGAAAGCCCTTCTATCTTCCACTTTTTTCACTTCTTTGGTCGATAATTGATAACAAATGACTCTAACCACTACCAATCACATCAGTGCCTCGGTAAGGTTCATCCACTTCAGAGTCCTCAACCAACTCAGTATCATCTATATCTCTTAGTGCCACAAATGTCACCATTTGTTGTACCATCTCTACTAGAAAAACCATCTTTCTCTTAATCTCAACAAACTCTTCAGAGATATCATTCTCCTTCTCCTTCAAACTAGATTTAACAGGAATAGGTTCATCAACCTTCTACTCCTTCGATTTGTCATAAGGACAACACCTGATAACTCCACATCCATTAAACCCTATCTCCTGTAAAGGTATCAACTTATGCCAAGCTCCTTCATGCCTAACCACATAGGTATTAGCATGACCATCAAAAAAAACATTCATGTTAAACTACCAAGGTCTACTGAGCAATAAATGAAAAGAATCCATAGGCAATGCATCATACAATATCTCATCATGGTAAGATCCAATCTAAAACTTAACCAAGTATTGTTCTTCAACTCTAACCTTAGACACATCTTGTATCCAACTAATCTAATAAGGATTAGGATGTTTCCTTCTTTCCAAATTCTACTTACTAACCATTTCATCTGAAACAAAGTTCTCAGAACTACCACCATCAACTATGACATTACATACCTTATCCTTGTACTTACATCTGGTTTTGAACAAATTCCTTGTTTGCACTAGTTCATGGACACATGCAGTTCATCTCCTAGTGATAAATATCTCACCTTTTTCTACAAAATTCACAATATCTTCTTTAGCAGCTAATGCAACTCTTTTCTTAGGACACTACCAACTTCTATGACTAGCTTCACCAAAGTTATAACAAGTGCCAGTAAACTCATTCTTCCACTTTCCTCTCTGTCCAGAATTCTTAGTAACTTGACCACTACTAGATTCCACATTAGACTTAGGATTCTTTGTAATATTACTCTCAGCAATTGTCTCACCAGTTTTACCACCTCGGTTCCTTTTTTTTTTTCCCTTCATACTTCCTATTCATCTTCTCTTCAATATTCAATGCCATCTGATAAGCATTATCGATTGTTTTCATCCACATAGTAAGTAACTCTTCTTGAATACTGGGTCTCAAGCCATAGACATACCTAGCAACCTTCTCTTTATCGGTTTCATAATGACTGGTCCTAATCAGGATTCTATAAAACTCCTCGGTATACTCCTGTACCAATTTTTTAGTCTTCTTCAAAGCTTGCATCTTCTTAAACATATCCAATTCATAATCCACCGGAATGAATTGTTTCTTCAACTTGTCAACCATTTGGTTCCACTTAGTGATCTTCTCTTTTCCTCTTCTACCTCTTTCCAACTGAACTTCTCTCCACCAAATATTTGCCTGACCTTTCAATTTTGTCTTTGCAAATCTAACCCTATTAGGATCTTCTATTTCTTCATACTCAAAGTACTCATCAATCTCATTGATCCAATCAATTAACACTTCTGGCCTAAGGCTTCCAGAAAATGTAAAAAATTTCAATCTTAGGTCTTTTCCCAATCTTAAACATAGCTTTCAGAATTTGATTCTCCTCAGGATCTCTAGCATCCTCGACAACTTCTTCAAAATGATCTTCCTCAGATTCATCATCACTATCCTCCTTCAAGGTAATCTTCTTCTATCTCAACTCCTCTTGTAAATCTTGCACTTTTTCTGCAAAGCCCTAAAATCATCAATACTAAATTCACCAGTAGCTTCCTCTTCCTTAGAGATCTCATGATTTGTCCTCGGAGGCATCTTTAAATAAAGATCTAGACACAAACACACAAGATCCACTCAGCTCCAATAGGAACAAACTTTTCTTAAATAGGAAGAAACCTCGCTCTGATACCACCTGATGCAGTCAAGGTTGGTGGATCCAATTAAGGACTAACCAACCATGCCGAGAAATGCAATTATCTCTGAGCACCAGTGAACTGATGTGTTTAGTCACCGAGAATTCTTCAAAGACCGACCACCACGGTAACCAAAGAAATTGAGAAACTAGTCTCCCAAACAGAGCAATAACTCCACCAAAATAAGATCAAATCTAATAATCTATCTTCAAAGACAAACATATTTTTGGTTGATACAGGATTGTCAAGAATCCTAGGATGCTCCTGCATCATAGATTCAGATAAATTGATGGACTAGATCATCGATATGGAGAAATACTTTGAGTATGAGAAAATATCAGATGAGAAGAAGGTGAATATTGCAAGCATAAAATTGAAAGGTCTTGCATTCTTGTTGAGGGAGCATAAAAAATTGGATTGAAAGAAGAAAGGTAAAACCAAAATCAAGGTATGGGAAAAACCAATAAATAAGTTGAAGGGAAATTTTCTACCTTGTGTTTATCAAATTAATCTAGTTAGGAGAATGTAAAGTCTGAGGTAGAAAGATAGCTTGGTAAAGGATTACACTGAGGAAATTTATAGGTAGATATTATATTTAGACATATTAAAGATGAGGTCAAAAGAATTGCAAGGTACTTGAATGGGTTAAGGGCTTATATTCAAGAAGAGATCAGTTTGGTAAAATAGAGAGTATTGAGGAGGCTTATTAGTTTTCCCTAAAAGATGAGGATAAATTGAATAAAAGCCATGAGAAAAGACAAAGAGAAAGATGTGGTAGATCTCCTAGAGGAAGAGGTATATACTATGCTGAAAATAGTATATATGATCAGGACAAGATAAATCAAGAAAAAGGGAAGACCGAGTGGAAAGGTGAAAGTTCATTCTAAGGAAGAGATAACTACTCCAGAGGTGGCTACGGCAAAGGAGGAGTCCGAGGAAATTGTTACAATTGTGGTGAAGAGGAGAAAACATCATTTGAGTGTACACATGCAAGTAAGAAGGTCGGTAGTAGGTGAAATGATTTTCTTCATGAGGATTCACACTAAGAAGGAAGGGAACCTGATGGTAAAAAGAGAATTGTGGAGTAGAAAGACTAAGGAAGATCTGGTAAGAAAGATTTTTTTGAAGACCAGATGCAGAGTTGGATAATTTTTTTGGAAAGTGATCATTGATAGTGGAAATTCAAAGAATTTGGCATTATTAGAAATGGTTACAAAGTTTGATTTGGAAATATTGAAGCACCCAAAGCCCTATAAAATTTTGTGGATCAAGGACGAGAATACACTTATGGTAAGTGAACAATGTTTTGTAAATCTAAAAATTGGAAGGTATTGTGATAAGGTGTTTTGTGATATTATACCTATGGAATGTTATCATATTTTATTGGGTAGACCTTGAAAATATGATGGACATGCTATGTATGATGGAATATTGCACAAATATACTATTTGGGATGATAGAAAGAGACCAAGTTTGTTACCTTTGATTGAAGAATCAGTTGGTGAGATATGTATATCTATGAAAGTTTGTTTGATGTAAGGTAGATATTTTGGTAAGGTTTTGAATAAAAATTATGTTTTTTATTATGTGATTCCTAACAAACCATGTGGGAACATAGAAAATAAAGTTCCTAAAGAGGTTGAGAATTTTCTCACCAAGTTCAAGGAGATCATTTGAGATAATGTACCCAATGGTTTTTCTATTGGCAATTTGGCTAAGTAGGATATCATAATGTTGTCATTATGGAAACATATACTAAGCATTGAGACAACATGATCAGAGGAAGAAGTTTTGTATGAGAGCACATAAAAATTGACTAAGTATAACAATGTTTACCAATCTTCATAGACATAGTTTTGATTAGCGATGTTCACTAAAGTAGGTTCAGTGCATGTGCACTTGAACATAGATCATTCTATGTATATAAAATCTACATTTAAGAGCACAAGTCTGTATGGTATGTACGGAAAAAGATATCAATGTTTTAGAAAGACAGTGTTGAGCCAACTAGAACATAGCAGTGATTAGAATATGATTATTTTGAGTTAAGTGATTATTTTTTCATTGAAAATAATGACTTAACTAATTAGGTACAAAATCCTAGATGTTAAGCCTAAGGTAGCATATAATGAATTTATATTTTGAGAAGAGTATAATGTATTGTAAGCCAAGAGGAAGGTTATTTTATAATAGCTTGTATATAAGTAATAAAAATTTAACGCACAATAGTAGAGGTTGACATATGATGTATATTATGTGACATTGTAAGTTTTAAGAAAGAAAAGAAGAAAGTATTGTATATCAATGAGAAGAGCCTACAAAGATAGATCAGAATAATAAAGTTCTTCGACAGAAGTAAAAGGTTTTTGTATTCTACATTTTCTATCTAAAGTTATCATTGTATATTACATGTTTATATAGTGACCTCATCTTCCATACATCATTATTTTGTAATATCAACTCCTATCAGGGTTGAGGCTTCTAACAAGGCCTAAAGTCCTTTAACTAGGACAGAGAAACTATATATATATATATATATATATATATATATATATATATATATATATATATATATATATATATATATATATATATATATATATATATATATATATATATATATATATATATAATAGACTCTTAACATGGTCAATATTCTTAACCAGATACTTTTAATTAGTGGAGCAATTGTGGTTATCATCCCCATTAGGGTTTTCTCTTGGATAGGGTTTCCCCAAGAATAAACATGGTGTTATGAGTTCATTCATTTTATTTTTATGTTTTTTATTCAATTTACTTAGTTTAGTTTCTTATGCAAGCTATAAGTTAATTTCATATAATGATAATTGGGAAAAAGTAAATGTTGTTGAAATACTGATTCACCCCCCTCTCAGTATTTCATATTTCTAACAATTGGTATCAGAGAGCTTAGTTACTCAAAAAAATGTATTCAGAGAAAGCCTAATAACTTGAGTAAGATCTCTATGGATATGGATCAGTTGTAGATAAATCTTGATGAAGTTCTTGAACAGATTGATATTCTTACTGAAGAAAGAGATAATTTGAAGGACAAATATGATAATGCAAAAGATTACATTGAGAAACTAAAAGAAAATATAGAAGATCTAAAATCAATGAAAGAACCTACAAGTCAAGTCAAGGACTGTGATGAAGTTTCAAAATTGAAGAAAGAAAATGAGATCCTTAAACATGAACTAAAGATAGTAGATCTAAAATTAATCATGAATGATGATAACAATAAATATGTATCAAATCTAAAATCTAAAAATACAGATCTGAGATCTGAACTTATCAAAGTGACATATGAACTTGAGAATACAAAATTGTAGTATGCTGAACTTGTGAAATACAACACAATTGTGAAAGAAGAACTAACTCAATCTAAACAACATCTTGAGAAACTATAATCTAGTAGTGAAAAGATTGATGAATAGATTTCTTATAAAAAACCCTCTTATGATAAAACTTGTCTTAGATACTTTGAAGATAAATTCCCAAAGAAGATTGAAGAATGTAAAGAACCAAATCCAAAATATCCTGAGAATAAAGAAGAAAAGAAACTAGATGAATCTGAAAAATCAGATGATATACCTAATCCACCTAAGCAAGATAAACCACCTAAAGAGATGCGAAGAGAATTAAAAGGTAGATGTTTTTCATGCAATTTTTTTGGACACATTAAAAGAGATTATAGAGGTAAGAATTCAAACCTATTTCTAGCTATTGTTACAATTGTCATGGTTTTGGACATAGAGCAATTGATTGTAAGAAACCTAGATCTAATGATAATGGAAATATTAGAATGTTTAGAAATACTAACCCTGCAGATAAGAGACCTATTAGAGAAATGAACAAAAGAAATGGAGTTATGTGTTATAGATGCAACAAATTTGGACACATTTCCAGAAATTACAAATCACAAATCAGTCAGTCAGGACCGAGATATGGAAAAAATGGAATAGTTTTTTACATATGTAATAACATTGGTCACAAAGCGAGGTATTGTAGAATGAACAACATAAGTAATCCTACTTGTAGAAGAAATACAAACTCTACCAGGAGAAATGTGAACACCAACAATAGTCACAAAGAAAGTTGCACTAACTTGGAGGAAATTGAGTTTGTGAAAGCTACAGATCAAGCAAGAACACTCAGTATACCATGAAATCAGACAGGTGAATTATTTGAGAGTAAGTATGAATCATTTCCAAATTCATCTAAAAGTAATTAAGCATCAGAATAGTATAGAATTTAGAGTAAGTTGAATTAATCCTTGCGAAGTTAATATGACCTAGTATATGATATAACAAAGCTATGGTTAAGAGTGCATGAATTTATGAACACGTATGTGACTACATAAAAATAATGAAGTTTTGCAGGTAACCAAGAACATCTTTTGGCATGAATGCAAGTAAGAAATTAATGCGACAACAATGTCTTGAAATATTTGAAGGATAAAAGAAGATTATTGACATTAGTTGATCATTCAAGTATTTACAAGAGATATAGACAGATAGCTAGTGGAGACTGAAAGTAGTTTGAGAGATTTGGTGATAGATTCTTCACCAGATCTATGCAAAGCCCTAAATCATGATTCTGAGGTATTTAACTAAGAATTCATTACTAAAGCAGTTACTTTTTTTTTAGAATCAAGGATGCATCACTAGTTCACAATATCAGGGACACAACTAGACCTAATATGAAGAAGGAATTAGTAGAAACCTTTGATGAAGACCCTAGTTTGCAATAATCAACCATTCCAGATGGAGTTTTACATTTGGAAGATGTAAAAGGATATTTAAAATAAAAGTTTGAGATAGTAGGAGATGGTAGTTTAACCATGAATTATAATAAGATATACAAACAAGACATGACCTACAAAGATGGGTTTGAACATTTAGGTCGAATGGACATCATTAAGTACATATTTCACTATGAATTTCAGAATGATGAATGGACCAAAATAATTTTGAGAATAATACATAATGGAAAGTTTGATTGGATGATATAGTTATAGATATCACAGTTGATCTTATACATGAGGTTACATGATTATCTAAAACATGATAAATTCCTTTAAATGAGAAAAATGTTAAGAAAACAATATTGGATAACACCAAGTCTTCATATAATGGAGGAGGTATAGTCATAAGAAACATTGAAAAACATGATATGAGATATGTATGTAAGATCTTAACATGAAAATTTTGTGCAAGTTCTAGGGAAGCTAACATGGCAATAGGTATAGTACAAGAAGCCTATCTTATGTGTATTGAGAAATCTTGAAAAGATCAAGAAGACTAATAATTACCAGTTTAGATTCTCATTCCAGATCACTTATATGTTTTTCCATATTTTAAGGAGATTCCCTTATACCATAGGAGCTGAATGGAATTATAGCATAAATTCAATGGACAAGATTAATAAGGTATATTTAAGACATCCCATTGATAAAGTGAATGAGAGTGAAACCCTTGTCATTAATACCTTTCAAAATGAAATGATAAGAAGATCAAGAATTTCACCATCTATTGTTGAGAAATATAAAAGTAAGATATGTTTTTTAGTGGACATAGATTTTACCTACATTGAAGAAGTAGAGCCAAGGATAAAATTTGTAGATCCTCTTGAGTATGAGGTATTTGAAGAAGAAGTCAAAGGATATGTAAGAAGAATACTTAAAATTATTTTGGATTCCAAGAGTTTTATATTTGGAACAGATAAAGAAAAATCTAGTACAACACAATAGTCACAAGTGTAAAAATTGAAAAAGAAAAGAGTAGATAGCACTATAAAGAAGATCTTAAAGGATGTAGGTATGACTGAGCATGAATTCAACATTGCGGAGAAGACATCAGAAGCTATTAGGGATATTGGATAGAAAGAAGTGTTGTCAATTCCACCCTTGAGACCCCATGTAGCCCCTATTGAGGATATTTAGAATATTGATGAAGATATGATGCAAGAGCATCCTGGGTGTAAGAGCAATCTTGCATCACCCAAAAATATTTCTGTTTTTATTTTCAATAAGAGCTATTTTGTGCAGAGCTGCTATTTATGGAAAGTTACTATTTTTGGTAATTTTCGTATGTGCTCAGAATGATCTGATTTCTTTCTTGGAGGTTCATTTTGGTCATATAAGTCTGCTAGTAAAGTTTCATTGCCAGATCAAGTGTATATTGGAAGATATTGAAGATTTTCGGTATTAGCAGCAGGGTACAGAAACTTTGAACTCAATTTTGAAGGCTTTAGAGGCCCCGGATGAGGTCAAAAATTTGGGTGACAAGCGCTTGCGCGGGTCAAGCCTGTAGAGCGCTTCGTGGCATTTCTGAAATGGGGTTATAATAGCCGAGCGGGTCAACTGGTGATGACTTATGGTCTTCAGAAGTTGGGCCACCTGAAATGGCAAAAAATAATTTTCTTCAAAATTTTTGTTCGGGTTTCAAAGGTTATCTTGAGCTGACTATGATGTAATAAAATGTAAAATAAAATAATTCTAAGTTGGTCGGCCTTATTGGCTAAAATTTTGGAACCTTCCCAAGCGGTGGAAAATTGCCTATATAAGGAAGGCTGTATTATTGTCTTAGGCAGTTCAGAATAGTTCTGGGTATTGATTTGAGGCTTTGTCCTACAGAATATTGTAAGGGAATGCCCATGTGGCTTTGCATATTGTAATTCTGAAAGTTTGTAATTCCACATTTGTGGAGATAATAAGAAGCCAATTTTTTGTTCTTGCATATTGTTGTTGTTTCTCTATTTCTGTTATGTGTTTGTGGTATTAAGGGGAGCACCCTTCATCAAGTGGTATCAGAGCAGGGGTTCTTGAGTGTGTAAACAGATCACCGACTGTGAGGTAGTTTGCACTAGGACCGTGGTTAGGGTTTCAGCGCGCATCGTGAAAATGCCTCCACGAAGAGAACGTGGCGGAAGACCTGGTGTTGTGACACCTGAGGTTAGAGAGTTGCAGAGACAAGTATGAGCATTGCAAGAAGAGATTCGTAGAGGAACGAATCTTAATGTTAGAGATGAAAGTGAGGATGAAGCCAAAGAAGAATATCAAGAAGGAGAAGTTGAAATTGTGAACCAGGAGGAAGAAAGACTTTTTCGGGCGATTTCTAAGATTGGGAAAAGACCTAAGATTGAGGTTCCTACATTTTTTGGAAATCTTAACCCAGAGGAATTGATCGACTGGATCAATGAATGTGAGGAATATTTTGAGTATGAAGATGTTGAAGATCCTGATAGGGTCAAATTTGTGAAGGCCAAATTTAAAGGTCATGCGAAGATCTGGTGGCAAGAAATTCAATTGGAGTGAAATAGAAGAGGGAAAGATAAAATCACAAGATGGGATCGGATGGTGGATAAATTGAAGCAACAGTTCATTCCTGTTGATTATGAGCTTGACCTACTAAAGAAAATGCAGAGTTTGAAGCAAGCAGGAAGATCTGTTTAGGAGTATACAGAGGAGTTCTATCGACTTCTCATCAGAACAGGCCATCCAGAAGCTGATAAGGAGAAAGTTGCCCGATACCTTAATGGGTTAAGGCCAAGCATCTAGGAGGAGCTGAATCTGGTTCGAATGAACAGTATTGAAGAGGCATACCAGTTTTCCCTAAAAGTAGAGGAAAAGCTGAACAAGAAGTTTGAGAGTAGACAAAACGGAAGAGGTCGCAGTGGACGATCTGGTGGACGATCATATGGTGGCCAAAATGAAGATCCAAAAAAGAAGGATGAGGCTAGTAGCAGTCAAAATCAGCGAGGAAATAATTCCAATCGCTTCGAGGATCAGAATAATAGAGATCAGAGAGGAAGAGGAAGAGGACAAGGATCTGGAAGAGGTGGCTTTCATGGAACATATTTTCACTGTGGAGAAGAAGGTCATAGGGCATTTGAATGTCCTCAGCACCAAGGCAGAATAGACAGGAGAAATGAAAGCCAGGCCAGAGTTGCACATGTAGATGAAGATGCCAGATCATCAAATTCTGAAGATGCTGAAAGAGGAGAAACGTTGATTAATAGAAGAGTCCTCTTGAGTGGTGAGAATGAACCTGAGCAAAGGAGGAGCCTGTTTCACACCAGATGCAAGTGTGAAGGTAAATGTTGTGATGTGATCATTGATAGTGGAAGCACTAACAATTTGGTGTTAGAAGAGATGGTGACAAACTTGAAGCTCAAGAGATAGAAACACCCACATCCATATCGGATTGCCTAGGTACAGAATGACCACAAGGTCATGGTCAATGAACAATGCCTGGTGAAGTTCAAGATTGGCAGATACCAAGATGATGTATTATGTGATATCATATCTATGGATGCATGTCATATGTTGTTGGGTAGACCATGGCAGTTTGGCAGATGTGTTGTACATAATGGTCGTGCGAATACCTATTCCCTGACAAAGGATGGAGTGCGACATAAGCTAAAACCATTGAAGGAGACTGAAGAAAAGGTATGCGGTAATGCAAGGATAACTTTTGTTGATGGAAGAAATTTTCTAGATGGTATGAGGCATGAGCATGTATGTTTTTCTTTAATTCCAAAAGTTGGTAAAGAGAAAGTAGAAGATGTTCCTGTAGAAGTTGCAAATTTGTTGAATGAGTTTCAGGATATTGTATCCGATAACATGCCTGATGGATTACCACTAGTCAGGAAGATCAGTCATCAGATGGACTTGATCCCAGGAGCGAGTTTGCCGAATAAGGCAGCACACAGAATGACACCTGCAGAAAGTGAGGAGTTGAACAGACAAGTACATGAACTGTTACAGAAGGGGTTGATTTGAGAGAGTCTGAGTCCCTGTGCTGTACCAGTGGTATTAGCACCAAAGAAAAATGGAGAGTGGAGGATGTGTATAGATTCCAGAGCAATAAACAAGATCACAATCAAGTATAGGTTTCCATTGCCATGAATGGATGATATTATGGATTGTTTGAGTGGAGCTGTGTATTTCTCAAAGATAGATCTGAAGAGTGGATATCACCAGATTCGGATTAGAGAAGGAGATGAATGGAAGACTGCCTTCAAGACAAAGGAAGGACTGTATGAGTGGTTAGTCATGCCTTTTGGGCTAACGAATGCACCGAGCACTTTCATGCGGCTCATGAACGAGGTTCTGAAAAAATTTCTGGGTAAGTTTGTCATTGTTTACCTAGATGATATTTTGATCTTTAGTAAGACATTGGATGAGCATATGATGCATATTCGTATGGTATTTGAGAAGTTGAGAGAAGAAAAATTGCTGATTAATTTGAAGAAGTGCAGTTTTGTGAAGAAAGAGTTGGTGTATTTGGGGTTTGTAGTTTCAGGAGAAGGTCTAAAAATGGACCCAGAGAAGGTACAGGCTATCCTTGAATGGCCTACTCCAAGGAGTGCTACTGAGGTAAGATCTTTTCATGGTCTAGCTAGCTTTTACAGAAAGTTTATCAAAAATTTTAGCAGTATTTGTGGACCCTTGACTGAAGCAATGAGAGGGGATAAAAAAGAGTTTAAGTGGACTAAAGGAGCAGAAAAGAGTTTTCAATTATTGAAACAAAAAGTTATAGAACAACCTGTTTTAGCACTTCCAGATTTCAATAAGGTGTTTCAAGTAGATTGTGATGCTAGTGGTACTGCAATAGGAGCTCTTATGAGCCAAGAAGGTAAACCTGTTGCTTATTTCAGTGAAAAGTTAAATGACGCCAAGAGGAAATATTCTGTTTATGATCAAGAATTTTATGCTATAGTTCAGGCATTAAAGAAGTGGAGACATTATCTGCTTCCTAAGGAGTTTGTTTTGTATACTGATCATCAAGCTTTGCAATATTTGAATAGTCAAGGAAAATTGAATCAAAGGCATTTGAAATGGGTTGAGTTTTTGCAGAGTTATACATTTGTTTTGAAACACAGGAGTGGAAACTCTAATAGGGTTGCAGATGCTCTTAGCAAAAGGAAACTATTGCTGATAGAAATACAGATTGAAGTGGTTGGGTTCAAGGAACTCAAGAATTTGTATCCAGAGGATCCTGATTTTGGTGAAGCTTGGAAAGCTTGTACAGAACCTGTTACTCTAGACAGGACGAAATGGCTGGATTTCATCATCCAGGATGATATGCTATTCAAAGGGAGTCAATTGTGCATTCCATGAAGTTCTATGAGAGAGAATCTCATCAAGGAGAAGCATGGCGGAGGATTGGCTGGACATTTTGGTCGTGACAAAACCCTTGGTTTGGTTAGTGAGAATTATTATTGGCCACAGTTGCAGCAAGATGTGAAGAAGTTTGTACAGAGTTACAGAGTATGTCAGATGGCGAAAAGAGTGAAGCAGAATACAGGGTTGTATCAACCATTACCTGTACCAGAGAAGCCTTGGGAGGATATCAGCATGGACTTTGTTCTAGGTTTACCGAGGACTCTGCGGGGACATGATTCGATTTTTGTGGTAGTTGACAGATTTTCAAAGATGGCACATTTCATTCCCTGAAAGAAGACTAATGATTCTGTTCATGTAGCAGAATTATTTTTCAAAGAAGTTGTGAGACTTCATGGTTTGCCAAAGACCATAGTTTCAGATCGGGACACTAAGTTTGTTGGATTTTTCTGGCGTACGTTGTGGAAGAAGTTGAAGACAGATTTGAAGTTTAGTTCATCACATCATCTACAGACTGATGGACAGACAGAGGTGGTGAATAGGAGTTTGGGAAATTTGCTGAGATGTTTTCTTGGAGATAAGCCAACAGGATGGGATTTGATTTTACCACAGGTAGAATTTGCATACAATAATTTTGTCAATAGGAGCACTGGTAAATCACCATTCCAAATTATATATGGAAGTAGTCCAAGAAATGCATCTGAATTGAGAAAGATAGATAAAGGAGAAATAAGTAGTGCTGAAGCTGAAGATTTTGCAGAACACTTGAAGAACATCCATGAGGAGGTGAGGAAGCATATTAACAAGATGAATGCATAGTATAAGGCTAAGGCAGATGAGAAAAGGAGGCATAAGAAATTTCAGGTTGGCGATGAAGTCATGGTTCATTTGCGGAAGGAGCAGTTTGTGGTTGTTACATATAACAAGTTGAAAATGAAGAAGTTTGGGCCATGTAAGATACTGAAGAAGCATGATTCAGGAAATGCATATGAGATAGAATTGCCTAGTGAGCTGAATATTTCACCAGTGTTTAACATTTCAGATTTGACAGAGTATCACGAAGGAGGTGTTGAGGATGAGGTTGCAGCAGCCCAGTGGAGTATTCCAGTAACCAGTTCAGATATCAAGGAGATTGAAGACATACTAGACAGTCATGTTGGTAGAAGCACAAGGAATAGGACATATGAAGAGTATTTGGTCAAATGGAAAGGATGACCTATTGAAGATTCCTCATGGCTAACAAAGGAGGAGGTTAACCGTCTTGGTTTTCCTCTGCACACCTGAGTCGTGACAAGGTCACTTCTCAAATCACCTTGGGTGTCTGATGCAGGAGCATCCTGGGTCTAAGAGCAATCTTGCATCACCCAAAAATATTGTGCAGAGCTATTTTCAATAAGGGCTATTTTGTGCAGAGCTGCTATTTATGGAAAGTTACTATTTTTGGTAATTTTCGTATGTGCTCAGAATGATCTGATTTCTTTCTTGGAGGTTCATTTTGGTCATATAAGTCTGCCAGTAAAGTTTCATTGCCAGATCAAGTGTATATTGGAAGATATTGAAGATTTTCGGTATTGGCAGCAGGGTACAGAAACTTTGAACTCAGTTTTGAAGGCTTTAGAGGCCCCGGATGAGGTCAAATATTTGGGTGACACGTGCTTGCACCAGTCAAGCCTGTAGAGTGCTTCGTGGCATTTTCAAAATGGGGTTATAATAGCCGAGCGGGTCAACTGGTGATGACTTATGGTCTTCGGAAGTTGGGCCACCTGAAATGGCCGAAAATAATTTTCTTCAAAATTTTTGTTCGGGTTTCAAAGGTTATCTTGAGCCGACTATGATGTAATAAAATGTAAAATAAAATAATTCTAAGTTGGTCAGCCTTGTTGGCTAAAATTCTGGAACCTTCCCAGGTGGTGGAAAATTGCCTATATAAGGAAGGTTGTATTATTGTCTTAGGCAATTCAGAATAGTTCTGGGTATTGATTTGAGGCTTTGTCCTACAGAATATTGTAAGGGAATGCCCATGTGGCTTTGCATATTGTAATTCTGAAAGTTTGTTATTCCACATTTGTGGAGATAATAAGAAGCCAATTTTCTGTTCTTGTATATTGTTGTTGTTTCTCTATTTCTGTTATGTGTTTGTGGTATTAAGGGGAGCACCCTTCATCAAGATATTATAGAATTGGATGTGCCAACAGTGAGAAAGTCTACTAGATCCACCTCTACTACACCCACTAAGAGAGTTAAAGAGATGGAAAGAGGACTGGGCAAGAGGTAGAAAACCATCTTTTCTCGAGTAGAAAGGATAAGGACATCAGAAGATAAACCACAAGTAAATGAAGAGGCAGGTAGTAGAAAAAAGAAGTAGTGAAAGCCTAAGATTGATAAAGTGAATCCTTTGATCATTAATGAAGGATATTTCACTAAGTTAAATAAGTATTATGAGATGTATAAAAACTTTGAGAAACTAAATCTTGAAAATGCAGTTGTCATACACATGATTCTTGCTAACAAGAAGTTAGAAGAGATAAAAGGAAAGATTCCAAATAATCTTTATGAGAAGTTAGTGAGTAGGAAAAAGAAAGCTATAGAAGAAGACAAAGGCGTAAGAGAAAGATATGTGAGGAAGCTTTGTGAGATAAAGGATCAAGACCACTTCAAAGAAATTATGAAATACCTCAGGACACATCTAAGTAGGAAAATAAGGACCATTCTCATAATGGGAGGAAACTATGAGGAGATCAACAAAGAAACTGAGGAAGCGGTTTTAAAGGTAATGATCTCTGGACCAGAAGAGATATTCAATGAATCTGAACTAGTAGAAGAAGAACCAAAAAATGAATCATCACTAGTTCCACCACCCTCCATCAACATTGATGATGAGTCTATGAATATTGAAGGCACAAAAATCACCATAGACATAGAAGAGAACCCATTTGATGACCAAGGAGCAGTTGTTGGTAATTTGATAGAAATTATTGAGAAAAAAGGATGAAGTGGTAAATAAAGAGGAAGAAGTAGTAGAAACAAGAATAGAAGAGAAGAAAGAAGAACTATAAGTTAAGATAGAAGAAGAAGAGAATTCGGTGCAAGAAGAATAGACTAAAGTAATTTCATAGAAAAAGAGAAAAACAAAAAGTCCATCTAGACCACTCATGGTATCAGTTTCTGCAAGTTTAGGAGTTGAAGTTGAAGATTATGATCAAATAGAGTTGCTCTCATACCTAAATAAAATAATTAGAAAGAAAAAGAAAGTGAAAATATCGGAAGGAGTGTTACTTAAAGTAACTAGCAAACTTCAAGGAGTCATATCAACTCAAGTTAGTGAGGTTGATCCCCAAGCCAAGGCAAAAGAGGTAATGAAAGTTTTTGACAATGAATTCACTAATCTATCAGATATTGCATCAGTTAAAGCTCAAGAAGCTCATGATGCATAGTTATTTCAAGTTATTTATTAGAATATTAGGAATGATTTGGATAAATTGGACATATGTATAAAAGAGTTAAGGAAACACTTAGAGAGAGGAAAAGCTTTGTACATCTAGTACACATTATCACACAACCACACATCAAAAATTTCATAGAAGTTGAGGAATAAAGAAGCAGATTTGTAGGCCCCGGTGAATGATTTGCAGAGTCGTAATGTGAAAATAATAGATTTTGAGAAGAAAAAAAGAAAAATCTATGATGAGATAAGACTTCTTGAGGATGAAAAATAAAGAAAATTGGAGAGATTCTCTCTATTCAAAAAATATCTATCAATGAAGGTATGTAATGTAGAAAATCAACTAGAAGAATGTCTTTCATCAAAGACATCATATTGAAAGTTTTCATAGTCAAACCTAAAGGCAGTTTAGATAGTGATGTAGGGGCATTCTAGGATACTCGGTAAATATGCATGGTGCTGTGTTGTTTTGGTTCTGTGTTACTCAATTGTAGCTTTAAATGATGGTCTCATTTATTCAAGGAAGCTCGGCCACTAAAAGAATTGGTGCTCAGTAATGCCTGTGTTGCTCGGTGTTGCTTGACTTGGTCAGTTGTTTCTCTGGTGCTCGGGATTTCTGATTTATAGACTAGAGTTCTTGATGGTTTGGTTGGCTAACTTACTGCATTAATTATTGGTAGTTGTCATTTCATTCTCCTATGCAGATCTAGAGGCCGACATGGAGAATTAAATAATTGTAACGCTATTTGTGAGCCGACTTATATTTCATTTAATATTTGTTGTAGTAGTTAATTTTTTCTTCCAAATCACTTGTGGCTAAAGATTGGTATTGAAAGGGTGTTTGGGTTAATTGTTTAAGAGATGATCATATTTGGGGAAGATTAGATCTGGATCCTGCAAGATCTTGAAGAGCGGATTCTTATCTGATAGTTTGTAATAGAAGACATAGTGGTTATTTTATTGAAGACAAGGAGATTGCTTGGACACTTGTGATCTCAAGTTTAGATCTGCCTTACAGTTTCCATCAGTTTTTGATTTGATTTAGGACTGGACTAGCTAGAGTTGGATCAGATCTTTGTTGATTTTTCATAACTCTTTTTTATTATAACTGGCCCTAACCCAAAAGGCCTTATACTCAGGCATGTTAATGAAAATTCAGTTGAAACAATTATTGTGTTGTGTTATTCCACATTGTGGTGTTTGGTTGCTTGTGGGGACTATCTTTAATTGGATCCTCCTTGTGTGTCTTGCGTTAGGTGGTATCAGAGCTTGAAGATCTTGAGTGTGTAAACCAGTTGAGGTTGTTTTCACCAAGACCTTATTGGTGACTTATTTCTTGGATTTTTAGAAAATCTTGAAGGATGCCTCTGAGAAGATTGAACCCTAGAGAAATTATAGATCTATGTGATGTTATAGAATTGAAGATTACAGATAAGGTGAAATCTGATTTTTGGTCTAAGATGGAGCTGATAAAGAATGACATGATCGGTGAGATCATGAGCATTATGATTGCTATACCTTGGAATGTTTGTACTAAGGATGGTTATGAGGAATTTGATGAAGACTTTGAAGCTGCTGGATCTAGTGGTGATGACTAGAGAGATAGATTTGGTGAAGAAAAAATTGGTTGGTTGCATAGATCTAGAGCTCGGTTAAGTAATAGTTACCAAATGGAAGTTTCTACTTTCTCTAGTACTTTGAAACTTGAGAACTTGATTGATTGTATTGGTGAATTAGAATACTTCTTTGAGCTTGAAGAAATTAAAGATCCTCTTCAAGTGAGATTGGTACAGACTAAGTTGAAAGGACATGCTGCTCTTTGGTGGAAAGAATTACAAAGAGATATAGAAAATGAAGGTGAAATGAAGATCAATTGGTGGAGGTTGATGGTGACTAAATTGAAAGCTAAGTTCATACATACCAACTATGAGCTTGACTTGTTTAAGAAGTTGAAGAATCTAAAGTAGAAAGATTTGACTGTTGAAGATTATACCGAGGAGTTCTACGAACTTACTATTCGGTCTAGACATAGAGAACTTGGTAATGAGAAGGTAGCTTGGTATATTAATGGTATAAGATTCAACATTTAGGATGAGATTGGTATGTTGAAGATTGATTATGTTGAAGATTTTTATCACTATGCTCAGAGGGTAGAAGATAAGTTGAAAAGGAGACAACATAGTAATCCCTAAGGGAAGGATAAGATTGATCACTTGATGAAGGATAAACTAATTGTTGAGGATGAACATAAACCTGTAGGATCGAAGAAGAAGATAGGTAGAGTTATCTTTAAAGGTACTTGTTATAATTATGGTGAAGGACATCATTCTTTTGAGTGTACATAGAAGAAGCTTGGTGACTGATGGACTACTGTGGTAAATGAGAACATTCAAAATGAACCTGAATCTGAGAACATGCTAGTTCGGCAAACATTTCTTGGTACAAAGGAGGAACCTTGTCAGAGGAGTAACTTGTTTAGGACTCAATGCAAGTCTGAAGGTAAACATTGTGATGTAATTGCCGACAGTGGTAGCACTGATAACCTTGTTGCTGAGGACATGGTTTAGAAACTTAGTTTTAATAGAATGAAGCATCCCCATCCTTATAGGATTGGCTAGTTACAAAATGATCATGCTCTGGAAGTGAGGGAGCAATGCTTTGTTGATTTTTAGATTGGCCAGTATAAGGATCTTGTGTTATGCGATATTGTGAAGATGAATAGTTGTGATATATTTATTAGTAGACCTTGGAAATATGATTGTAGAGATATGTATGACTGTGTCAAGAATGTTTTTACTATTGAGAAGGATGACATGAAGTTTTCCTTGATTCCTTTGCTAGATACAACACTCAGCAAGAGGAGTCTAAGTATTGGTAGCCAAGTTGAGTTAGCAGATCCTGAAAGGAATGATGAACAACATGGAGAACAAGCAGGTGTGTTATCAAGGAAGGACTTGAAGAGGCAGAGGAAACTGAAGTGGAAGAGTATGCAAGCTAAGAAGTTGGAGGACTTATATGTGAAGAACTAGTTTGGGGTTTATGTGGTGAATCCCACAAGATGTTCTTCCAACATATGAACATCTTTTCGAACTTGGGGTGTCTAATGCAGAGGCATTCTAGGATACTTAGTAAATCTACATAGTGGTGTGTTGTTTTGGTTCTATCTTACTCAGTTGCAGCTTTAACCGATGGTCTTAGTTATTGAAGGAAGTTCATTTTCTAAAAGAACTGGTGCTCAGTAATGCTTGCATTGCTCAGTGTTGCTTGGCTTGGTGGGTTGTTTCTCTAGTGCTCAGTTGTTTTGATTTACCGACTCGAGTTGTGGAGGGTTTGGTTGGCCGACTTGGTGCATTTATTATTGGCAGATGTCATTGCATTCTCCTATGTAGATCTAGAGGTTGATATGGAGAATTAAATAATTGTAAGACTATTTGAGAGCCGAGTTGTATTGCATTTAATATTTATTGTAGTAGTTAATTATTTCTTCTACCTGACTTATGGCTGAAGATTGGTATTCAAAGGGTGTTTGGGGTAGTTGTTTAAGAGATGATCAGATTTGGTGAAGATTACATTTGGATCCTACGAGATCTTGAAGATCATATTGTTATCTGATAGTTTGTAATAGCAGAGCTAGTGGTTATTTTCTTGGAGACAAGGAGATTTCTCAGAGGCTTGTAAGCTCAAGTTTAGATCTGCCTTAGGGTTTCCATCAGTTGTTGATTTATTTCAGGAATGGACTAGTTAGAGTTGGATTATATCTTTATTGATCTTATAGAACTATTTCTCATTGTAATTGTCCCTAACCCAGAAGGACTTATAGTCGAGCATGTTAATAAAAATTCAGTTGAAATAACTAGTGTTGTGATATTCCTCATTGTGGTGTTTGGCTACTTGTGGGGACTATCCTTAATTGGATCCTCCTTTCGTCTCTTGCATTAGATAGAATACTATGGGCTATGTGCATTACTTAACATTTCTGATTAAGTCTAGAAGACATGGGACAAAGAGATTGAAAATTTGAAGGCAAATTTTGCAGATTGTGTTGCAAGATTTCCAGCCTTGCAATACTAAAATCAGGGAGGTAAATCAAATTTTTATATACTTATACATTTAAATTGGCACCTTTGTCATTGTTGTCAAAGGGGGAGTAGTATAGTATGAAAACTATATATATGTAGAAGATATAGATTTATGAAGTATACTCTTAGGGGGACTATCATTTTGGAGAAATAAGTAGACGTGTATGGTCCACAATTTTTGTAATGGTCGTATGTTTGTGATCAAGTTTTTTGGGGGGACTTAGCCAATTTTCCCATATGTTTGCACCAATGACAAAGGGGGAGACTGTTGGAAATTGGGCTAATTAGGATATCACAATGTTGTCATTATGACAACATATACTCAGCATTGAGACAACATGATTGGAGGAAGAAGTTTTCTATGAGCGCACATGAAAATTTTCTAGGTATAACAATGTTTACTAGTCTTCACAGAGACAATTTTGATTAGTGATGTTCATTGAAGCAGGTTCAATGCATGCACACTTGAACATAGATAATTATATGTATATAATTTAGCTACATCTAAGATGCAAGTTTGTATGGCATGTATGAAAAAAGATATCAATGTTTTACAAAGACAATCTTGAGCAAACCAAAACAAAGAAGTGATTAGAATATGATTATATTGAGTTAAGGGATTATTTTTTTTATCAAAATATTGACTTAAATAATTAGGCATGACATCGTAGATGTTAACCCTAAGGCAACATATAATGACTTTATGTTTTGAGAAGAGTATAATGTATTGTAAGCCCACAGGAAGGTTATTTTGTAATAGCCTATATATAAATAAGAAAAATGTAATGCGAAGTAGTAGAAGTTGACATATGATGTATGTGATGTGAAATTGTAAGTTGTAAGAAATAAAAGAAGAAATTATTTTATATCATAGCGAAGAGCCTACAAATATAGATCAGAATAATAAATCTATTTGATAGCAGTAAAAGATTTTTGTATTGTACATTTTCTATTTGAAGTTATCATTGTATATTGCATGTTTGGGTAGTGAGCCCATCTTGCATATATCTTTGTTTTGTAGTAGCAACTCCAAATAGGGTTGAGGCTTCTAACAAGCCCTAAAGTCCTTTAACCAAGAAAAAGACACTATATGTATGTAATAGACTCCTTACATGGTCAATATCCTTAACTAGATACTTTTGATTAGTGGATTAGTTGTGGGTATCATCCCCACCAGGGTTTTCCCTTGGCCAGGGTTTCCTAAAGAACAAACATGGTTTTATGAGTTCATCTATTTTATTTTTATGCTTGTTATTCACTTTACTTAGTCTAGTTTCTTATGCAATCTATAAGTTAATTTCATATATCCATAATTGGGAAAAAGAAAAAGTTTGAGAAATAATGATTCACCACCTCTCTCAGAGTATTTCCTATTTCTAACATTTTCACCAATGAGAAGTATTATTCATTGTGTGGATATGATTCTTGGATCTAGTTTTTTGAATAAGGCACCACACCGACTGACACCAAGTGAGAATGAGGAACTCAATTGACAAGCTCAAGAGTTTTTTTTTAAAGCGAAAGTGAACTAGCCAGCATAATTATATTTATAATAAACTGATTCAAGGACTCATCCGTGGAAGAATTAGGAAAAAACCCCAGAGTTATTGTCATATACATGTACAAAGTTAATATACATGTACATGTTCAAGAGTTATTGCAGAAAGGTTTGAATAGAGAAAGTTTGAGTCCATGTGTACTACCAGCTATGTTGGAACATAAAACGAATGAATAATGGTGAATGTGTATTGATACTATAGATATCAACAAGATAACAATTAAGTATCAGTTTCCTATACCAAGAATGAATGATTTAATGGATTGTTTTAGTGGAGAAAAATATTTTACTAAGATGTATTTGAAGAGTGGATATCATCATATTAGAATCAGAGAAGGTGATGAATGAAAGACTACATTCAAGACAAAATAGGGTTTTTTTGAATAGTTAGTTATGCCTTTTGGTTTAACTAATGCATCAAGTAATTTTATGAGGTCAATGAATGAGGTTCTAAAGAAATTATTGGGTAAATTTGTGATTGTGTACTTGGATAGCATTCTAATATTTAGTAGAACCAAAGAAGATCATTTTTTTCACATTATACAGGTATTGCAGAGATTGAGAGAGGAAAAATTGTTGATTAATTTAAAAAAGTGATCCTTCATGAAAGAGGAGATTGTGTATTTGCAATTTGTGATTTTAGTTGATGGTTTGAAGTTGGACCTTGAGAAGGTTGAAGCCATACTTGTGGTCTATACCTAAGAATGTTGGTGAGGTAAGATAATTCCATGGTTTAGAAAGTTTTTACTTAATGTTCATGCTAAATTTCAGTTCAATTTGCAATGCTGTGACCGAGACAATGAGAGGAGATAAAAGAGAATTCAAGTAGACACATGGATATGATATGGGTTTTGAGACATTGAAACATAAGGTTGTTGAATTTTATATATTAGCTTTATCTTATTTAAATAAGGTATTTCAAGTTGAATGTGATGTAAGTGGTGGTGCAATAGGAGTTGTGTTGAGTCAAAGAGGTAAACCTATTGATTTCTTTAGTGAGAAGTTGAATGATGCTAAAAGGAAATATTTTGTGTACGATCAATAATTCTATGATATTTTTCAAGCCCTAAATAAATGTAGACATAATTTGATGCCAAAGGAATTTGTGTTGTATACAGATCATAAGGCTTTACAATATTTGGGGAGCTAAAATAAATTGAATTGGAGACATATGAAATAGGTTGAGTATTTACAGAATTCAACATTTATGATAAAACATAGAGTGGAGTATCCAACCAACTTGTTGATGTATTGAGTAGAATATATTTACTCACTTGAATGAGAAATGAGGTTCTTGGTTTTGATGATATGAAGAATTTAATGAAATTGACGTTGATTTTTTTGAGTAGTGGAGAATGTGTAGAGAACCTATTCCAGATCAATGGAACAAGTGGGAAGACTATTTCATTCAAGAAGATATATTGTTCAAAGGATTTTAGTTATGTATGCTGAGAGGACCAACAAGAAATTATTTGATAAAGAAGAAGCATACTAGTGGTGTGGCTAGACACTTTGGCATTGATAATATATTGATTTTTCTTAAGGAAAGGTATTTTTTTCCTTAGTTGTATAAGGATATTCATAAATTTGTGAAGAGTTGTGCAGTTTGTCAAGTTGCAAAAGGAGTAAGTTAGAATAATTGATTGTATATACTAATTTCTATTCCGAAGAAACCTTCGAGAGATATCAACATGGATTTTGTTCTTGGCTTACCGAGGACAACAAGAGGTAATGATTCCATATTTTTTGTTGTCAAAAATTTCACAAGATGGCACATTTCATACCATATAGAAACATCAAATGTAGTGCATAAAGAAGATCTTTTCTTCAAGGAGATTGTCAAATTGCATGGATTATCAAGGAGTATCATCTCTTAAGGAGATAATAAGTTTGTTGGTTATATTTGGAAGAATCTATGGAAGAAGTTGGACACTGATTTGAAATATAGTTTTCATTTCATCCACATATTGATGGACAACTAGAGGTTGTAAATAGAAATTTGGGTAACCTATTGAGATTCTTATATGGAGACAAACTAAGTAATTGGGATCTACTATTAGCATAAGAAGATTTTTCATATAATAATGTATCATCGGAGTAAGTGGTTTGGGATCATGTCAAACTCCTTGAATGGTTCTTTGATTTGGATATGGATTTTTCCCCTGTCCTGCCCTATTTTCCAACTTCTTTCTTGCCTATTTCTAGTATCTTACTCTGAGATTTTGAGGTTCTTTATCTTAGGGTCAAAGTTGACCTTCTAGGTCAAGGTCAACCTCGACCCTGACCGAGGTCATGGTTGACCTCAACCCTAACTTAGGTGAGAGTTGAACTCAAACTTGACCCACGGTCTAAATTTCAAATTCTCAAGATTTTAAGATGTAAGGGTTTGGAAAGAATTCTTTCTTGCTTACGAGTCGGCTGCTGCGGGCTTCAAAGTGGTGACTCTTAAAAGGAATTTAATTTAGGTCCACTCCTAAGGGTATGAGCCTAATGGGAATTTATTTCTCATATGTCGGCCTCTCTAGAAGTTGTTGTCCTAGACTAGTATATAAGGAAGACTTCTCCTCTCATTTTAGAGGAGGGAGGAAGAAAAGGAGAAGAAAAGAAAGGGAAGAAATCATCTGTTTTAAGCATTCAAGCATTCAAGATTCAATTCATCAAAGAGATCCATTGGTAGCCATTGAAGGATTCAAGATCTATGGAGCCCTCTTGTTGAAGATTTCTCCATCCATATCCATTCAAGGTTCTTCCTATTCCAAGATCTATTTAATATTGGTGTTGAAGATCTAAATGCAATTTATTTGAGACATCCTACATCCTACAATTGTACATCCATTTGGAGTGTCCATACTTGTGGATTCAAGGATTTGAATCCTCCACAAGGGTTTCAACATAAGCAAGGTAAATTGTTCTATTTACATTGTTTATTACTACTATTTCAATTCTATTTCAAGGTTAATTCCAAAACCGGGGATTGACCAAGGAAAACCCTTGATTCAAATAAAAAAACCATTTTTCTTGGAGGAACAGGTATAGAATAATGAATTACAGAGTATATTTAGATACCCTTTTCAGAAAACTTTCAGGATCCGGAAAGAGAATTTCCGTCAGAGTAGTGCAGGTCAAGGTCAACATAAAGGGGAATGATTGTGCCCCTGTCTTTGGGTCAAGGTCAACCTGGCGCATAAAAGAAAAATATTTCAGGGTTTTCTCATCTCTATGTTTTTGTTCCAAATCCAGTTGCAGAATTTCCACAAACTTAGTATAGACACCAGAAAATAGCAATTTCTAGATCTGCTACATTTCAAGATAAGTGTTTCATTTTATCCTAATCTTTTTGATTTATTGTTTTACCTTATAATTAAGAAATTAGACCCCCTTTCCCTCTTGATCTATAACTGATTCCTTTTTACGTTAATCATCTCCTTTGGGATCTCCTTGTCTTGGATTAGGATGTAATATATATATATATATATATATATATATATAATATATATATATTATATATATATATATATATATATATATATATATATATATATATATATATATATATATATATATATATATATATACATACATATGCATATATATGCATATACATACATACATATATATATATATATATATATATATATATATATATATATATATATATATATGTATGTATGTATGTATATGTATATATATATATATATATATATATATATATATATATATATATATATTATATATATATATATATTATATATATATATATATATATATATATATATATATATATATATATTATATATTA
>BSBK01004838.1:0-178496 GCA_027943335.1 Chamaecyparis obtusa
TATGACCCTAATATCACTTGGCAATACCATGTTCATTTCCAGTGGAACCTTGAATCCTTCCACTTGCCATTAGTCAAGAACTTCATCGAGGTCTACCTCCTTGAGCACTATGGCTATGAGGAAGTCTAGATTCTTCCTCATAGAAGGCCAAACTTCATCAAACTTCTTTTTGTCTTTGAAAAAGAGAATTGGGAGCCTTTGGAAGCTAGGTATGGCAGGGAGGGCCTCCAACTCCTTCTTCATATATAGCTCCGGGAAAGGAATGGTTAGATTTTTGTCTATTCCATGTACCGCCTTCTCCAAACCAAGTAGGAGTTCTTCCTCAAAGATTTCTCTTGTTGCCTTGATAACTCTTTCTTTATCAGTACCATTAAAAATCGCCAAGGCTATGAACAGGACCAATAACCTGCCCATTAACTCGAACGGTAAAATCATAGTCAAAGTGTTCCTCTCCTAGCCCTTTGATCAGTGCCCTTCAAACTATATATGAAAGAGGCTTCAAGATTATATTCAACCTCTTTGGCTTCACCGCTCCCTCGGAATGCCATTTTCCTATTTTCCTTAATGTGAAAAGTGATGATCCGAGATTCCATATTTGCACAGAAATTCTAAGCAAAGCCTTCTATTTTTCGGTAAGTTTTTTTGTGGGGATATAACTTCAATTCCTCACTTAAAGTTAAATAAAGCCGAGAAATACTTGAATTAATCTTAATTTTGATGTGAAGTCCGGAGGCTTGTGAAAATATGATCCATGAAGTTTCATAATTAATATGTACATCATCTCGTGGAGATAGTTGTATCTCAACTCAATCTTAGTAAGTTGAAATTGCTTGGTTTTGCGAGCTACGACATGTAATGATAGCCTCTAATTAATAGTTGATCCATGAGGTTCCTACCTTAGATGACAGCCTTGAGGTGGAGTACCTATTCTTGTAGTAGAAAGCTTTCTTTATGTGGGAATAAATTAAATATATTATTTTAATTTTTCTCCATAAGAACAAGAGGGGAGATTGTCTATTTTAATTAGAATATATTATATTTTAAGGGTGAAATGTTTAAGGAAATCTTTAAAAGGTTTGAACTCTAATTGATAAATATTGTTAACATTTTAAAGCTCTGAATACTAGGTATGGTGCAGATGCTTGTCTGAGGATAAAAGTTTGAATTATGATATAATAATCCCTTCTCCTACTAATTTAGCTTTAACTTTCATTCTCTTCTTCCTAATGTTTATGATTGATTGGCCTTTCTGGAAAGAAACTATAGATCTTCTACTTGAAATAGGTAGTTTTATTACCAGTGGTGCTTGATTATAGTTAAAGATTTCCAAATCTATTTCTATTTCTAATTTCTCTAATCCCAAGAAAGAATCATTTTTTAAAACCTTTGATTAAGGTATACATCCCTACCTAATTTCTCAGTATTCATTTCAATAGAGGCTACATTTCTAATTCTTTCCCAGTAACTATTCTCAGATTGCTTTAGGAAGTAAGATTACTATATTAGTTTTAAACCTACTACCCTTAGGTGGATGCCAAGTTCTTTCCTCAATCTTGACTAAAAGAGATCAAACTCAATATTTCAGTTTTCTATTTAAAGAGCTTGAGAGAATACTATTTTTGGTTAAGATTCTAACTTTGTTAGTAAATAGGATTCTAGATTTTTAAACATCTAGGGTTGTAACTCATTTAACTTATATATATGCATTTTCCAGTTATGTCAAAGAGATCCAATCTGCTCCTAAGTTAGCTAATTCATCATCTCTCTTGTTACCTTTTCTATAAATGTAATTAATTGATATTTCTAGAAAGGAATAACAAAGGGTCAAATCCTGGGAGAGTAGGGAGTTTAATCTCCAATTTGGAGTTACTTTTTTCCTTAGTGCATTTATAATTATTGTAGAATCGCCTTCAATTTCTAAGTGCTTTAATCCCAAGGAAGCACATTTTTGAAGACCCTTTATTAGAGAAAAACATTCTGCCTAATTATTTGTTTCTTCTCCTATAGGAGTTGCAAGTGCTATAATTTCCTTGCCTTCATGGTTGTGTATGCTACATCCGATGCGTGCAATTCCTAGATTTCCTCTGGAAGTTCCATCAAAATTAAGTTTGTACCAATCATTCTTTGGAGGCTTCCACATGCATTCCTTCCTTTTTGAGGATGAAATCTGAGGATTAGCCCCTATAAAAGGTGGTAAGACTAAACCTTCCCATTTTCCCCTCATTCTCCCATCCCACTGACTCATCCTTAAATCTATTTTCATGATTTTGAATGTATTGCTATACATCTTTTCTATGATTGGTGCTTCAATTTTATTACATAGTTGTTCCCATTCCTTTTTTTCTCCTCTAAATATTCTTCTATTACATTCTTTCCAAACTTCCAATATTAATATGGATGGGGAAAGAGACCATAGGTTAGTAAAAATGCTCTTTTGTTTGATGATTGGCCTTAAGAGATTGGAGAAAGGTTGAGGACCATCCTAAGTTCCCTTGCAACCAGCTCCAACATTGATTTGTGAATGGGAAGTTCAAAAATAAGTGGTCTCCATCCTCTTCATCTTCTTCACATAGCGGGCATCTACTAGGACCTAAAAAGCCTAATTTCTTAAAACGATCAGCTGTTAAAAGTCTATAATTCATCGCTAACCAAGTGCAAAAGCCTGCTTTTGGGGAGCATTCCTTACCCCAGCACAAGTGGATTGGTAGAGAGGTTTTTGGTCTATTGTAACTTTGGGAGATGATCCTATATCCATATTTTGTGTTGTATTCCCCTATTTTTTATCCATCCCACACTAGTTTATCTTTTGAGTTGTTTAATGATGTTTTCCTATTTTTAAGAATATCCTTGATTGTTGATTCATCTGGAGCTAAGATCCCATATTCTCTCAAGGATTTCCAATCCCAATTCCCATCCTTAAGGGTGAGGTAGTCTTTGAGATTGAGACCAATCTTCTCCTTTAATGAATTTATGAGGGCTGGGTTATTTAATTTCCTAGATATTACTTCATAGCCCCCCCATGAGTCATCCTAGAGTAGTACCTCCTCCCCCAGACCCAGTCACCATGTTAATTTTTCCAGAATAATGATTCTACATTCCATCATAAAATTCCATATCCTTGATCCTTTTGGGGGATGGATTTCTCTAAAGATATTTATGGGTGAGCCATCTTTCAAGTATTTGTGAATAAGTATTTTCACCCATTTTGCCTTAGGGTTTCTAAAGAGCCTCCATAGTAATTTGGCCCCTAGGGCCTTCCCTTGATCTCCTAATTTTTTTATGCCCACTCCTCCCTCCTCTTTAGGCTTACAGATATTTTCCCAGGATATGAGTAGAATTTTCTTATTTTCATTGCTTCCTTGCCAAAAAAATGTCCTTAAATGCTTTGTGATTTCAGATTTTTTATTTGAAGGTAAGTGCATACATGATAAATGATAAATTGGTATTGCAGCCAATACTAATCTTACCATGGTAGTTCTGCTAGCTGAGGACAACCATCTTCCTTTCCATGAGTTCATTTTGTATTTAATCTTGTCTATAATGGGGTCCCATACATTTGTTGCACTATTATCCTTAACTAGGGGGAGACCTAAATATTTACAAGGGAGCCTACCTTCCTTGAAGTTCAGGATTCTGCATATATCATCTTTAGTTCCTGTATCAGTATGAAAAAAGAATATTTCTGATTTATCCAAGTTTATTTGTTGTCCCAAAGCTATTGAGTAAGTTTCTAAAATCCTTTTAAAGGATCTTGCCTCCCTTCTTTTGCTTGCTCCATATAAAAGAGTGTCATCGACAAAATGTTGATGAGTAGTAGGCTCCAAGTCACTGGTGATGGAGATTCCCTCTATTGTCTTTTTTTTCCTTTCCTCCGACACTGTCCTACCTAAAGCTTCAGCCATGATTATAAAAAGGAAAGGGGAGATTAGATCTCCTTGTCTAAGTCCTCTAGAGATGCCAAAGAAACCTTCTAGGGTTCCATTTACTAAGATTGAAATCATAGGAGTAGATATACATTCGAAAATCAAGTTAATCCATATTTTGAAAAAGCCAAAAGCTTCCATACATTCACATAGAAATCTCCAATCTACCTTATCATATGCTTTCTTAATATCCAATTTGATAAGCATACTAGGGTCTTTATTTTTAAGGATGGAGTGAATGGCCTCCTGTGCTATGATTACCCCATCAAAGATGGATCTTCCTGGAACAAACCCTGTCTGTTCTTCACTAATAATCAAGGGGAGAAATTTTTGAAGTCTCAGGGCCATGGTTTTAGTAAACAGTTTTTATAAGGTGTTACATAAGGCTATAGGTTTAGAAAATCATCGAGACTCGAAGGTTTCTCTTTTTTGGGTATAAGAGCGATAAAAGTATTGTTAACTTCTTTAAGAATTCTTCTTGAATTTCTAACCCCCTCTAATCCTCCTGTGACTTGTTCACCTATGAAGTGCCAACATTTCTGAAAGAAAATAGTTGAGAATCCATCCGGTCCTAGAGATTTATCTGGATTCATTTGCATTAAAGCTGAATGAATTTCATTCATCGTAAATTTGGCAGTAAGCATTTGGTTGTGTTGTTTAGTAATGACTTTAGGAATATTACTAAGAAGTTCTCTTTGACTTCCTAGATTTGATGTTTCCCTATTATTTAAAATGTTATCAAAGTAGTTTACTGCTTTGTTTGCTATGTCTTTGGGATCTTCAATAATTTTACCTTCCTCATTCTTGATGCAGGAGATCCTGTTAGCAATTATTTTTTGTTTGGTGCTATTGTGGAAAAATTTAGTATTTTTATCCCCTGCTTCTAGCCAAGTTTCTCTTGATTTTTGTTTCCAAAAAATTTCTTCTCTAGCTAGGATTTCTTCATAATCTTTTAGTAAACCCTTCTCCTTATCATAAAGGTCATCATTCATCCCATCTTTTATAACCTAGGAGTTGATTATACCTAGTTCCAATTCAAGTTCTAATTTCTTCTCAAAGATGTTGCCAAACTTAGATGAATTCCATTCCAGTAATTTTTTTTTAATCCATGTGAGTTTGTTTACTAATCTATATATCTTAGAACCCTCAATCTGGGGTTCTGACCACCACGTTTCTATTAGTTTTAGGAGTTCTAGATCCCTTAACCATATTTGTTCAAATTTAAAGGCACTTTTTCTTGGTCTAGTTTGTGTTAGGATATTGAGAGTAATTGAGTAATGGTTTGATCCAGATAAAGGAATGATGTTAGCCGTAAGTGAAATATCATAGTTGGATAAGCTCCCTTTAAAGAAGAATCTATCTAATTTCTCTGCAATGTTGCAAAAGCCTGGCCTTCTATTATTCCATGTGAAGGAGTTATTTTCTGTTGGAATTTCAAGGAGGGAGTTGTTGTCTCTCCATTGTATAAAGTATCTAGTTGCTATTGGAATGGAACTTACTCCACCTTTTTTCTCAGAAATCTTAGTTATTACATTAAAGTCCCCTCCTAGAAAGCAAAGTGTGTCCTTTGTTTGATCCAGGTATGAACCAATCTCATTCCAAACCCTAAGTTTATCTTTGTTCTGAATAGGCCCATACATATTTATTAAATTAAAAGTTAGATTAAGTCTAAGGCTTCTGACCATTCCACTCATCCAATATTGTCTTCTTTCTGAAATGTTTATTGAAATGTTTCGAGGATCCCAAATAATTGCTAGGCCTCTTGATGCTCCTTTAGCCGTTGAGGCTTCAATTTCCCTTAATCCTAATTTCTTCTTAAAATTGTTTATTTCCAAATTATCCAACTTAGTTTCTTGAATTAACAAAATTTCTAGGTTGTGAATTTTGATGCAACGTTTAATTAAATGTTGCTTGTTAGGGGTGTTCATACCCCTAACATTCTAGGAAAGGACATTCATGACGTTGTGGGAAGGCTCTTCCCCTTCCCAACATTCAAAATAGACATTATCTTCACCTGTCCTATAGCTTCCCCTGCCAAGCCTCTTAATTCAGCATTGGGTCTTCTTCCTCTTCTCTTTGGTTTTTTTGCATAATCCAGGGAAGTCTTGCTCTCAATAGTTTGCGCTATGCCTAGAGGAACCTACTCTTTCATCTCTTTTTCTTCCAAATTAATTAATAATTCTTCTATAGGAATTTATGAGTTAACATTGTTCAAATTAATGATCTCCTCAAGGAGTTTCTCTTGATGCTCAACGTCTTCTGTGTTCCAAATCTCATCCATCAATTCTTCCATCAATTCTTCTGGTAATGTTTCCTTTATGTAATTTGTTATTATATTAACTTCTTCAATTTTTTCTTTTTTAGATTTTGAGTTTTTTGAATTTTCTAACTGATCCTCATTGTGGGCTACCCTGGTTTTTGGAGCTAAGCATTTACTGACCACCAACTTGCCCATGGAGGAGCTATTTGTGGGGATTTCATCCATCTCCTTAGCTACTGTGTCATTGGTTTGAGGAATACACTCAGTATTTATATCTTTGGTTTCCTCCTGCCTCTCTGAACTTTCTATGTTAAAAACCAAAAGATCCTTGATTTCATTTTCCTCCTCATAACTGATGCTTACTTTATCCTGGTTCTTGTTTTCTTCAAAATCTAGTTTTCTAATATTTAAAGGAGTCGGATTATAAATCAAGACTTGGTTCTTTTTGAGTCTTGCCTCATCTAAGTTATCATATTTTGTGACATTATCACATCCTCTTTCTGGGGGTATTGCTGCCATTTCTAAGATGTCATGGAATGATAAGGATGTATCTTCTTTCATTAATGCTTCAATAAGTATGCCTTTTCTTCTATTGTTTTCTTCAGGGTCACTGGATTCGTCATCTGATGAGAGTGAAAAATCAATGTTTTCTTGGACCAAATCCATGTTTTTCCTTAGGTTGTATGTTGCTAAGAACTTATTAACTTCTAATGATCCCCCTGGAGATTTTTCTTTTGAGCTTTTGTTGATTTCGAGTCCCTTTCCTTTAATATGAAATTCTTCAAAAGAAACACTTCCTCCCAATATCAGTACATCATCCTTTTTTTTTCCTGTTCTATCTTTGCCATTTATTTTTACAGGGGGATGTTTCTTATTTTGAAGTTCCTTAGCCTATTTGCTGATGGGGTCTATAAAGCAGAAACCTCCTAAGACCTTGTTGAACATAATTCTAGGCAGCTCTATTATAGATATTGGGAACCTAGGGTAGCTCTTTTCTTCTTCTATATTTAATTTCATACCTTTCTTCAGTTTGTGAGATTTTTTTGGTTCCTTTTCCAGAATTTCTTTAAGATTTGATGTATTCAAGACTCTCTTTCTATCTAATTCTGTCTGTGAGAAGAAGAGAATGTTTTCTGTAATGTCTTCTCTAAAATGTTCCACTGGTGGATGATAAGAGGATTTATTGCTTATGAAGTTAATAGCATTTGGTTTAAGAGATAAGTCAGAGGATTTAATCAAGATTTTCACCTCTGAGGAGTCCATATAATTATCTTCGAGACCCATAACTTCCCCAAAGATTTCCCCAATTTCATAAATGATTCTACTATGTTATAATTCTACCGGTATATTAGGATTTTTTATCCATTTCAAAGGTACTGTGTTGTTAAAGATATTCTCTGTAAAACTGGGTATCCATTGTATAAATTTTACTGTAAGCCATAGATAGAAAATTTGTACTTCATTTAAAAGTTTATGTCTAATGGATAAATCGTCACATTCAAGATAGAAACATTAATTCCAGAGAAAAGTTATACTTACCTGTGACTTGCAGGCCGATTGAAGCCAATCCTTAATACCCGTGAAAGCCTTCCCAGTGCCAAACTATTTCCAAAAAATTCCAAAAGTATTGCATTGATTCCATAGCCCTTTCGTAAAAATTCAAAGCCCTTTAATGGCTTTTGCTCAATCCCTATTCTATGGACTAGGTCTTCGATGGGGAGTTGTGTATTTATCAGATGAAACCATTGAGCGTAATGGGTTGCAAATTTTGTCGATTTCATTTTGATTCATCTTGTAAGGTGGAGTATAAGGCTGAGCAATATGAATGGGATTAGTTTTCATCCTATACTCATTTTTATGCCCTAGATTTGGGCACCGATGCGGTGGAGAATAGAAGGGCTTGTTCTGGTGATTGACTCTCTAATCTAGGTTATTGTTTTGTAGGTGATTGAAATGATTTCTAAGAGGGATCTGGAATGTGTGGTCATTGTTGGAGGGAAAAAAGAATTGGTTGTTCTTTCTTCTTTCTCTTCTGGAGTTTTGAAGAAATGCAGGTTTCCAATCCTTTGAAGTTGGAGAAATTTAAAAATTCTTTTTTCCTTTTGAAAGAGAACTAGGGTTCCGTTGAATTCTGGATTTATCTCTACTACCAAATCAATAAAATGTTGCATATTTTTTTTGTTGGAAGAAATCTATTTGCTTGTCCAGTGATTCTATGCTAAGCTTCCTTCTTCTCAGGACAAATTTCCTTATTTGTGAGTAGAGCCATTTTCTTCTATGAAAAGTAATTTAGTTATATTATTATTTAATTACTTATGATATAATATTATAGTGATTGAAATAATGAAATAAAAAAATCAAAATACACATATAACTTATTTTTAAAAATATAAAATATACAATTAAAAATTGATTATAATTATTAAATCTATTATATATTTTTAAGAAGTTAAATAATAATACTTAAAATATTTTCATATTATATATCTTAAAATCACTTAATTATATATATATATATATATATATATATATATATATATATATATATATATATATATATATATATATATATATATATATATATATATATATATATATATATATATATATATATATTGTATCATCTTAAAATGGAAGCACTTCCATGTTAAGAGCATTTAGCCCTCCAAGTAAGTGGTTTGGGGTCATGTTAAGCACCTCGATTGGGTCTTTGCATGTATTTGACTTTCTCCCCACTTTCCACTTCTCCCCTGCACTTGATTTCTTCATTCTAGGTGAAATTAGGGTTAGGATCCTGAGGATTCTCCTTAATTTCCCTCTTCCATGGCTCTATTTTCTAGGTAGGATTTAGAAATAGGTCCTCCTAGCTTTCATCATAGTAGTCATAGGATTTTATGTTTACCCTTGACATTCTATCCTGTTCTGATATCATTTCTAGGTTTTTAGGCATCCCCGAGACCTCTTGACCTAGTTCTGACTGAATCTGGGCCTAGGGTCAAATTCAAGGTTGATCCTAACTAGGTCAGGATCAAGGTCAAACCTGACTAGCTCAGGTCCAACCTTGATTTTTCCCCCCTCATTCAAATTTCCAAAATCCTTGATTTTCGGGCATCGGGCTTTCAGGATATTTATTTTCCCACCTCCGAGTTGGCCATTTTGGGTTTCGGAATGGTAAATCCTCTAATTTTATTTAATCTATGTATATTTTCTAAATTTTAGGACCTAATTGGGATTTAATTCTCCAAGGTGGCCCCTCTAGAGGATTGTGCCCTAGTTCACTATAAAAGGAGGCCTTCCTCTCTCATTTTGACATCAAGTTTTCATGCTCAAGCACTCTCAAGCAAGGTGATTGATCCAACATCCATTATTCACATCAATCAATTGCAAGTGAATTCAAGCATTCAAGAAATTCTTCAAGAATTCAAGTGTTCAAGCATTCATCCATCAAGGAGATTGATTGTTAGCTATTGAAGGATTCAATCTCTTTGGAGCCCCCTTTGATGATCCATCCTTCTACATTCATTCAAGCCTTCTCATATGGAAAGATCAAGTCAAGATTGGTGTTAAAGATCAAATTCCATTGATTGGAAACATCCTACATTCATTCTACATCCATTGAAGCATTCCTACTTGTGGATTTGAGGATTCGAATCCTCTACAAAGACTTCAACATAAGCGAGGTGATTTGTTTCAATTAATTTGTTTATGCATAGTATATTTCAATTCAATTTCAAAGTTAATTCCTAAATTGGGGTTTGACCAAGGCAAACCTCCCATACAACAAAAACCCCCATTTCCAGTCCAGAATAGGTTGTAGTATGGCCCGAAAGTACACACAGACATCAGAATTTGACATTTTCTAGATCTACCCTAATTTGAGGTTAGTATTTGTATTTCAATTATTCCATATTTCAAGAATAATTTCCTTCATAGGGAAATATTGGATTTACTCTCTCTCTCTCTTCCATATTCTTCATAAATTGATTCGATTATGTATTAACCTCTTGGTTGATCAAATTGGATCTCTTCTTTGGGAATTTGGGTTTGAGAATAGATCTCATATTTCCCCCCTTTACATTTGAATAGAGGTGGATCCATTTTACTTCTATTCATTTTGGTGAACCCGACCAGCTTACTCTCTTTTCTTTTATGGAATTGGATGTCATATTGTGCTTTCCTTTTATCTTATTATTATTAGATTTTTCCTTTGTGTTATATCTTGCATGCTAATTAGATTTGATATTCATGCTCTATGTGTTCTTATTTTAGTTTATTTTCACTACATTGGTTTATGAGCTTTACTACCACTAGTCCTACTTATAACATTCTGGTTAGAAGAAGTCGTAGACTCATGGGTGCCTTTGATCCTGAATCTTCCTCTCCTTTACTTAGGATCCTGAATGATTATTAATTCTTCATGATTCCAATCCTACTATGGAGAAAAACTCTTCTCACTCATCTCATGATGAGGATGACACTTTAAGAGTTCCTCCTGAGCAAGTCCAAAAACTTTCCATTGAACTTGATAAAATGGGTAATTGGCTTCTTCAAGAGAACCATAATGAAGATTCCATTCAAGCTATAGAGGCTCTTATGAAAGTTCTACATGATAGTGATCAAGGTGTTAACCTCTTTCATGGTATTACTCACCTTGTGCATTCAAATGTTAAACCTTTAGTTCAAGAAGCTCAAGATTTAGGATTGATTCCTCCTATCATTAGTGTTGAACCTCTTTCTAATCCTTTACCTGGTATTCCTACCTATACTCCTCCTTTGGTGACTGTGATGGTTCCCTCTATTCCTATGATTGTTCCTCCTATGTGCCTTCCTACATCACAACCTTCATATCATAATGTTCCTTTTACTTATTCCAATCCGCTTCCAACTGTAGTTCCTAGTGTTCTTCTAGCTGTGTCTTCTATTCTTGCAGCTTCTTACACTTTACCTTGTGTGTCAAATTTTTCTACTCCTCCTATTTCCTCTAATGATTCAACACTCATCAGTTTGGCTCAAACTGTATCATCCTTACAACAACAACTTGCTTCTTTAAATCAAAACAAGTTTAGTATTCCTACATGTGACATGGGAAGTCCCTTGTCCTGAGACATCATTTGTACTCCTGTTCCTCAGCACGGTGAGATGCCTCATCTTGAGAATTATAATGGAAAAGGAGATCTTGTTCATCATGTTAAAACATGCCAAATCCTTTGTAGTGATTATGTTAATGACCATAGGATTTTAGCCAAACTGTTTGCTAGAACCTTCTGTGACAAGGCCTTACAATGGTATTGTTCCTTGCTTCCTTCTTCTATTGATTCATTTCCACAACTTGCTAATGCCTTTATTCAATAATTTCAAAATAATATTGGCCCGCAAGTGTCTTTGACTGATTTAATGCATTGTAAACAAAGTGCTAAGGAAAAATTGACTGAATTTATTGGTAGATTTAAGCATTTGCATGCTCAGATTTCCTATCATGTTCCTAATATTGATATTCAACGTATGTTTATTTCAAATTTGCAAAAGGATATTAGAGATAAGATTATGCTTACTAAATTTACCTCTTTTCAACAACTTTGTGCAATGCTTCATCATTATCAATTACAAGTGAGTCAATGTGAGAGCTGTTGGTTGTTCCCTTTGATCTTCAAAACTTGTAGATTTATACTTTGATGGATAACTATAATGAAACTTTGACTCTATCACCACTCCAAAGTCTACAAGGAAGAGGGCCAATTAACAAGGATCAAGGAGATCCTCCTACACTTTGAGCCTCAATGCTCAAGCGGGTGTACCCTTGACTCACTTCTTCAAAGGAGTCTCTGAACAATATATAACTATACCCTTTACTATCTGATTGAAAGGTTTATCATTTAATTGTGTGTGTGTGATTTTTGATGATGGACTACTTCCAGAGAATGGATTAGTGCCTTATCCCAGGGCAAAGAGTCACTTAACAACCTATATCACCCTAAAACCTTAACTCAAACATATATAGACTCAGAGTAAGTGCTTTGCCTATTACTCCCCTCACTCACATATCAGGACATCAAATCCTTATCTTGCCATGAACTCACTAAACTTACCTTAAAGACTTTAATCCTAAATTTGTTAGGAACTCAAAGATAACCCCGAAATACTCTTTGTTTACCATATGCTAACCCACTTTGTGCAATCAACATATATGAGCTCAAGAGAAAAACAAAAAGACATACACCAATATGAGATTGGAATCCAAAAATATTCTCACTAAGACTTGCAGAATCAATACATTACCAAATGAAAAAATGCACAAAGGAAACAAACCCCAAATCCAGGCTCTCCTTGTTCAAATTTTAACTATCAACAATCTGGGACCAAAACCAAAAGAATTGGAACCCCTGTAAACTCAAAAAGTCTGCAACTTATACCCCCTAGTCATCTTGGAAATTTGCAACAAGCTACGGATGACTAGAGTTAGGGTTTCAACCACCCAACCTGCTAGAAACAATCATGAATTTAATTCAGGGGTAGGAAACACATCCAATCCAGGAAAGAGGAAATCCTGAACTGATCCTTAATTATGAAAGTGTTCTCTGCAAGTACAAAGGATCACAAAACCAAGCT
This sequence comes from Chamaecyparis obtusa, assembly GCA_027943335.1. Classification (NCBI taxonomy): domain Eukaryota; kingdom Viridiplantae; phylum Streptophyta; class Pinopsida; order Cupressales; family Cupressaceae; genus Chamaecyparis; species Chamaecyparis obtusa. The sequence goes on from BSBK01004838.1 coordinate 12,790, forward strand.
CAAAAGGACACTCTGCAACATGCCTCGAGCCACACTTGCAATGTACATGCTCTGAAAATGAGCACTAGACATCCTGGACCACACTGCAAATGGCGAACCAATCACTTCTCACCAAATAGGGTCGTTTCTACATTGAATTCCATAAAAATGGTACCCTCTGTCGCTGGAAATCCTCAGAAATTCAAATTTGAATATCAACGGTTATTTCTTTGGCGCCAGCGACACATCGGCGGTCACAATTTAAACCGGGATCAACTTTATATCTTCACCGTTAGATCTTCATTTATCTTTCCTGGGCTTCACAACTTAACCCCTATCTTTAGTCGTGCCACCGCGCGGTCATGAACTTCACTACCACAGGAATCTAGTTATATATGTGCTTCGTCACATGATCGCAAGGCACCAAACTAACCTTTGCAATCATGCGACCGTAGTCTCCTAGCCGCGGTCAATGATCATAAACCCTACTGAAAAGTCCCTGGCCATGCTACCTCCACAACCCCGCAACCGTGACAATAGTTATCGCATGATCGCATAGCATAACCGCCACCGCTACCTACCATTAAGTAACAGTCCCACTAGGCACATCCACCTCAGAACTTGCTGGCCAATGAAAATCATGCACATCACCTCACACGGCAAATGGATCCACTGCCCGTCAACCATTTTAAACACTGCTAGATCAAACGGTTGTTGCATGATCACAAGGGGAAAGAATATTCCTTGCGGTCATGCGACAACCATAGGATTGAAAGGGCTCTGACAACCAGGCCCACATCTCTACCCCGCATCCAATAGAACCTTTCCACCTCAACATCCTTTGACAACGGGCCCACTACAAACAAACCCGTCGGCATCCAATCGGATAGTGGGCACATGATCGCATGGGGAAAGAATATTCCTTGTGATCACATGCCGACCGTAGATTGAAATCACTAACACAAGCCCCGCTGATATTTTTGATTCATCACCACATGGACCAATTAGAAACAAGCACCTTAGCACTATTTGACATGCAGACCCACCTGGACCCACGGCACGCCCACACAGGAAAATCCAACAGCTGTTGCAAAAGCGTGAAGGATAAACACCATGCAACTTTCCTATGCGAACAAGCGACAGCCCATTGATTCTGTCTAAACTTTAACCATGCTGGAAGTGGGAAGAACTGGGACCCACCAATGAACTGCCAGGCATTCAGTGACCATGCGACTAACCGCCCACTAGATCGTTAGATGCCAGCAGATAACCGCCAACCATTCGGAGATCATGCAACAACACAGTCACTGGGTCATGATATACTAGCCACTAACTGCCAGACATGAAGAGATTGCGCGACTAACAGTCGCCAGGTCACTGAATGGAAGATGTAACTACCAGGAGATATGGAGAATCAATGACATAAAACCCCAAGAATGACTGGGCCCCACCATCCATCGCACTTGCATAGTTAGAGAACACCAACAAATAGGAAACTGCGAGGTCGAAAAGACATAGGGTTTTTGATGAAAAAGATTGAAAACATACAAGGTTTCCATGTAGACCAAAAGGTAAGCACACAAAAGCTAGAAGGCATAAGGTCAAAAACAACAACGACTTTCACATAGACCGAAAACATCATGGATTTTCAAAAACATTGTGGGTTTTTGACACTTAGGCAGATGTTAAAATTTGTTTCCTACAGACCTTAAAACTTGAATAACTTTCTGGATTTTGCAATTTAGCATGTGTGTTTTGGATTGGAGCAAGGTGACACATTGAAGAACATAGAGAAAGACACACACCATGAAACATTATGGATTTTCTTTGCAAGTTAAAATTGTGTAGCAGGGTGGCAGGACAACATAACAAAGCAATTGCAGGGAACAGGCCATTTTCACAGGATTTTAGCATTGATAGAAAAATGGACTAACAAGAGAAACACTACAATGGCTCTTGTTCTAGTTGATAAGAGTGATGCTACTCCTAATCCAAACAAATTTCAAAAATTCAACAACTATGTCAAGATAAACAAACAAGCGAATGCAATTGCTGATCAAGTTGTTGTTGCATCTCACAATGCCACTTTTGCATCCACTGCTTTTCAATTAAATCATGTGTTTACTCCTCTTTCTGAATCTTTACATGCTATTATGAATAGGTTGTTAGCTGCTAATATGATTACTTTACCTCCTATTCGACCTCTTTTACCTACTACGATTTCATCTAAATCTTTTGATCAAAATGCTTTTTGTCAATATCATCATCAGAATGGTCATGATACTGAGAAATGTTATTCTTTAAAACATAAGGTTCAAGATCTAATAGATTCTAAGGCTTTATTTGTTGATAATCTGGATAGTAGTGGCAATAAATCTATCTCTCCTCCTAGTTAGAACCTTCAAATCTATACGAACCCTTTACCTATGCATGATACTAATAATATTGCTCAACCATCTGCTATGGAAATTGTGTATGATTCAAAGATGGATGATCTCAATCATGTTGTTAATCAAGTGGAGCATGTTGATCAATCTGTACCTCCACCTCAACCTCAACTTCAACCTCAACCTTAGATTCAACCTCAAGTTCAATCTCAACCTCGACCAAAACCTAAACCTAAAATGGAAACTCAACCTAAACCTCGACAAAAATTTAAGAATAAGAGACCTCGGGAACTCTTGATTACCTTTGATGACTCTGAGACTATTAAATCTCCTGATGGTCCCCTTTACATTGCTGCTAGGATTGCTCAGAAACCTACTCGTGGTTGTCTTGTTGATCCTACATCCTTAGTCAATGTTATCACTAAAGAAAATGTTTTTATGAAAAGCTTACAATGTGACTTTTATGATACATCAGATGTGTGGATTCAAACTTGCAATGGTTTTCTTTATCCATTATTTGGCTCTATTACTTTACTAGTTGAACTTTGTGGAAAAATTGTGAACACTACCTTTGTTGTTGTTCCTACCTCTGATCAATTTGAAGTTAAGCTAGGTTTGCCTTGGTTAAGTGCCATGTATGATTTTGCTTCACCTATCCATAAGTGTCTTAATTTCATTCATGATGAAGAAGTGAAGATGATTAATCATAGTCTATATCAACCTTCCAGGCTTAGAGATTGTGTTGCTCTGGATTTCTTTTGGCCTTCATTACCTAATTCATGTCCTCCTTGACTTGATAATCTATTTTGATCATATCAAGCTTATAAACATCATAAAATTCTTGAATTAAGTTCACCTCCTAGGGATCTTAATCATGGTCTTTTACCTACACCTTCTATACCTCCTTTAACTATGACTTCTAGCTCTGTTAATCAAGTTCCTTCTACTGAACCTATCAAAGATCCTATGATTGTTTCTCCTATGGTTAATAATCCTATTGATCTTCCTAAAGAACCTGTGAAGGATCCTATTTCAAATATATCAAAACCTAGTTCTCAACTTATTTCAAATAAATCAAAATGAAACCACTCTGCTAATGAACGTCGTAAAAAGTGTCATGCTCATGCTAAAGTTCAAAGATCTCTACCTTCTATGAATAAACCTATGCATAATGTGGTAGAACAGATTGTTACTAATAATGATGTTCACATGCATGATTATGATGATTCTATTCGTATCATAGATCCTATTTTGATTAATTTGGATGAATAAGATACTCTTGATGATACTGATGATGTTAATGATGAATACTGATGATGTTAATGATGAATATGAAACTATTGACATTGACATTGATTTACCTAATATGCTTTCATCACAATTAACTCTCACACCTAGCGTTGAACATTGTGATTCTCAAGAGGATCCTTGTTTGGAACTGGCTATCATTCCTCCTATGTTGAATACAGTCCCTCTTGCGAGTTACCCACCTTCCCTAAATGATAGACAATGAGATGGGGAAAGTAGGCGGCATGCTTGATGGCTTTGTCCTTCGTGGTAGCTTCGTTGTGTGTTTGCCTTCTGTACTGTGCTTCTCCCATAAATCAAAAGAACCTAGTACTCTCACACCTAGCATTGAACATTGTGATTCTCAAGAGGATCCTTGTTTGGAACTGGCTATCATTCCTACTGTGTTGGATATAGTCCCTCTTGCGAGTTACCCACCTTCCCTAAATGATATACAATGAGATGGGGAAAGTAGGCGGCACGCTTGATGGCTTTGTCCTTCATGGTAGCTTTGTTGTGTGGTAGCTTCTTCCTAAAGAACCTAGTTCTCAACTTATTTCAAATAAATCAAAATGAAACCAATCTGCTAATGAACATCGTAAAAAGTATCATGCTCATGCTAAAGTTCAAATTTATCTACCTTCTATGAATAAACCTATGCATAATGTGGTAGAATAGATTGTTACTAATAATGATGTTCACGTGCATGATTATGATGATTCTATTCGTATCATAGATCTTATTTTGATTAATTTGGATGAAGAAGATACTCTTGATGATACTGATGATGTTAATGATGAATATGAAACTATTGACATTGACATTGATTTACCTAATATGCTTTCATCACAATTAACTCTCACACCTAGCGTTGAACATTGTGATTCTCAAGAGGATCCTTGTTTGGAACTGGCTATCATTCCTACTGTGTTGGATATAGTCCCTCTTGCGAGTTACCCACCTTCCCTAAATGATATACAATGAGATGGGGAAAGTAGGTGGCATGCTTGATGGCTTTGTCCTTCGTGGTAGCTTTGTTGTGTGTTTGCCTTCTGTATTGTTCTAAATGTTGTTTGCTAAATGTTGTTAGATTCTTTTATACAATCCTTGTTACTCAGTTGGTGCAAGGTGATGAAGGAATCGAAACTGTTGTTCAAATTCTTTTATATGTATCTATATTCTTCTATGTGTTGTTCAATGTTATGTTGTAACTGTGCTATTGTTTGTAAATGTTTCCTTGTGTAATCTACTTGGATTTGAGATATGGTAGCACTAATTATTTTTGGTCTCCATTTCATGGTCTAAAAAGATTCTCCTTCGTATATCTTATGTGATCTTTCATCCTGTGTGATTGTAGTTCTACTTTCTTTGAGGAATGATGTCAATTCATTTGCAATAATATCATATATGTATTATCTTATGATCATACTGACCCCACAGTAGGTAGATCCCTTCTATGTTCTCTATATGTTTCTGTGAAATTTACCTTGATTTGTCTTTATCTGGGGGCATCTCGACGTGGAAACATAATTAGTGGAGTTGTTTATGTTTTCGTTAAAGCCATTGCTCCTATTAAAGTGTCAGCAATGACTTTAACGTGGGGGCATACGCTCTACTCACCTATTGCACACACACACTTTCCAATACACACATATTTTTTAAGATACTTTTCCCCTTTTTGGATTAGTAATTAATCCTTAAAGCATGGATTTATATTTTTAGGATCTCTTGATCCCTCCAGTTTCAAATAAACATATATTTTGATCCCTTAAGGTTGGAAGTGTCCTTAAGACTGGATCTCTTTTGTTTTTTTGGTTTTATTCTTATGGAATAGAATATTCCTAAGGATGAATCATTGATGGGTTGACTAGTGAGTAGCCACATTCACTAGGCGGTTCAATTCCATCTTTCTAGTTGCACCATTTTTCTGTGTGGTTCACAATGGGACATAAGTTCTCATTAGGTGAGGTAATCACACCTTCTTTCTCTCTCTAGAGATGTTTCTCTTATTGTGATCTAGGAGTCGATGAAGACTTGAGTCCCTGGGGGCTTAAGGTTTCTCTTTGTCCCTTGGATTACGATAAGATTATCTTTTCATTCTGATCTCCTTTACCAAGAGTTTGCATCGAGTCCATACTCTTGCTAAAGTGGGGGCTTAATGTATCATCTTAAAATGGAAGCACTTCCATGTTAAGAGCATTTATCCTTTCGAGTAAGTGGTTTGGGGTCATGTTAAGTGCCTCGATTGGGTCTTTGCATGTATTTAGCTTTCTCCCCACTTTCCACTTTTCCCCTGCACTTGATTTCTTCATTCTAGGTGAAATTAGGGTTAGGATCCTGAGGATTCTCCTTAATTTCCCTCTTCCATGGCTCTATTTTCTAGGTAAGATTTAGAAATAGGTCCTACTAGCCTTCATCATAGTAATCATAAGATTGTATGTCTATCCCTGACATTCTTTCATGTTCTGATATCATTTCTAGGTTTTCGGGCATCCCCGAAACCTCTTGACCTAGTTCTGACTGAATTTGGGCCCAGGGTCAAATTCGAGGTTGATCCTGACTAAGTCAGGTCAAACCTCAATTTTCCCCCCTCATTTAAATTTCCAGAATCCTTGATTTCCAGGCATCAGGCTTTCAGGATATTTATTTTCCTGCCTCCGAGTTGGCCATTTCAGGTTTCGGGATGGTAAATCCTCTAATTGCATTTAATCTAGGTATATTTTCTAAAGTTTAGGACCTAATTTATTGATCTATATTTTAATATGTTATTTTAAAAATAATCATATTTATTAAAAAGGTGGTCAAATATTCATATTATTAAACTTGTCATATTATGTTAATGTTAAAACTTAAAAGATTTGTTAAAAACTGTGCCTTCAAATAAAAATTGGGTATTTAAAACTTAATGTTAATGTGGTTTGACTTTCTATATAATATTTACATTTTAGTTGGTTGTTTAGCCATTTCTCCATTTTTGCACCACTATTGGGACATTTCATAAAAGCTACTAGGACATTTGGCCACAAGTACTGACATTTTTGAGTGAACGACTATTAGTGCAAGAACATAGTGGGTATCAGGTGACACTTTTGAAATGTCACTTTTTGACCACTTTGCTCTCAACAGTCTCTAGAGAGAGATCCATGAATAACCAAAAGGTGAAACCTTAGCTTTAAGATCTTAACTAGTCTATCGAGATAAATTGAAAAAATCGGTGAAATGTGACTTACAATTTTGGAGGTTTTTGTCTGTGAAGTTAGCCTAGGTAGCTCCCGGGTCATCTCCCGTATGGTATTTTAATTTTTAAATTAAATTATTTTATTTTGAAATTATATTTTTAAGTATTTGTTTTGTATTAACATAGTTCAATTGAGTCAATTACATCACTTCAAAAGAGTATTCAAAGAGTTCTGGATTACATATCTATTAGGTAGCATTTAGCTCAGCTACCTAAAGTAAACATTTAAAATGTCATGATATAGCCTATCTATACAGGTATAATTAGTTAATACAAAAAGATACTCAATCTTGCTAACAAAAAAGGAATCCAACAATCAACTCCTAAAAGCTAGTCCTCAATCCTTGGTCTTGAATTCAGGCACAGTTCTATCTTCAATGCTTGGTTTCTTGATGAACTGGTTCAAATTATCAAGTTCCCTTTCATTGAGAATGTCTTTGTGAATAGAAAAATATTGGCAAGAAACCAAATCATCCTTGTGAATCAGAATTTGTCCTTCCCTCATCAGCATCATAAATCTGTCTCTAGGAATCTCAAGGGAAAAAACAACCTGTGACATGATTTGAAAATGTATGAGTTTACAATTAAACTTAGTAAGTTGTCTCATTCTCTATTGAAAAATCTCTCCATTTATGTCCTTCCAGAGGAGCCAAAGAATCTCACATGGAACAACAAACCAAAAAGTGTTAGCTTTAACATCAAAGGACTCAACAAAGCCAACAGTAATTTCACTCCAAGAAATACCAAGCTTACTATCCCACACAACGGGGGAGCCAAAAAAACTTACCCAGACACCATGAGCATAAGGAAATTCAAAAACTAAATGTTCAAAATATTCAGGGACCAAACAAACACCACACATAATGGGGATACCTAGGCCATGAGGCAAGGTATTGCCTACAACAAGTTTCCTCAACAACAAGAGCCATCTAAAACAAAATTTCTTAGGTTCACAAGTGTGTGTGTGAATTTTGTACCTGATCTGTAGAAACAACACTTCAGTAAAACATTAGAGGTTAGAGAAAATCAAAATTGTGCAATGAATTGAAACTGAACTAACTAGGCGATTTACTGCCTTCTAATAGGTGCAAGTATGTTCTCAGATCAGAATCGAGATCATTGACCTTGACCACACCTAAATGAAGGATTTGAATGCAAAATCTAGATATGGAATGAATGCAAATTAATCTATATTTTTGGTTTTTTTATGCAATTAGGATGAAAACTTTGATATGCAATCTAAACTAGGATAAAAACTGATATGCAATTAATCTAAGAATTGATATGAAATCTAAAGTAGAATGAATGAAAACAAGATTGATCTCACAATAATTTTGATTCACAAGAAGCTTTGATTCCTTCAATTTCAATTCTCCAGCATGATTGTACAACTCTTGAATTGATCTTGACAGTGTAAGTATGCAAATTTTGTGGATTGTGGATGATTTGTGAAGAGCTGAGCCTTGATTTTATAGAAATCCAAGGCTTTGGAGGTGCATGGAAAAGCCATAAATCACTCTTGATAAACTCAGGTTGATTTTTGAGTTATCAGGAATAAAAGATATAATTAACTCACAAAAATCATGCAAAAGTAAAGTTCAACTCGAATTAGAAGTTTAGATCCACTTTGGACTCAAAAAGAATGTTGAGTTTCCAAAAGCTAACAACTTGGATTGATTTTCTGATTTAGAGTTTAACTGGTCCTTTGATGTGCACATGGATAATTATGAATTAATAAATAAATAAATAAAGTGATTTATTCTCAACTTAACTGATTTGAAAATTAAAACAATTGTTTTGTGGGTTAATCAATTATTAAAATCAAACTTTTAGTCAAAAATAATATCTTTAAATATGATAACTTGCTTTAAGAATTTAATCAATTAATGATAGGAATTTTGATTTATTGTCAAATTTAAATAATAATACTTAGGAATAAATATAATTAAATATAATTAAATAATTAAGTGGCAGAATTAAATCTAATTAATTAAATATTCAATTAATCAAACTTTAGGATAAATAACATTTATCACCAAATAATCATTAAATTAAAGATAATTAAGATAATTATGAATATTGCCAGGAATATTCCCCGATGCAGAATTTAAGATAATCAATTAGGATTTGAGGATGTTCAGATCTGCCTTAGGTTAGGACTTCGATGTCAATTTCATTCAAGTTGATGATATAGGAGGTTAATGAACCTATATCCCATTTTTGGGGTATTACATTTTGCCCCTCTTTGAATTACTGTGCAAAGCGCAGTGGTTCAAAGACAGTTTGTGTTTGATAGAGATATGAAACTGATTCGAAAGATATGATGATGTTAGGTCCTGAACGACCAAAGATAGTGTTCACTATAGCAATGATGAACCGATGATTATGAGAAAGTGTCAAAATGTCTGATTCTGAACCTTATGATTACAAAGAAGTGAGTGACTGATTCCAGACCCGATTGTCAATAAGAATCACATTGGTATCACATCTGAACCCTTCAGTTATGAAGAACCAAGGAAATAACACTAACAAACTGATGGTTGCGAAAAGCTAATACAGTTTACAAGATTAGGAGAATATCAAATTGATATGGATCTCAATGAATCTGATATGCCCCAAGCGATGATAGATTTTCCCCAAGCAACGAGGACTTTTGATGAGTTAGCAACTAGACGTGGTTGTTATCTTGATTACTGAGGAAAGATTGATTACAAATTTAGATTTGTAGACTTGAATGATGTGTGATACCATGCCCCCTTCGGGATTAAAATTGAAATTTGACAAGAAAAGTCAGCGTTGAATGGTTTAGAAGCATGTTAATTGATTTGAGAAGTGGTTAGACACATTCAAGAACGCATTCTGCATCATTTAGAGGTCCTGGAAGACCATGTTTGACTAGGTGAAACCATGAGTTGACCATAGTTAACCAAGTTGAAATTTTGATAGTTTGATGTAAGATAATCAGTTAGGTTGAATACTAGATGTCTATGAAGATTAAGGGTCGATTATGCAAGCAGTAGGTTGTCCTAGGTCCAAAAATTTTAAATTGCATTTTTGACATAGTAAAGGATCTCAAATTTCAATTTTGATCTTGAAAACGGAATCAGAGCATCGAAATTAGCCATGGGTGCAATTTTCATGAAAAACAAAGGACTTTCAAAAATTAGGTCAAAAGCTATATAAAGGCCGAAAGGGTCATTTTCAAATCATTTCAACCATTTGACTTTGGAGATTGTGGAGCCCTCTGAGTGAGAAAATGGCAGAACAGAGAGAACCATAGGTACCTATGAGTTCGCATCGATTTGAATGCAGCCAGAGACATTAAAGACCTCGATAGTACAAACATCTAGTATGTGGACCTCTGTGCCTCTCTGAAATGTCAATTTTTCTGTGTTTGATAGCATTTTTATGATTTTTCATACGCGTTTTGCTTTTTAATTTTCGTTTGTATGAAAACTCGTACAAGTCCTCTCCCAGACTTGTACAACAGTTGAATTTCCTTTCCTTTGTCATTTCATGACCTACCTAGTGTCGTATGAGAGGGACCCATGAGTCGTATGACATTTCATCAAATCCCTCAAAACTCATATGATGAAGTGTCCCATATCGTATCACTATGGTTTGTCATTTGGGCTGTTGTGGAAAGTCGTACAACTTTTCATGCCAGTCTAGACTATCATATGAAAAATAGTGAGCTCAAAACTCCATCATAGGTCAAAATTTTTGATTTTCTGATTGCTTAGGCTGATAGCTGACCTTTTATCCTACCTTTTGAAGTACCAAACTGTTCAATTTTTGTAATATTAGCCTGTTGTTGAACCAAATTTCTGATAGAATTCCCTATTTTTGTATAATGTAGGTCCAATTCCCAGATGTACATGTCTGACATTCATATCCAACGACACAGATTATGTGTTTTGCTTCCTGACCCTATGAGGGTACATCTTGCTACATGTGGGTTCAACTATCTGATCCATTTACCTGATATTAGGGTAAACCATGGCCTTTTGACTGCGTTGATCGAGAGATTCCACTCAGAGACACAGACTTTCCATTTACCGACTGGAGAGATTACTGTGACTCCAGAGGATGTATACAGGATATTACGCATTCCTTTCCATAGTAGTTGGTGCCCTAAGTATGTGAGTACTAGGCAGATAGGTCTTCATGGCTTTAGGTGTCTGTTTGGGGATGATACATAGTTGACTGGGTCCATTTCTTGGGAGACCCTTGTATAGAGATATGGACAGATGCACCACTTAGAGTGCATTATTGCCGGGATGATTGGTGAGATTATCATGTCAGGTCATCAGCAGAATGGTTTTTTGATGGGATGGGCCCCGATTGTAGCACTTCTTATGGCGACCTCGACTGAGCTTGCCTGGGGTTAGTGTCTTTTGGCACACATGTTTTTAGAGATGCACGAGATCGTGTATCAAGATAGCAAGAGTTTCACTTCTAGAGCTCTAGTATTACAGATATGGGCCTGGGAGCATATCCTAGTTTTGAGACTAGTTTTTCAGACACAGCGGCAGCCACAGGGGCTAGTGATATATGTATATGTTGGTTATGTCACACAGGTCTGCATGGGCCATACTAAGTATTTTAGATGATGCCTGGATGATATGACTTATGTAGTATGGAGACCTTACTTGCAAATAGAGGCCTGGCCCACTGCAAGGGAGTAGTTTAGCTTTCTTTTTTAGAGTCGGGTACTCATTGCTCGGTCATCGATTATTTTGGAGAGATTTCTCATTACTAGAGTTTGGCGTCAGTATGGACACATACAGGATGCTCCACAAGATTACATTGCATATGCCCGCATAGTGCGTGAGATTGGGCTTGGATGGACAACATGGCTTACATATTCCTTATGTTCAGATGAGTATAGCGATATTATTGAGAGAGACTAGGACTACCTTCCATAGGTTGTTGATGCAGGGGTCACAGATGGATTCATTGCTTGGCTTGCTGATCACCCCATCCATAGATTCTCATATCCCACTAAGTTGATACCCTCCATGGAGGAGGTGGTGGATGTTATAGGTACTCCCACTGTACAGGGCCCGAGACCTCAGGCAGTGCATCCTACACCACCAAGACCTAGAGCTATGGCCCCACCATAGAGACCAACAACACAAATGAGGCCCACTCGTCCTTCTACATCTGTAGCAGGTGCATAGAGACAGACCAGGGGTGAGAGTGGTACTTTGGGTAGAGTTGGTATGACAGAGGATATCCCTGCAGTAGAGTAGGTTGTTGGGGGTGGTATAGATACAAGTGCAGATGATCCCTTTGATCTAGGTACTGAGGTTAGACGTCGTAAGGCACAGAGAGCAGGTACCATAGAGCAGTAGCTAGAGCAGCCTGCATAGGATACATATATGCCAGTAGCGGAGAATGAGCCTAGTGTACCACTTACTGCATAGGAGGTTATCAGATGCCTCAAGGTATAGGTCTGAGACCTGAAGGTACACAGTGCTAGGTGGGAGGAGAGATTCCTCGAGGCTGATTGGGTGAGAGCGGAGCAGCGGGATGACATTCAGAGATTACAGGCAGAGGTTATCCATCAGTCCTCATGATCTGCATATTATGTATTTGCCTATTATGCTACCGTGCCTACTGCATAGAGATTCCCTTCTTATTCATAGTATATGCTAGCATCAGAGGGAGCCAGGGCACCTAGAGCAGAGCCGGTACCAGATGCACCACCTCCACCTCCACTAGATGCAGAGGATCATGCCAAGAGTTGATCTATATGCACATGCACGGAGACACTATTGTTCATTTTGTTCTTTTGATAATTGATATACATTGTTTTGACTTTGATAGCTCTCTGGAGCTCATTCTTTTGTATACTATGCCAGTAGTGCACCCCTGACTAGTTCGAGTTTATGATATATATGAGATTGATATTTTTGGTTGTGACTTCATTTGTACTTGTCATTTTCTTGATTTATGATGATATCATGTGATGTTTATGCTATGAGTAATGTAGAATGTATGTATGGATCAATGCAATGCAATGATTTCTTTCATATGTATGGATGTTATGCAAATGGAATTGAATATGGAAAGATGTATGTATATGTAATGGACGTACTATAATGCAACAAGTGGTAATGATATGGGATGTAAATGCAATGATACACATGATATGTTTTGTAGGTATTGATGAAGACAAGTAGTCAGTCTTATGTCAAAAAGGATGTCTAACCCAGGCTAGTAACTGCTTGCGATTCTGTGAAGAGACCTTCAAGTTGAATTCAGCACTCTTGTTAGATTTGAAGTAGGTGATGGAAGAATCATTTTTTTAAGCTTTGAAGTTTTTTTTAAACATTTGTGAGATCACACAAATATGTAAAATGCAAAGAGACATGCAAAATGAATTGCAACCTAAGACCTAGGACCTAGTCACTGATCATGTGTCGATTATTTTCATCATTGAACTTTTAGGTAATTGGATAAATCAATACAATGCCCACTGGCTAGGAAACCATAGACATTTGAATATCGATTTGTATGTGCAAGAATCAATACGACACCCACTGGTCAAACAACCATGGAGATATGAATATTGATTTTGTTTTTAGAATGTCGGATTAGATATAAGCACCAAGGCACGAATTAAAGGATAGCCTGAATATCATGTCCATTTTGATATAGCAATTTGTATAAGCATCAAAACATAAACATTGTGATGACCTAAATACACCTTGCATTACAAACACATCAAACAGTCAAGAGATCATTCTAAATCCAATGTGAATTACCCATAGTGACCCTTTATTGTTCACATCTTTAGGCAAGACCGCGTTTCACAGTAGGAGAAAGAAATCGCTCAAAAAGACAATAGTTAGGTCAAACCTCCTTGAATTTTCTAGGTATTAATGGTTGATTTATGCATGGCCATCCAATTCGAGATAGAGGCTCTTATAGTCGGACACCATTTGAATCCAGAATTTCCAAAGTTGTTAAATTTTCACATACAAGTAGAAGACAAAGAAAAGATTATGCCCCTGGTCATCACTCTCTAAATCCTATAAAGGACATCATCGAAGAGCTTGAAGGGACACAATATGCAAAAATCTCAATGTGAATCAGTAAGCATACCAAGAGATAAAAGCATGAAGCATAGATTGTTTTTAGTTTGTGTTTGATGTTTGTTGCAGATACAAAATCCTTTCTAGAGACGAGATAGACTGACTGACTCAAATGAAGCTTCAAAGGACTTGGACTGGATATGACACGTCTAAGATACACTGGAGGCCATAGGATATGACATTGATTGCCCCCAAGTGTTAACATTGATAGGATACAGACGCTTTGAACTGATTGGTGCACAGGCTGACTTATTGGAACAAGGATATATACAGACTGGGAGATATGTACAAACTAAAGCAAGACTAAAAGTTGGGAAAGACCAAGATTGTGCTGATAGATGGAGTATTTTGAACAAGTGGCACCTGTTTGCCAGGTTTTCACCATCTTGGTAGAGATTCTATTTTTGCTACCAAGGCGCCTGTTTCCAGGTATTCACCAAGGCACTTTTTCTTTTTTCCATTTTTTTGTTGTTTTCATTTTTTTAATTTTTTTATACTTTTGATATTTTTAAATTTTTTTGTGAATCATCAAGGTGCCTATTGCGTAGAATTTCTTCAAATGGAGAACGTTGATTGGTTCTTGGAGCTGTTCTCCTTCAGTCATTGAGAGTTGATAGGCACTAGAGCCAAAAGTAGCAATGACTACAAAGGGACCCAGCCAGTTGGGTTCAAACTTCCCCTTGCGCTCTCGATGTGATTTATTTTTAGGATTCTCTCTCAAGACTAGATCGCCAACCTGAAATTCTCTATGTCTGACTTTCTTGTTGTAGCCTCTAGACATTCTCTTCTGATACACTGAGATGATCATATGCTACTTGTCTGTGCTCATCTAGTAATTCAAGTTCCTGCAACCTAGACACTATGTAGTCATCATCAGTTACTAGACCATGCATTCTTATTCTTAGTGATGGGATTTCAACCTCAATAGGTAGTACTACTTCAGACCCATAAACTAAAGTGAAAGGTGTAGCCCCAGTAGGCATTCTGATACTTGTTCTATAGACCCAGAGAGTTGGATTGATCATGAGATGCCAGTCTCTTCCTATTTTATTAATTGTTCGGTATAAGATTTTCAAGAGATTTTTGTTAGAAGCCTCTACTTGTCCATTCCCTTGAGGATAGTAGATAGATGACCAATGTTGAGTAATCTTGAATTTGGCACATAAATCATCTAGGTCCTTGTTTTTGAATTGTCCCCCATTATTTGTGATTATAGAATGTGGGATCCCATATCTGCATATGATGTAGTTCAAGATGAACATAGATATTTGTTTCCTAGTTGCTTGTGTTAAGGGAACTGCTTCTACCCATTTTGTAAAATAATCTGTAGTTGTGATTATATGGGTATGTCCATTAGAAGAGTGTGGATAGATAGCACCTATAAGATCAAAAGCCCATTGTTGGAAAGGCCATTGTGTGGTAAAGGGAATTAGATCTCTCCCTGGAGAATGAATCAAGTTTTCATGTACTTGACACTTTTGACAGTTCTTAGCAAATTTAATAGCTTCTTTTTCTATTTTAGGCCAATAGTACCCAGCCCTAATAAGTTTTCAAGCTAATGTTAAACCATTCGAGTGTGATCCACAGATACCTTCATGGACTTCTTCCAATGCACGTTGAGACTCTTCCTATTCTAAACATCTAAGTAGCGTACCATCTAGACTTCATTTGTACAGATCATTACCAATGATGACATATCAGGATGCGGTACGGATAAGGTTTCACTTCTCAAACCGGTTAAAGGGATCGGGAATGATTTGGTCATTGAGATAGGAAAAGAGGTTTTTGTATCTGGATGAATCATAACCTACAATAGTGCAGATCATGTGAGTTTTAGGAGAGTCATATGCAGGATACGATAGTGCTTCCACCAGGAACTTGTAGCATAGCTCATGCTCAGGCTACTGTAATAGAGTAGATAATGTTTCCATTGCATTGGCAGCCTTGTTCTCTGTTCTAGGTATTTGCTCAAATGTGACAGATATGAAATATTTCTTGAGATCATCTACCATGCGTTTGTAAGGAACTAGCTTTTCATCCTTTGTTTGATATACATCATTTACTTTATGGATGACTAGTTGGGAATCACCAAGAACATGTAATTCTGTCACCCTCCACTCAATTGCTATTCTCATGTCATTAAGAAGGGCTTCATATTCAGCAATATTGTTTGTGCAAGGAAACTTTAATTTGAATGCTTTGGGTATTGAGTATCCTTGAGGAGTTATGAACAATATGCCTGCTCTGGATTTATTTTGTGTATAGGAGCCAACAAAGTATAACTGCCATTCTCTAGAAGAAAGATGCATGATAGAAGAATCTGGAAATGCCATTTGCAGTGGTGTATCATCAAATAATGGTGCTTCAGCCAATTGATCATCAATTACCTATCCTTTTATAGCTTTTCTCTCAACATATTCAATGTCAAATTCACTCAAGAGCATGACCCATTTAGCCAATCTACCTGTGAGGGCAGCTTTGCTTAGTAGGTACTTTAGTGGATCAATTTTAGCTACCAAATGAGTGGTATGAGCTAACATATAATGTCTTAATTTCTATGATGCAAATATCACAGCTAGACAAGCTTTCTCAATCATTGAATAGTTCTTCTCATATGCCACTAAGGTTCTGCTGATATAGTATATAGCTCTTTCCTTTTTGCTCTCATCATGTTGTGCTAGTAATGCCCATAGTGATGTATCTATTATGGAGACATATAAAATCAATGGCTACCCATGAATAGGGGGCATCAAGATAGGAGGATTTGATAGATAGTTCTTGATATGGTCAAAGTTCTTTTCACATTCTCCATTCCATGCAAAGATCACACCTTTATGTAATGTCTTTGTAAAAGGTTGTGATATGTTAGCAAGTTGTGATATGAATCTTCTGATAGATTGTACTCTCCCTTGAGGGTTCTAATTTGACTGATATTTTTGGGGGGTTGCATCTCCATGATAGCTTTAACTTTAGCTAGATCAACTTCAATGCCTTTCTTTGAAACTATGTATCCCAAGAGCTTTCCAGAAGTGACACCAAAATCACACTTCTTAAGATTTAGTCGGAGACTACACTTTTCCATTTTATCTAGGACCATGCTTAAGTCTTTTAGATGTTTAGTTTTGACCATAGATTTTGCTAAAGTGTCATCAACATAATCCTCCATAGTTCGATGCATCATGTCATGGAAAATAGATGTCATTGCTCTTTGATATGTAGCACCGGCATTCTTAAGCCCAAACTGCATGACATTCCAACAGAAGGTACCCCATGCACATGTGAAAGAAATTTTCTCTAGATCTTTTGGAGAAATTTTGATTTGATTATATCTAGAGAAACCATCCATTAAGGAATACATCTCGAAACCTGCAGTCATGTCCACTATCATATGAATGTTAGGTAGTGGAAAATCATCATTTGGGCATGCTCTGTTCACATCTCGAAAGTCTGTGCACACTCAGATTGAACCATCTGGTTTAGAAATAGGTACAATATTAGAGATCCATTCAGCATAGTCTATAACATGGATGAATCCAGCTTTTAGGAGTTTCTCTAATTCAGCTTTGACCAAGAGTGCAACATGAGGATGCATCTTTCTCAATTTTTTCTTGACAGGTTTTAGTCCAAGAGCAATGGATAGATGGTGCATGATAAGATTAGGATCCTATCTTGGCATATCTGAATATTTCCATGCAAAGTTGATCCTTTTTTGTGTTAAGAATGTAGTAAATTTTTGTTTCTCTTATTCTGATAAGGATTGTGCTACATGCACCAATTGTGGTTCCTCTGTTGTACCCAAATTGATGGATTGAGTGGGCTCAATCAGAACTAGAGATCTGTCCTGTAAATGACTCAAAAGGACATCAAATATCTCATCTGTAGGCACCTCAAAGAGGTTTTCACCTTTAGATACATCATTTCTTTTTTCTTTTGTAGGTTCTGAGACTGCCACAAAGTGGTTTTCACCCTCAGAACTCTTTTTCTTTTTACTTTTATTCTTTTGACTAAGATACTTGATGTCTGACTCGGGCATGCTGACGCTTGGTTCACTGATGGAAGTCCTCATAGGCTCAACTGCATTGAGGTAACAAGCAAGGGCATAGTCATTGGGAAAGGTGTAAACACCATAGCTTGGATTTATGGAAGTTTGGTCAAGAAGGTGAGGGTGTTGGATAGTCAAAATGGGAAAAACTTTGGAAATGGTGTTTACGGATAGGGATTTGTCATCATTGGTGCTGACCCGACACTCAAGTTTGAAGGTGATATTACAACTCAAAATGTTCAATTCGTGAATAGGCTCAATGTCATCGTGGGAGTCCACTTCAGCCATAGGTGGATCAGACACGTTGAGTTCATTATTTCTCTCTAGACTTACATTGGGATTAGGTGCGTATTGGTGAATAGCATCAACATATTTCTCTGTGATAAGCTGATCTTCCTCTAGAATGGCTCCCCATTCATAGTCATTTGACCCATCTTCTGATTTAGGATCTCTAGAAAATCTTAGAATATGTGTAAAGTTAGGATGAATGCCCCAAAAGGTGTTACCCTCAGTTTCGGATTTGAATTCATATTCGTGGGAATTGGTTTCAGAATAACTACCACCTTCCTCTTGATATGTTTGACTTCCTTCAAGACTAGCTGGTTCTTGTGGTGAAACCATCTCTTGTTCTATAGTAGGTTCTTGTGTTTCTACTACATTGATTCTTCTTATCGGGTCATCTTCTGCATCAAGAAGATCTTTGATTTACTTAGGAAAACATTCGTAGAGGATGAGCTCTGAGCTATCTGAATCACTATCAGAGGGTTCTATTTCTTCCTTCTTGAGAGGAGGTTCTCCTGGTGCAATTTGTTCTATGACATCAGAACAATTACCTTTGAGGTGGAAGGGTTTCTTCTTGAAGCCTAAGCCAACAATATCCTTGTTTGCTCTACCAGTATGTGGAATAGGTATCACAAGACCCTTTCCTCTGACTCCTAGAGGTCCTTGACCTGGATATCCCATCTTAGCTATCAATTTATCTCCTGAGCCATATGACTTAGAAGGGATTTTAGGTGCTGTAGAATCACTAGTTTGAACAATTTGGGATTCAGATTCATCCTTGTATAACCATGCAAGCACAAATTCATCCTCTTCAAACTCTTGCTTGGATACTTGTTCTGCCACAAAATTTCTTTTATATGCTTCAAGAGGTTCTTTAGATTTTGGTTTGGACTACTTCAAAGACTATCCATAAGACTTAGGTGAGATAGGGAGAGATGTCAAAGATAAGACTGGCTCTATAATGTATTCTCCCATCCCATTTTCTTTGATATTGACCTCTTTAGCAATGTCTTCCATCTTGGATGTGGAAGCAACATTTAGCTTCTTAATGGAAGATTCTCTATTATTGGGAACAAGTTTGTCTGCACCCTCTTTCAATGTATTGCAAGTGGTAGATATGTCCATGGGGATAGTAACCTCTACTCCTTCGTAGGGGAATTTTAAGCATTGATGGTATGTAGAAGGAATAGCTTGCATTTCATGTATCCATGGTCTCCCTAGAAGGATATTGTAAGCCAAAGGTAGATCAAGCACCTGACATGTGGTATCTCTTATTAATGGGCCCACTCAGATGGGTAAGACAATGGTGCCTTTAGAAGATCTTTCTTGTTCATCATAGGCTTTTATGGTTATCTTCTTTCGAGGATCAATTGCCATTTCTAAGAATCCCAACTGTGTGATCAAGCTGTAAGAACAAATGTTTAGGCCAACACCCCCATCTATCAACACACGTTTGACTCTATAGTTCTGAATCAAGACTTCTATATGAGAGGGCTGGTTATGTGGTTGACTCAAAGAGTTGTCATCATCCTCTGAAAAGGAGATATATTGCGGAGATGTAAAATGTCGAACCATAGTCTGGAACCTGTCTAAATCTAGGTCATTAGGAACATTAGATCTGAGCAAAGCTTTGTCTAGGACGTCTCTATGAGCTGGAGATATTCAAAGCAACTCAAACATGGATATTTTTGCATTAGTATGCTGGAGTTGTTGAACAATGCTATAATATGTAGGCCTTGTATCCTTTGGATTGGAAGATTTGGAAGCCGCCTTCTATTTGGAAGCAGATGAAAGATTGAAAGGTATCTTAGGGACATTAGATGAATCTAGGCTTTGTCCTTTCAGATGTGCCTGAGCTTGTGATCGAGTAACTGCGTTAGCTGAGGAATGATCTCTATCTCTCCGCACAATTGTGATGACATTGCAACTCTCAGAGAGACATGGTTCAACCATATTGATGATAGAATTATTTCCAGGGTAAGCATAATTGACTTTTGCCCCCATGTTAGGTTGGGAAGATGAAACTCCCTCACCATGTTGCGGAAATGGTTCTATGAATGTTGTGTGATTGTTATTGCTTTTAGGATTGTCAATCGTGATGTCTCCCTTATCGATCAGATCTTGAATAGTGTGTTTCAACCGTAAGCAATTATTAGTTTTGTGACCTTTACCTCGATAGAAATCATAGAATTCATTTTCTTTCCACCAATGCAGCTTAGGATCTGGATCAGATTGTTGAATCACCAGCAAAGAGATGATGTTATCAGCTAGTAGAGTTCTCATAGCTGATTCTAAAGATTCTCTGAGAGGAGTAAATTTTTTCTTATTATTAGTAGACCAAGATTTGTATTCCAACTTCTTTTGAGATGGTTTGGATAACTTTTTTTTTGAATCTTTAATGGCTTGGGTGCCAAGAGTTAGACTATGGGTTGGTGCCTTTGATGGGGTATAGATAGTGTCAACAATGCTAATTGTGATGATGCCTTTGTTCTTGTTACAATTTTTTTTTTTATCTTTTGAACTAAATCTAGATTCATACTTGTCCTTTTGAAGTGTGATGTCTCCTTTCTTGACAAGTACTTTCTCAATCTTGATCGCATTATCTACCATTTTATCAAAAGATGTATGATCTTGCATTTGTAACGGGTAGTTGATCTGTGGAACAAGGTTATTGATGAAGATCTCTAGTTTTTCAGTCTCTAGAATAGGTCTGACATATAGAGAGAATTTCATTTGCCATCTTTTGAGGAATATTAGGAATGGTTCTCTAGGATATTTCTTGAGATTGCAGATATCGATCATGGTGATCGGGTGTTGAATATTGTAGGTGTATTGTTGATAAAACAATTTAATCAACTCCTCAAAATTTTTGATAGTAGGAGGCAATCTAGAAAACCAATGAATAGATGCTCCTCCCAGAGATCTAGGAAAGAGATGCGTCACATAGGTTGGTTCATGCATGAACTCCATGGATTGTGTACAAAACTCTCTAACATGATCTTGAGGATCAGAGTGTCCATCATAGTTGTCATACTTTGGCATCTCCACTCTTTTTGGGAATGGTGGCATGTACAAGTCTTTGTCAAACGGAAAAGGACATAGGGCTTCCATGGAGAACTCTCTGGGTTCTTTTTCTTTTTCAAGCTTAGTCAATTTGACTTGCATAGCATGCATTTGTTTCATCATAGTCGTGATTGGAGTTTCTTCCTCATGTGTAATGATATTGTCAACATTAAATTTTTGAGGAAGTTTGGCTCCTTGATGAGCCAACTGTAGAAAGTATGCTTCCCTGTCTTCTTTCAAGAAATGCCTCATCATTTTCTTGAATTCATCGTTATTTTGATATTGGGCAATTTCTTCAGGTGTGGGTTCCTGATCTGCACCCTGTTGAGATTGAGCTCCTTGAGAGCCCTGGTTCATCCCTTCTTGAGACATGGTAGGAGTTCTGGGACTCCCGAGGATAGATCAAGGAGGAGTTTGTTGATTACCTCTATGAGTTGATGGAGGAGGTACGTAACCAGTTTTTAATCAAAAATTGCCAAGATCGTCGTCTTCGTAAAGACCAAAATTGATGAGTTGCTCAAGAGTTGGACCCCAGATAGTAGTCAAAGGTAAGGTCTGGGACATTTCTCCTGATTTCTTGTGTGAGGAAGCTCTAGTTTCCACCATTAACCTTGGGTGAAATAGATGAAAAGGATGAAGACAACTGAAGAATGATTTTATTCAAGAAAATCAAATGACGCAACCTTGTCAAGATTATGATTGATTTCAAGATTTTATTAGACGTGGGTGAAGGATACTGTGCCCTAGATGTATGGGTACATGCCCAAAAGATAGCGGACACGAGTTCTCAACACTTAATCTGCTTTTGAAGATAGATTGAGGATTGATAGATCTGACAAGGTTTTGACACGAGATGAAAAGGACTTAAATGGATTAAATAGAAGGCTGGATCAAATTCAAAAGATCACTTTAGGAAAATGATTGGATTCTAAATAGCTACTGCTCTATTCCTGACATAGTGATTTGTTCGATAGATTCTGGAACTAGGTTGAAAAAGATGAGTACTTGGCAATTCTGATAACTTTCTAACACTTTTTCAAAATTTCCCAAATGACTTTCTGCAAGATCGTACGACAGTAGGTATGCTATGAAATGACAGTTAACAAGCTCGTACGACAGTTGCAAAAACTCGCACGATAGTTGCTAGCAGGATTTGACTTTTTGAATTGGACTAGCAGAAAGACTCGTATGACACTGGGTTCTTGATCATACGACAGTTGGGTAGTTCAGATGTGAACAAGTCTTTATAGAAATTAAAGAAGGCTTCTTTAATATCTCTTGGGTCCTTAGAAATATCTCCATTAATCTGAATGCCCTTGATCAATTCTCTTTTATGCTTGGATCTAATAATATTAAAGTAATATTTTGTACCCTTGTCACCATCTTTCATCCACTTCATCTTGGCTCTAGTTTTCTAGTCCTCAATCTTATACTGCATTGTTCTCCTAATGTGCCCTTTAACCAAACAAGTTTCTCCTCTAGAAGAGGATCAGAACCTTTTTATTTGAATTTCCTTCTCAATTTTATTTAATGAACTCTACAACATTTGTTCCTCCTTTGATCTATCAAGAGATTTATTCTTACGAATAATCTGATATATTTTCCTCCATGAATCCACCAATGAGCTCCACATTTCCTTAGGGCTCAGCCTTTGGTTACAAAATTTGCAAAGACTAGTTACCATTCTGATGGCATCGTCATTATCTCCATCATTAAGAAAGAAAGTATTAAGTTTGAAACTCCCCTTCTGAGTCCTTCTTCTGACATTATCTAAACAAGGTTCCAAGGAGACAATAGGATAAATCGGGTGGTGATCTAACATGGAATATGGAGAAACACATACAAGGGCATGCCCATCCTAACTTTGAACAGAAAATAAGGCTTCTTCCACATATATCTTGTCCAAATGACAATAAACCTTGTTTTGTCCAACTTGATTACTACACCATGTGTACCAAATGTCTGAAAATGATCCTTTCTTAAGAGATAAAGGGTCAACAATCCTATGTTTCCTCTTAAAATTGGACCAGAAAAATAGCTCATTCCCCTTCCAACATTGCATATTACCCCCAATGTTATCTTCTTTATACTCCACCATGTTAAAATCCCCAACAAATATCCATTGGTCTTTAGGAAGACCAGTAGAAAGCCATTCCCATGGGGAGGCACGGTCCCTATAATAATTAGGAGCACATTTATTACATGCCCCAATTGTCATATTCTTATCCTAAAAAATAACCCATAGAGCTCTATTACAAGGAGAAGAACCATTGGAGATAATTTTCTCATACCATTTTGGGCCAACAAGGATGGCAGTGCCTCCCTTTCCCCTAGGATGATTAGAGTAAAAGCTAGTAGATTGGTCCCAAAGATATTTTAATATGGTATAAGCCTGAAAGCCAACAATCTTGATCTCCTAAAGACATATAATATCTTTTAACTTAAGTTTATTAAACCAATTTTTGACCATATATTTTCTATCAAACATTTCCAGTCCTCTCACATTCCAACTGTGTATGTACATCATTTAGATTGATGATTTTTAGAGTGGTTGTACAATCTATTAAAACAATTGGGCATATCTTTACCTGATTTTTTATTATTGAATAGTGGTAAAATATGAATGATGGTAAATGAATAGGGATGTTATATTATGTAAGAGGGGGGGAATATAGGACCTATCCCTAATCCAAATTCCCAAAAAGAGAGATCCAAATGGATTAACCACAAAGAAGTGATCAATGCACAAATGAATCAAACTAAGGAGAATATGAAGAAAGGAGAAAATCCTATAATCTACTATAGAAAATATGTGTTTGAAATATTAAATGCATAGAAGACAAATACTAACCTCAAAATAGGGTAAATCTGGAAAAGACTGATTTCTAATGTTTGTGCATAGTTTCGGGGACTTTTGTAACCTGCTCCGGACTGGAAATGTCGAGATAGAGAAAACCCATAAAAAATTTGTCTTTATGAAGGTAGGTCGACCTTGACCTAGATAGCAAGGCACAATCTTACCCTGGGGCACAATCTTACCCCTCATTGAAAGTTGACCTTGACCCGAAGCAACTTCGATAGAAATTATGTTAGTGGATCTCAAAAGTTCACCAAAAAGGGTATCCAGATATGAACTGCAATTCATTGTTCTATACCTATACCTGCAAGAAAAAGGGTTTTTGTTGTTTGGATGGGGGTTTTGCCTTGGTCAAACCATAGTTTGGAATCAACCTTGAAATCTAATTAAAATTTCAATAGATAAACAAAGTAAATGGAACTATTCACCTTGCTTATGTTGAAATCCTTGTGGAGGATTCGAATCCTTGAATCCACAAGTATGAAAGCTCCAAATGAATGTAGAATTGTGTGTAGGATGTCTCAAATCAATGAAATTAGATCTTCAACACCAATCTTGAATGGATCTTAGCATAGGAAGAGGCTTGGATGAATGTGAATGGAGAAATCTTCAAGGGGGCTCCAAAGAGATTGAATCCTTCAATGGATAATAATGGATCTCCTTGATGAATGCTTGAAGATGAATGAATTTGTGCTTGCTTGAAGATTTCTTGATCACTTGATTACACTTTCTTTATTGTGAATGCTTATGAAAATCAAATGCTTGATCATGAAAAGTGGATGGACTGAAATGAGAGACGAAGGCTTCCTTTTATAGTGATCTAGGGCACAAACTTCTAGAGAGGTTGACATTCAAGAATTAAATCCCAATTATCCTTAACCCTTAGAAATGGACCTATATTAAATTCAATTTAAGGGTTTACCATTCCGAAATCCAAAACAGCTGACCCAGAAGTGGGAAAATAAAACTTTTTGAAGCCCGATATCCCGAAACCTCTGGAACTTGAAAAATGGACCCAAGGTCAGGGTCAAGATCGACTCTGCCCTAAGTCAGAGTTGAGGTCATCTCTGCCCTAGGTCAGGGTCGAGGTCAACCTTGACCTAGGAGGTCGACCTTGACCCTGAGGTCTCAGATCTTAGGTTCTCAGGTCAATGTTCCAAAAACAGGCTAGAAACAAGTGGAGAGAGAAGTAGAATAGGGGAAAAAGCCAGATCCATGCAAAGACCTATTCAAGGCACTTGACATGACCCCATATCACTTACTTGGAGGGCTAAATGTTCTTAACATGAAAGTGCTTCCATTTTAAGACGTTACAATTATCATTGGAGGGAGATTGTCTTTTAGCAATTTTTCTCTTCTTCGATGTTTTACTAACAACTTCAGTAAAGGGCTCATCGGTCACTATGTCAACTAAATTACTAGTATTTTTAATACCAGTGTCAAAAGGTATGGGATCAATAAACCCTTTATCTCTATTCATGTGTCCATTGGAAACCCTCCTACTAATTTCAACTCTTTCATTAATGGTATTAAGAGCAAGTTGTTGAGCATTGAGTTTTTGGGGACTGGAGCATCATTATAAATCTCAACATTAATCACTTTACATGAATTATCTATATGCCCCTGTATCAGGGTACTAGCACTATTATTACTACTTGAAACTGGCATTATCACTAATTCATCTCCAAATAGGGGGTTATTCAGGCTTACAATTTATCCTTATCAATAGTTTCCCTTAATGTTTCATGTAAAGAATCACTTTTAACCATGGATGAATCTGGTTCCTTCTTAGAATTATTAATATTTTTTACTTTACCATCCTTAACAGAATCATCTATATTATCTTCACTTTTTTTTTGTCTGTCCTGATATAGCATCTCCTTTTGAATTAACTAAACTGTCAAATTTAGGGTTTTGTAATTTATTAAAGGTCGGGAATTCTTTCTTAGTATGTCCATTCATTTTATAGTGAAAACAAGACCCTAAATTACCAAGAGAAATTTCCCATGAATTTTTTTCACTTTTAAGCTCCATCAAATTTATGTCTAGGAATTCAATTTCGGGTGCAAGTGTTGGAATGGAAAGATAAGGGACTGAGAGGGGAGGGGTGAATCAGTACCCTCAAAAACTTTTAGTTGAATACTCAATCTGCAAATAATAGAAACTGATCTATCCAACTGAATCCATTATTTGCAACATTCATACAATTGACTTGATAATGTAAAGTGCATGAAAAAAAACAATAATTCAATCACATAACACATATATTTTGGTTACGCAGAAACCTTTGTTAGAAGGTAAAAAATGCAGTGGGGATGACACCCACAAATTCTTCACTATTGCAGATAATAAAGTATGTCGGTTAAGGCTACAAGTTGTGATCACTTCTGGTGATCTTACCCTGTTAGGAGTAACAATTAAATCAACTAGATCTACCTTGTTAAAGGATTTAAACAACACTACTTGAGTGTGTACTTGGTTAAGAGATTTACAAACAGATTGTTAAGTCTACTTTATTAATAGATTTTGCTAACTCAGTTATAATGATTAGAGAATAACAAAAAGTATCTATAAATGACAACTATACTTTGTCTGAATCAAATCTATGATATACTGAATAAATATCACATCAATGTGTAGTAGTCTGTCCTCTGTTATGCTCGGTAGCATTGATTGCTTCTGAATAAATTGAATTGTATCTCTGATTACTCCTCAAACCATGTTTGAATTCTGATGTCTTGAAGGTGGCTATTGCTTCAAGATCTTCTGCTATTACTTGCACTTATTCAACTTCTTCACACTTATCACCGTTATGTCAAAATGACATGAATTACAAATATATAGTAAACTGTTATGATTTCCATGACTGCCATGACCTAATTAGGTTTACATCTTCTTAGGGAAACCTAAGATCGACGGTGTACAAAATTAACCTAGATTTGACTATTACATAGGAATCATCACTACATTTAATGATTAAATCTATAATAAATAATCCTCGATCTTGGTAAAATATTTTATAAATCCATTGTAACTGTTTACATAGATAAATGTGCCAGAACTAATCACTATGTCATTTCTTGGATTGCTCGATAAACACAGCCAATTTTGCTTGACAAATATACCGGTGCTCAGTGTCCAGTGTGCTCAGTGTTTACTGACACTCGGTACTTGGTATACTGTGATGCTTGGTAAAACTGCTCTAGTGCATGGTTAAACCTATTTCCATGTAGTTCTCGATACTGCCTTATGAATACTTGGTATGAAGCCTTGTTTGTTTAACTGACTAGCATATTGTAGCTTGAAGTTCTTCCTTTTACCAACTGATCCACTTTAATAGTAATGACAACATCTAATGCTCAAATAGAGATAATAATCTCCCCCTTTGGCATTAGTATCAAAACTTGTAATTTATATAAACCAATATATCTCACATTATCCTTACTTCATATATACATGAAAAAATATATTCAAAAAACTTGCATAACTTTGCATAACTCCCTCTTGGTGCATGCTCTCGGTATGTATGTAGTACACTTAGAAAATATTTATACAATTTGGCATATACATTATATTTCCCCCTTTTTGAGATTAATTCCATAATCAAAAATATGTACTTACATCTTGTAAAAAATGTGTTGATGGGTTTTCTTTAGAGAATCTAAGAGGTTTTCCCATTCCTCTTTCAAGTTGGTGAGAGAAAGATGGTCAAGAACAACTTGTGCATGCATGTTGAATATGTTCTCCAACACTAAAATTTCTAGTGTTGCAACTAAGGCTTGCGCCTTGACAATATGTTGCTCAATAATTTTTAGGTGGGGAAGTAATTATGCCTGTATCTTGGTGACTTGGTCACTTATTTTGTCCTCCTACTTCCTCAAATCTGCTCTTAACTGCCTCATTTCTTGTACTTTAAGTATATACTTCTGAAAAGCATTTGGCTCAGTTAAGGAGGCATTGGCACTAGCTTGGATTTTGGTATCTAGCTTTTTAATATTTTCACTTATCTCAACAGTGAAACTCTCCACAGTAAAAAGCTTAACTAAGTTTTGAATTATGTTTTGAGTAATAGATTGAACATCAGTGATTACCTTAGAAAGCTTTACCTTGTTTATTGCCACTTCATGGCTGATCTTTTTTGCCAATTTGTCCTGAATCTTTGACTCTACCCTTTCTTCAAGTCTCTTTTCTGTATCAATGTCCAGGGCATTTATTTCTTGTACAAGAGTGGCAAGCTGGTCCATTATCGGTGTATCTTCATTTATCTGGACCTTAGGTACAACCTATTACAAGATGTCTCTTACATCTTCAAGATTCTACTTTCTCTTGCACTCTTTCCTCAACTTCTCCTGAGCTGCCTTCCTTGTGCATAGTTTCCCATATTTTCTTAACTCTTTGGGGTCCAAAATCCTCAGGTCACAGTTAGGTATTACAATGACTTTATCTAGTGTGACCGGCCCTTTTCCATGCTTTTTCTTCTTCTTTTTAGGCTCTTGTGGAAAAATATTAACAATAGGAATAATATCCTTTACCTCAACACTCAGAGTTTCTTTCCTGGTAGACACATTATCTTCCTTCTTCTGCTCCTCGATAACCTATGTGTCAGTTGATAGAGAGGGAGCTTCGAATGTAGTGTTTGGCGGTGTGATCTCGGTAGGTTTAGGGTCATATTGGCCCTGTGTATCTTCCTCTTTTACCTTAGGCTCTTCTGTCTCTATAGGTGTGCTTGCCCCTTGTTCTCCTGATGTGTCCTTTGGTTGCTTAGGGATTGAGCCTTCAGGTTCCTCCTTAGAAATATGTTCAACTGCTTCCATTAGGATAGGAAGATCACCCGATATAGAGTTTATTGTTGGCTTGGTAGTGATTCCATCTTCTTGTGCTTTAGCTCCATCAATAGTGACATCCTCATCATCTTTGATGTCATCAAAAGCAATGAGTACATCAAGTGCATTATTATCAATCCCTTGGATTTCAACTTGATCGGGTGCATCTTGAGTTAAGCTCATCTCCTTGGTGGCATCTGTTGTATCATATACCTCGGTATCTGATATATCAATTCTCTGTTTTGGTGTTGAATCTGCATCATCATTATGAATTCCCTTTCCTTTTCTCTTAAGTTTCTTATTGGGAATAATGGCTAAGGCCATCTTTTCTGACTCTTCACGAACTTATATATAGGCAGGGACAAATAAATATAAGTTTAAAATAATAGTGATTTTAAAGAGGAGACCTTGAATATATTTTGAATTAAAGGCATCATTTTAATCTTGACAAAGTTAATATATTTTAGAAGAGAAACGAAAAAGTTGTAAAATAAAATAGCTACATTAATAGGCATAAGGGCTAAACAAAAGAAGCTACAGCTTAGCCAAAGCAAAAGCCACTCAAGCACTCACTAAAGGAAAAATATAAAGTCATTCAAATCCCAAAAATTTACAATGGTTGTTCTGATTTGCAAAGGTTGTTCTGTATCAATACAATATTTCAAAACAACCACCCTTAGTAGAGAAAGAAAAGTAGGTTTGCAGGTCATGGAGAAGAATTTTGTCAGGTCTTCTTGAGAAACAACTGAAACAAGAAGTACAATTTTTTCTAACAATTTCAGAGCCATTTTTTGTATCTGTATTAAATGAATGAGCAGCCTCAAACTAGTAAGCCAATCTTTCATGCTGGACAAATCCAAGCTCAGAAATATCTTGTCTTCCCTAGCTAATTGAACTATGACAGTTGTAGCCACTTTAAGAGCCTATCATCAAACAATCAGAAATACATTAAAGTCAATGTTATTTACCAATGTCAAGCTTAATGTATGTTAAAACCAAAAAAATTAATCGACTACGATCTTAGAGTGTTATTGTAATATATACCAAAATATGATTCTTTAGAACAAAAGGTTGCCGAGATTACATATATGCAAGGTAGGAGGTTGGATTGTGAAGCTTATGAAAAATAAATACACAGATCAAGAAGTCACCGTGACTAAACATATATTTCTCCTATTGCATTCATCTCGATCTGCACACTACTAACGATTCGAAGGCTAGAATTCTCATATGCCATTTTTTTGAAAATTGCTTGGATTGAATCATTGAAGTGCGAGCATGGGAATACCACAGCTGTAGAGACAATGTTCACAAAACTCCAAGTTTGCTAATTGGAGACCCGGTAGTTGATCCCTTTTGGGCATTACCTCTAGTCCTTTCTTGCTCATGTGGCCTAATCTATGATGCCAAAGTGTCGCATCGCTGCCCACAATTGTCATAGCAACTCCCATCTCATTGATTGGTTTCACAATATAGAGACTACCAGTCTTGTCTCCTTTTGCAATAGCCAATGAACCTTTGACTATTTTCCATGTATCTGTGAGTTCTATTTTAAAGCCTTGGATATATAGTTGGCTGACTGAAATCAGATTCCTCTTTAATTGAGGAACATGTCTAACATCTTTGAGCAGTAATTTGGCTCCACCTTCTAGATGCAAGAAAAAATCACCTTTCCCAATGATTTTACATGTTTTTTTGTCACCAAAATATACTTCTCCAAATTCACCTTCTTGATAATTTGTAAAACAATCCGTACATGAAGTGGCATGGAAGGAGGCTCCGGAATCTATCACCCAAGAATCTGATTTTGAGTCGCATGTAGAAAGAATTAGAGCGGCTTCATCTATCTCATAGGCTATATTGGATTCACTATTCCTCACTTTTTCTTGTGCTTTCTTGTAAGACTGACAATTTCATTTTGAGTGGCCAGGTTTACCACAAAACCAACACTCTCTATTTCTACCTCTTGACTTTGATCGATTGGGTGATCTAGATTTTCATTGATTGTAATAATTATTATTATTACTTCTTTGATGGCTTCTTCCCCTTCTCTTGGTGCTGACCATGGTACAAGCATCACCCGATGGGGTGTCTTTGTTACTTCTTCTCATATCTTCGCCAAGCAAAGTGGCAACCACTTCATCATAGACCAGCTTCTTCTTTGTGAAATTTGAAATGCTAACAGCTGTAACTACATGATCCCAACTGTCAGGTAAAGAACACAACAAGATCATGGCTTTGGCTTGATCATCTTATGTCATACAAACCAAGGTTGCTTGACATAATAAAATGTTCAAATCATTTATATGATTTGACATCGCAGTCCCTTCCTTCATTTTCAACTTGTATAGTTTCTTCATAATGAAGATTTTATTTGCAGTCGATGTCGTCTCATACATGCTCTGAAGTTTGTCCTAGTCTTCTTTTGTTGTCTTTTCGTTCAAGACATTAAACAAGACATTTTGTGATAGCGAAAGAAAGATTGATGCCATCGCCTTATCATCAATCTTCTTCCAATCTTCATCCGACATCGCAGCTGGTTTGCTAGATTTTCCTTCGATTGCGATTGCAAAATCTTGCTTGATCAACAAGGAACACATCTGCACTTTCCACAGGCTGAAGTTCTTGCGTGTGAATTTCTCTACTTTCATATCCTCCATCTTTTTGGAAATTCAACCCAGATTTCCAATCTGCACAACATGTGCTCTGATACCAATTGAAAAGAATTAAAAGTAGGAAATAAAAAGTAGACACACAATGTAAATTAACAAATACACAACACTAGATTTATCCTGATTCACCACAAATTGTGGCTACGTCCAGACTAGAGAGTATTGTATTAATTCCAAAAAATTATTTACAAATGAGCAGGAGCATATATAAAGACTCCAGAATTATTACATAATGAAGAGTCTTCGAATTGAAGAGTCATAATAAAAGAGAAAATAAAACATTATCACTATCATTTCTCAACAGCTTGACCACAGTTACATTGTTTGCCTTAGTAAGTCCCTCCTGCACAACCGGTTATCAATCTCACTTTCTGGAATGCCTTGTTTTCTTGCTCGCACACCTGAACACGAACAAAATCAGGCGAAACCTCAATTTATAATCAGCCGCACATACTATTATATCATATATCGAAAGCTCTTGTAATCCTACCATTGCAATTGTAGCACTTGCAGTGTCAAGAGAGGTGACATTTCGGTGTGGATGAAGTTTTATTCCCATAGAAGTTAGCACTACTTCCCTTGTCAATCCTCTTGAGCTTTGACTGCTGTTGCAGACATAGAAGGGATTTGCTAAAGTCTTGATATCATCCCAGATTTAAAAAAAAATTTGTACTTATTTCTTATGGAAAGGAAAAGTTAAAGACAGAGAGGAAATTAAACACGGAATAAGAATATGGGTGAGTAAGTACCAAACGCCGATGGTGCAAATTAACTGTCACCAATAGTGAGGCATTCAGGGTTTGCGATGGCAGCTCTTTCATAGTGAATTACATCTAAAGGTAAAGAGAGAGGAAACTAAACACAGAAGAAGAATGTTTAGTGTCATATTAATTTAAGCTTCACAGTAAAGAAAATAGGACAAACATATTTGTTAATATTGAATGAGTTGTTTACCGACCGACTTCCACTCGCACTACAATAGTGTTGCGGCCATCAACATTTCCCACGTGGAAACTTCGAGCTATAGAAGAGTAAATAAAACCAGTTAATGCTTATAGATGATAACCATGGAAATTAAAAATAGACAAATATTGTCCTAATGATTAGACAGACAAATGTTAAGGAAGGCGAGAAGAAGGAAACAATGGATTATTCTTCAACAAGAGATATCGACAGCGAGAATGGTTATGTAAAATTGGAACACTCCCTGACCCAGATCTTCTTCACTGGCAACCATCAAACTGTAATGCTCGCCTCTTCCGTTGCCAGTTCATTTCTCGGCCATGACCTGTTCATAAGTCTCACCATTGGAAAGGAAATCAACATGAGCACAGAGAAAACAGAACAGTAAAAAAGCCACAGAAAACATGCTGAATGAAATGGAAAATAGGTTATTATGTATGGAAAAGCCCTATCAAACTCGCTAAATAGAATGGAAAACAGCTTATTGTGTTAATACATACCACGAATGACGGCACAGTAAGATAATTGATATTCTAAAATTGTTTAAATGTTTTGATGAATGGTACCGTCTATTGCTTCCTCGTGGGTAGATAGAAGGTGACATAAATACGATAAAAAATTATTTTTCTCGCAAGAGATCTCTCATCTCAGATCAGTTCATCAGTTTCTAAGCAAACTTCCTCGTTGTGGTAGCAGTTATTATATGTTTTAAGCAATGTGAAGGCTAAGAAAGAGATTCAATTATCAATTTTTAAAATATTTCTAATTAAAAATGTTATTTCATTTGTATAGTACAAAAACTTGATTTATTTATCATTAAAAATTAAGAGAACTATAATAAAATAGAGGTAATATTAATCAATTATCAATTACTTGATTACTCCAAATTCTACTCCAAATTCTAGTGACACCTCTTGTTGTTTTGAATGAATTTATTAGAATAATTTAGAAAGTTGTAAATTTTAGAATATCTAATGACTAAAGATTTTCTTGGACCACTACTCATGAAACATAGATCAATGAATTTGACTCACAAAACACAAATTGAATTTTGATAGCAATATCACAATCTTTATTTATTTTATAGTATTATAAAATTATTTAATAATTATTTTATTCTTATTTAAAAATTTATTTATATTTATTTAAAAAATTATTTTCTTTATTTTAAAAATTGTTGTAGTTTATTATTTTGGATCATATATTTATGCATAAAATTTCTCATTTAAATTCATTGGATTGGAAAGGTTGAGATGTGAATTTTTATTTTATTTTTTAATTATATAAATCAAGATAAATATTATAATTTATATCATTGTAAATTGATATATTGAGATAAATATTAGATATAAAAATGTTAGATCTCAAAAATGTTTTATTTCATTTCCATCCCTACTTATAGTAATTGCAATAGTGGATTTAATAATGGTAGTTGTATATGTGTTGGATTAACAATCTGTAGATCTTAAAATACTTTTTTGATTTATTTTAATAGTTAGTTAAAAAAAAGGGTCTTATAGAATTTACTTATACAGATTCCCTCTAAATTAAATTGAACATTAAGCTAAATTGAACCATAACCCTAAAATAAATTAAACCTTTATCATAAACCTTATAAAACCTATCACTAATCCTATACCACATTGAATCTATCCTTTAAATCTAATTAAACCTTCATGCTAATATTGAAATAAATTGAACCCGACACTAAACTAAATTGAACCCTAATCACATTACAAATAATATCGTGACACTAACACTAAGCTGAATTGAACCCTAATCCTAAACAAATTTTAACCCAATCCCTAATAATAAACTGGATTGAATTGTAACCTTGAACCTAACTGAATATGGAACCAAATTGAACCCTAAGCCCACATAATTGAAATTGAATCCATACATCAAACCAAAGGGAACCCTAATAATAGCATTAAACCAAATCAAACCCTTAAACAAAATTAAGTTGAATCCTAACCCTATACCTAATTAAACATTAAACTATATTGAACCTTATAGGAAAACTAAATTATATTGTAACACTAACACAAAATTAAATTGAACCCTAACACTAATGAAAATCAATTCAAAACCCTACACCTAATTAAACATTTAACCAAATGAAACGCTTTAATTAAACATTTAACCCAATGAAACCATTTAATTAAACATTTAATGTAATCATGAATCTATATAAAATATAATCCTTACAATCTTAAACCCTATATCTAATTGATGAAAAACCCTAGATACCAAGTTTGACCCCAACCTATAGAATATTGAATGCAAACTCTAAACCCAATTAAAAATTAAACCCTAACACTAAACTAAACTAAACATCAATCCTAAACCTAACATTCAACATAATTAGAAGAATAGAAACAAAAATTAAGATTTAAAAAATACTATATTTTTAAAAAATCATTTAGACTTGTGAAAGACAAGAACACAACAACCACTTAACCAACACACCATACAATCTTTCCCTTTTTGAATTTATTTAAATAATAAATAATAAATAAATTATTGGCCTCTAATAGTATTAAGTAATTTTTAATTTCTTTTGAGTTGCACTTACAGAAACTACTATAACACACACACAAACTAACAATTTTTCAAAGAAAAATTTAAAGTTAGTATAAAATTGTTGATTTAATTTATGTTCTCATATATTAATAAATACATCTAACATCAACTCAATCTCTCTATAAATGACTCCAAATCTAATATTCAAATCTATATTTATTTTATCTTCATCATAATCACTCATAATTAATTAAAAAATATTTAAAACACGATTTCAAACTATTTTATAGACAATTTCCTCATCTCTTTTCTATTCTATGAACATGAATTTATTACAATTTTTAACTCCCTTACAAACTAATTGGTCTCCTATTAATAGATTGTGTACAAACTTTTGATCAATATGATTTTTCAATCAACCTTGTAACAAGTATTCATAGAGCTTAAAAGTGTAAGGGTTTTCAATAATATTAATATTAATATTTTATTTTATTGTTTAGTTTGAAATATTTATAGTAATTTAAGTTTAATTATTCTATTTATATTATATTATTTTAAATTATTATAAAATATAGAGATATAATGTCAATTTATTTCAATCTCTTTATGAAATTATTTTATTTATTTAATTAATAATTTATATGTTGTTTTGATCATGTTTCTAAGTATTAAAGAATACTAAAAATAAATTATATTTGAATTTAGTTTTTATTGCTTTAGTGTTAGATTTTACTATTTAATATTTGTTATGATTGTGAAAATCTAATCCATCTCATTTATGTATGTGAAATAAATCTTAATCAAAAATTTTCAATAATAAAATTAAAACTTACATACAAATTTATTTTTACAAATAAAATAAAAATAATATATATGTAAAATAAAATAATTAATAAATCAATATTAAAATTTATTTCAATGTAATAAATTTTATTTTTTTAAAAAATTTTAAATTTTTTTTGAAACAAATTTAAATTCGTTTTAAAAAATAAATATATTTAATGTACTATTTAGTTAGGTCAAAATTGTATATAATTTATAATAAAATTTACAACTACTTCATAAATATATTAATTTCTTATACAAATAGAACTTGTTACACTTGCAACTTTAAAATGTTTACAAAATTGATAAAAAATATTTACTAAAACATTTATCTTTTTATGTCACTTTTTTATAAAGTACTTACATTTCATATATATCTATGCAAATGACTGCATAGCCAATGCCTAACATCCAACTTATGTATTACTTATAAAACATTCATATTTTATACTTACATAACCCACAAACAAAAGAAATATTATATGCATAATTCTATCCAAATATCTCCATACTTCTATTAACCATTAATTTTATTATATATAAATAAATAAATACCTTTGAAAATGCTGACGGAAAGCGTCTACTATGCTCTCCTCTTCGCCCCTCGCAAACCATGCTGCTTCCACTCTTACTTTTACATCCTCGCCCTCGCTATTACACGCGAGAATGTAGTTTGTGTCCAACGACGATCCCCACGTAAAAAAATGTGTGTAGACACCCATCCATACCCATTTTCCTTCACCCAGTTCGGTATTAAAAAAAGCGGCATTTGGCCCCAATCTTATAAAGAAGCGTAAGTCGGGATGATCAGAATTTATAACAAAACATCTCAGAATAGCATTTCCACGGGCGGAACTCTTTGGCGCCCTCAATTCTAAGTGCTTTCGACCAACAAAGTCAACTTCTACCCCATCAGTGTAGTCAAGAACAGAGACATTTGGTAAATTTTGAAAGAAATTTTTCAGCAAGCCCATATCACGCACTGGCCTTGTGCATATCATCACGTTCCTTGGCCATTCCTGTGCATTGTTTGCAGAAGTCTAATCTAACACAAAATTAAAATGATTCATGAGAATAAAAAGACTTCTTTATTTCTAATTCAACTATTTTGAAATACCTGTATGCTAGTGACGAATGGTTCAACAACTGATATGTTGTTTGCCACGACAACCAGCGACTGCAAGCTCTGTGAGTTCTCTAAGCTGACAATACACGGCGCATTCCAGCAGCTATGTACTTCCAATTTCTGCAATAATGTCAATCCTTGTAAACCTTCTACCTTCTCCAATTTGTAGTATTTTTCCAATTTAAGTTCTTTTAGAGAAGTGATTTCTGAAAGACTTGGAAGCGATTCCAACTCTGAACAGTCACTTATATTGAGCTTCTCCAGTGATCTCATGTTTCCCAAACCTTCTATCTTCTTCAATCCGGGACATCTTTTCAGTTCAAGTCTTTTCAAAGAAGTGATTTCTGTTAGTGTTTCCAACTCTGAACAGTCACTTATATTGAGCTCCTCCAGTGAACTCATGTTTTCTAAACCTTCTAGCTTCTTGTGCCATTTTTCCAATTGAAGTATTTTCAGAGAAGTGATTTCAGGAAGTGCTTCCAACTCTGAACAGTCACTTATCTTGAACATCTCTAATGATTTTATATTTTCTAGACCTTCCATCTTCTTCAATTTGGAGCATTTTTCCAATTGAAAATGTTTTAGAGATGTGATTTCAGCAAGACTTGAAAGCACCTCCAATTCTGAACAATCACTTAATCTTAGCTCCTCCAATGATTTCAAATGTTTCCAACATTCTATCTTCTCCAAATTGTAGCAATTTTTCAATTCAAGTTTTTTAAGAGAGGTGATTTTGATGGTTGCCAACTCTGGACTATCACTTATCTCGAGCTCCTCTAATGACTTAATGTTTTCTAAACCCTCTATCTTTTTCAATTTGGGGCAGTTTGTCAAATTAATGCTTTTAAGAGAAGGTAATTCTGCAAGACTGAAAAGAATATTTAATTGTGGACAGTCGTCTATGTCGAGTCCGCATAATTTGGGGCACCTTTGCAACTCAAATTCTTCAAGAGAAGTAAAATTTTTAAGTATGAGACGACCATATAATTGTGGACAGTTACATATCTTGAGCTTCTTCAATTTGGAGCACTTGCTCAAATGAATGTTTTCGAGGGAAGGTAATTCTGCAAGACTGAGAAGACCGCCTAACCGTGGACAGTCCCATATCCAGACTCTCTCCAGTGATCTTAAGGTTTCTGAATGACTTGGAATCGCCTCCAACTCTGGACAGTCAATTATCTTGAGCTCTTTCAATAATCTTATATTTTCTAGACTTTCTATTTTCTGCAATTTGTTGCACTTACGCAATTCAATATATTTTAGAGAAGTTAATTTTGTAAGATCTTGAAGCCCGTCTAATTTTGGACAGTCACATATCGTGAGCTTCTCCAATGATCTTATATTTTTTAAACTTTCTACCTTCTCCAACTTATGGCATCTTTCCAATTTAATTTTTTCTAGAGAAATGGTTTCTGGCACATTTGCAAGCACCTCCAACTCTGGACAGTCACTTATATTGAGCTCCTCTAATGATTTCAAATCTTCTAAACTTTCTATCTTTTCTAATTTGTTGCACCTTTGCAATTCAATTTTTTTAAGGGAAGTTAATTTTGCAAGACCTTGAAGCCGTTCTGAGATTGGACAATCATATATAATGAGCTCCTGCAAACATCTTATGTTTCCTAAACCATTTACCTTCTCCAACTTATGACATCCTTCCAATTGAAATTCTTTTAGAGAAGTGGTTTCTGGAAGGCTTGGAAGCACCTCCAATTCTGGACATTCACTAATCTTGAGCTTCTCTAGTGATTTCAAATGCTCTAAACTTTCTATCTTCTCCAATTTTTTGCACCATTCCAATTCAAATTCTTTTAGAGAGGTTAATTTTGCAAGACCTTGAAGCCCGTCTAGTATTGGACATTCATATATCACGAGCTTCTGCAATGATGTGATGTTTTCTAAACTTTCTATCTTCTTCAATTCGTTACACCCTTTCAAAACAAATTCTTTAAGAGAAGGTAATTTTGCAAGATCTGGAAGCCCAGATAATTTTGGACAGGAATCTATTACGAGCGTCTCTAGTGATCTTATGTTTTCTAGACCTTCTATCTTCTCTAATTTGCTGAGATATTCCAAACCAATTTTTTTAAGAGAAGTTGAAACTTCTACCTTCTCCAACTTATTGCAAGACTCCAATTGAATTGTTTTCAAAGAAGTGATTTCTGCAAGACTTGGAAGTGCCTTCAATTCTGGACAGCGACTTATGTTGAGCTCCTCCAATGAAATCAAGTTTTCTAAACTTTCAATCTTCTCCAATTTGTTGCAGTTCCCCAATACAAGTTTTTTAAGAGAAGTGAACTTGCTCTTAAGCATGCACCATGACCCAAAATTCAATTCACTAACTGGGGTGGACTCTATTGTCAGACTTTGAAGATGAATTAATGATTTTGGTAAACACTGCACTCCCGTATCCTCCATAGTCAAATCTCTTAAGTCAGTAAGATTCTCCAGAGAATCTGGTAAAGATTCCCAACCGAGTGTTCCATAAAACTCAGCGTCCCATGCTGCAATGGCTGCACTTCTTCTCTGTCCAATGAACAAACAGGCTGCATCCAAGAACATCTCCTGCTCTTCTTTCTCTAGCGCATCATAGCTGACTTTAAGCCTCTTTGCGCTGTCCGCGTGGGGAATCTGAGAGTATTTCTTCAACGTATCCTGCCAATAAGCCATATCAGACTTGCCACAAAGCTGTCCCCCTAAGACCTTGAGTGATAGAGGCAGTCCTCTGCAGGCACTTAAGAACTCCTTAACGCAAACCTCAAATTCTGAAGGTGGAGAGTTTTGTAAGAATGCATGCCAACAGAAAAGCTCTCTGGCATGGTTGGCATTCAGCGGGTTCATTTTATAAGTGGCAGATGGTCCCCACCGTGGAAGAACGTTTTTGTCGCGTGTGGTAACAATAATCAAACTTTGATCACCAAGGCTATCAAGGCTCTCCTTGGGTGGTAATAGAGCATCTAGTTGGTCTATGTGATCCACATCATCCAACACAATAAGCACTGACTCAGATTTTGACAGACGGTTTTTAAGAATCTGTTTGCCTTTGTCTAGATTGTCAAAGCATTCATCTTTGGCGCCAAGGTCTCTTAAAAGTGTTTTCTGCTTATCAAGTAGCTGGCCTTTCCCTGCAGCATCTCGAACATCAGACACA
Source organism: Chamaecyparis obtusa (assembly GCA_027943335.1). Classification (NCBI taxonomy): domain Eukaryota; kingdom Viridiplantae; phylum Streptophyta; class Pinopsida; order Cupressales; family Cupressaceae; genus Chamaecyparis; species Chamaecyparis obtusa. The sequence continues at coordinate 53,111 of BSBK01004838.1, forward strand.
AAACTGGAGCAATCCATGTTAGAGCTTCTCCTGTTAAAGATTTCCTTAGCGAGGGTGGTTTTACCGGAGCCCCCCATGCCCCAGATTCCCGCTACGATCTTTGTCGAGCCAGCAGACTGAAGTGCAATCGTATTATCAAAGTCTTGTACAGTTTCATCCATACTCACGGGATGCTTTGCAACGTCTAGCGGCACAATGTTCATTTCTTTCATGACACGATTCACAACGTTCTTCACCACCCTCTGCTCGTCACTGAACAGCGGGAAACACCATTTTAGTAAATAGAATACACGTCATTTTCCACTCTCTATTTATTCGCTTGGAGCTACAATAAATATCACAATAAATTTCATATTAATGTTTTCTATTTTAAATATAAAAATAAACATATATTATTTATAATAATAATTTAATTTAAAATTATGAACAATATAAGGTATAAATAATGGAAATAAACGAATGGAGTTGTTGGAAAGTTATAGTAAATTGAAATTTTTAATAAATAGGAAGAATAGAATTATATTACACAATTTAGTATATTTACATTTTTAAATTAGAGATTGATGTAAAAAAAATAATAAAAATATTAAGATAAGAAATTATGTTATTGAACTTTAGAATGTAGATTCTACAATAATCTATTCTCTTAATAAATAGAACTAGAGGCCTTTGATCTTCATAATAAATAAAATGAGTAATAATTTTATTTAAACAAAAAATTAACAGAGATATGATTTCTATTATATGCACAATTTCTATGATTTATAACTGCAAAATCAAATTTCAAAAAAGAAAACAGTGTATCAACATATAAAATTTACTACACTTTTTAAAATAAAATCAAACAATTTAAAAAATAATAAATAGTAGCTTCTACTTTTTTGTGTACATTTATTTTATACATGAGGTCAATTGGTAGAAAAAGATACATAAATAGAGAGAGGTAGAGGGAGAGTTAAGCAAGGGAGATAGAGAGATAAAGATGGAGAGGTAGAGAGGAATAGTTATAAAGGAAGAAGGAGAAGAAGATATATAAATGGTGCTCGATAGAGATATAAGAAGGCATGGAGAGAGGGTGAAATGGTGAAAGAGATGGAGAGAGACAAACAAAGGAAGAGATAAACAAATAGATGGAAGTAGAGATAATGATATAGATGGGGAGATATAGGGAGATATAGAGATAAGTGGGAAGAGAATGGAAGAGATTAGTAGATATACCACGATAGATAGTGGCATAAGGAGGGACCAATAGTAAGATAGGGAGAGATAGCTCAAGAGAGAATAGATTGTTATTAATCCTCCGGTAATGATATAGTAATATTTTTTAATCTGTAAATAGTTGAGACTCAACAACATCAAATTTCAAATTGATAAGGCAACATTTGTATCCATTAAATAAAAAAACATTCCTACAATTGGTCTTTGGATTTTCAATAGATATCTGACAAAAAAGTTATAGAAATTATTTCAAGGAGGAGCAATATATATGTTAGAAGAAGAAATAGATTCTCACAAGTTGTCTATCAATGGTAATGTCTTTAGGCTTCATGGAAGATCGAGATCAACTTGTACATGATATTTTAATGTTTGTCATAAATCTTAAATGCTTGAAGAAAATATTCAGCTTTAATTTTTTAGGTTTGAAAATTATATAAGGTTAACAAATTACTATTTGGATCCATACTTAGGACATACATAAAGATACCTAAATTATGGCTTATGAACCCCCAAATTCAATTGAAAGTGTAAAATGGGCCCTCTATCCAAAATAATAGAACAAAGGTTGATCATATTTTATACAAACTAGAACTCCAAACTTTTCTATTTATAGAACACAATTATTCATATAACTAAAAGTCTATTGAAAACTTAAAATTGTACAAATAATTGAAATTCTTACAATTTTTTAATACATTTTTAGAAAAATTGTTAAACTTTATTAAATGTGATGAACATTATGCCTAATTAAAATTTAATACAAAACTCAAATTTGAAGGCTAAAAATAGTGAAAAAATAACTGGTGATGAAAAAATTATCCTCACCATTATGTAGTGGATAGAGCCGAATTTCTAGCTCAACTATTTAAGTTAGAAAAAATCTCCTAGTTTGAAAGTTAAGTAAAAAGAAAAGATAATTTTATTCCCAACACTTGGCAATTACAATAATTGGTAGCATAAAATGATAATTGTTTATTTAAAGTTATATTGCTTATTAACAATCTTAGAATCTTAGAGATGAAAAAGGTACTTTGTTGGCGGTGATTGCTTCGCCCATTGGCTTTGAAACTAACCATGTTGCGGAAGCTATAGCGGTCTACCATGGTAAATAAATAAAATGGCTAAAGATCTCAATTTCTCTAAGGTTTGGATTGATGGAGATTCTAGCAACATTATTAATTGCCTAAAAGGCGCCAGTCCTCCCTCTTGGACTATTAATAATTCCATCATTAAGGCTAAAGAGATCATCAAAGATTTCAACTTGTGTCATATATCTCATGGGTACAAGTAGGTGAATGCGGTTGTTGACATATTTTCTAACGAAGCTATGAATTCAAGTGACATCATGAAATGGCAGAGTGAGTTGGACATTCCGCATAGGATTAAAATATTGTTGTTATATGATCGTACCCATGGTTCTTCTACAACTCAATTTAATGATAATAACTAGCATGAGGAAGAGTATTTATTTTGAGTTTAGTGACATCAAGTACCCTTGTAACACTTTGGGTAATTATCAACGTCATGTATGGGACACTTTCTAGGTGTTTTTTGCTATTTTTGTGGCTTTATATCGGAAGCTAGTTTTTCACATGCGTTGTACTACCAAATTTAAGGTTTTCATTTTTTAGGAAGGAATTTGGTGTGATGAGATGGGAGATAATAGGAAATGGATGAAAACCTTCTCTTGTGAGAGTTGGAAGAATAAAGAGAAAGTTTAGAACCTGCTCAAGAAGGGAGGGATGGCTGGGTATTTGGAAAAAAATCAAGGGAGGAATACCTCGGTCACCAAATATTTCATCAAGAATTGGATAAATGGGAAACTTTCTTTGGGAGGTACTACTATTGAAATTACCAAGGAGATCATTGTGGAGGTTACGAGCCTTCCTAGAGGTGGTAGAAACTTCTACAGAGATAGATGCCTTAATGATGTTGCGATCAAGAGATTCCTAAAAGAGGAAGATGAGAAGATCAAACTGGTCAAAAGCAAGAAGAAGTCCTATTCTTTGAAAGGTATTAAAAAGGTATGGCACAGAGTCCTCTTTGTTTTGATGTAGTACATTACTTTGGATGGGAGGTCCTCTAGGGTTTACAGCTATCATTTTGTGCTCCTCAATAATTTTTTCTATGGTGGAAATATTTCTCTCTTGCACTACCTCTTGAACTCCCTGAATACCAACATTAAAGATGCCCAAGAGAACCCTCAAGGGAATCCTCTTATGTATGAGGGCATTATACTCCTCATTTATGAGCACTTCATGTCCAATTCTACTGAACCCCAAACTGTGAAGCCCCCTGACTCTAGAGATGATGATTTTGAGGAAGATGAAGATGACAGGGAAGACTCTAATACAGAGATGGATTACGAAACTAACTCTTCGCAAGAGAATGCCAGGTACCCTAGTAACAAGGGAAAAGTTGCTTCCAAGGGCATGGCTTCTTCGTCCAAAAATTAAGTGGGGCGAAAAACAATTTCCTTTATTCTTTATGATTTCACTTATGGAAGTGACGATTATATGGCTGAGGAGAGGGAAGTTACTGATGAGATGCTGGTGGAGATTTGTAAGAAGGGGAAGAAGCTTCGTGGAAACTAGAATATTCCCTTAGATCACCCCTCCCCTTTTCCTTTTAAGGATGCTGAGGTGAGCCCTCCTAGGATTTCTTTTATGGATGCCCCTTCAACTAAAGGCATTCCTAAGCCTAACCTTGGTTTGAAAGGTATCTCTGAGAATAGTGCTAGTGGGATGGACCAAGCAAAGGAAGCCCTTAATTGGGGCTTCATTGAAATGACCAACTTGAAAATTGGTAATACTAGACTTACTGCCAGAATCAACATTCTCAAAACTATGGGTCTAGGGGAAAACCCTTTTTGGTTTTTTTGAATGAGCTTACGACTACTATAAACAAAGTTGATGGGATTGTTGAGGCTTACGATTCCAAATTTACTGTGGCGAAAATTTTCTAAATATGATATGGTGTTGGCTTCCTTGGAATCTAAGGCTGTAGTCTTTGATCAAAGACTTTCGAATATAGAGGCTACTCTCAGGTTGATTGGGGAACAAAGCTGCAATATCCTTCGGCCTTCAGCAGACCAAGTCAATTTTCTTATCAACAATTTGGAGAAGAGCAAAGATAAGGAGAAGGATTCGATCAAGCATGGTGCCGAAGATGCTGGTACTAGTCCCAAGAGTGCTAGTAAAGAGATTGATAATCTTAAGGCTTCTATCATTAACATGGATCTCCTAGTGTCTGAAGCGAATGATCTTCTCAATAGCATTTGGTGATCCTACCTTTCTAGTCTATTGTCCTTTTTTGTTAGTTTTTGTTCTTTAGGTGCTGGCATTTTCCCCTGTCTAGCTGGCCTTTTTTTGTCATCCTTCTCAGTTGTCGGTCCTTTGATTGTCCTTTGTCTTTCAGCTATTTGCTAGAATTGGAGCATAATGTATTATATTTCTGGTCTTTAGTCAAAGGTTCAAGACCTTTCAAATCCCATTTTCCTCTTAATCAGAACAATCTTAGGGATTAGTATTATGGTTAACTATTGGAATAATTCATTAGTTGTTAATAATGACAACATAAAATAGTAGCTTATAACATTAAGATTACAATAATATATAAATGCATACAATTTAATAATAAAATTGTGAAGGTTTTTCTTTCTTATACCATAGGTATCTCCACAACCTAGCCCAACAACCAACCCACATTATCTTGGTCTTACTTTCTACCAAGTTGGGGTATGTCATAACCCAATTTGGTTGTCCTGAATTTTAGGACTATTGTGCGACTATTTTAAACTTATGTTGACTTGGTCGAGTGTATTATTGACCCAATTCGTATTAAATAAATGATTTAGATGTAGAGATTATTATGTTTCTTTAGTTATTTTATGATGAGATAAAGTGATGAAATAAAATTATGATGTTATATATGCCAATTGAAATGCAATATGAAATGAAACTTAGTGATGTATGTCAATGGATTCGAAATGTTAACTATGTTATGAAAATGAATTATGCATTTTATTTTGATTATGGGTTTAATGGGACTAACCTACTGATGATCTTTTGAGTTTGAGTATAAATGACAGGAGACGAAGATGAAAATGTGATTTGAGGTAGAGGAATTTATCTCCTCAGTAAGGATGTGATGGGAATAAAGTTTGATCGCAAGAACACACCACTTACTTTAGTTTATATATTTAATAAGTTTCTCACTTTATCTCATGAAATTGAAATTTTGAGTAAATGTGAAGGTGTGTTAATCAATTTTAGTTAGATTGGGAGAGAATTTGTTTTATATATACTCTAATTGTTAATTTGAAGTTATTTTGAATTTTTTGTAGTTCCTTATTTAGAAGAGTAAATATAGATCCATCAATATATAAATATATTGTAGATTAATTTTGAATGCTTTTTGGATTCTTTTCTGATGAGTGTTTTATTCTTTAAAACTTTATATTATAAGGATATATAATTAGTATTTTACTCCAATTATCGCTAGGACAATTAACTAAATGTTAATTGTACCTTGCATTCCTAGTAAGCTATAGCTTAAATGCCACATTCTAGGGAGGCTACCGTAAATAAAAAGCAAAACTTAATTTAAACGCTACCTTTGTGTTTAAAATATTCACCCAATTTTAGGTGACGATGTGGCTAAATTTTGGAATTCAATTAAAATAAGATCTACCCAGGTGAGGTAAGCAGAATTAAACCTCCTCTCTCATGTGTTTTCTTTGAAGGAAGAATGAACACATGGAAGCTCCTCTTTGGAAACAATTTGTTAACTTCCTGTTATTGCGCACAAGGTGATGGAAGAATGGTTTGTTTTCAGTGTTTGGAAGGAGTCTCTTTTATTGAAAAGAGCACGCGTGAGAAAAGGGAGAAAGGAGATGCACTTGGCAAAGGACTCCATGTCCGCGTAGATAGAGAAGAGGCAAAGTTGTGTAACCCCATGTCCCCATGCGACTGCTTAAGTACAATTTGTGCTTAAATTTAAGTAGCTAGAGTGTTCCCATGCCATTTTTTAATCACGAGAAAAGAATAATTTGGAATCTATCCCTACTTTTGTGGAGCAACCATTGCTTAATAATTAAAAATAAGCTTTGAAAAAAAGGAGGGGCTGGAATAAGCAGCCTCTGCTTATTGAGAAAAATGACATATGTCTCCACAAGATATTTTCCCTCTCTTTTATTGTCTCCTATTTCTTCTCAAAACATCTATCTATAATTTTTTAATTAAAATTTCATTTAAACATTCTATTTTAGATGTCTGCTAAGAAATAAGCAGCAAAAATGAGTAATCATAGGGCCACTAGCTCCACGAATTGCTGCTAGAAATGTTGAGCAGCGGTTGCTAGCCAAAATAAGCTTAGCAGCCACATGGGGACCTGCCCTAAGTTTAAAATTAAATACATTTATAACAATAGCACGCAAGGAAATTGGAAAAAAAAAACCATCGCACAGAAATAGAAAGAGACCGATGAATAGGAAAATATGCACGATGAATAGAGGGGAACGAGAAATAGAACAAAGGCTTGCGTGAGTAAGAAATGGAGACACACCAGTAAAAGAGGGAGAAAAATGAGATTGAAAAGTACAACGTGCAACAGAAAAAGAATGCGACAAAGACTGGAAGATACGCAGAGAACTAGGAGGTCAGCGAGAAATAAGAACAAGGAAATTACGAAACAGAGAAGAATTTAAAACATCAACACATTTTCGAAATTGAATCAGGTTCCCTTCTTGAAAATTTTTGTTTCTTTTTTTTTTTTGTGTAGATTTACTTGTTATTAGAAATCGATGACTGTGGAATTGCTAGTTTTATTTTATAGATCTCATGGCCATTATTATTGGAAAGATCTAGATTGGAAGTTGTTTATCTACAAATTTTGATTTTTAGTATTGATTTATTTTAGCAATGTTTGTCTATGAATCTTTCTGATTTATGAACTATAAGAAAACATTTATCTTCCTTAAAAAACATTAAATTTGAATATTTATTTTTCTCTTTTAAACATCACAGATTTCGTTATTATGCATATAAAATTTTATTTTTACAAAACGATAGTTGCCATATTTTTTTACAAAACAGATTGATGTTTTGTTCTTTCAAACATGACCAGATAAATTGAGTTTTCTTATAGTAGTAGAAGATCTAAATCTTAAAGTTTTAAAAGTTTTTATTGATGGAAATTTAGGAAAATAAGCTTGTTGTTCGTTAACTTTTAATTTGCGACAAGATATCTATGAATTTCCTATGGCAAACCATTTAATAATTCTTTTGTTTTATAAAATTAAAAGATGGAAATCAATCTAAATAAAATTTTGAAGTTGAAATTAGATAACATCATAACTAAGTTAGAATTTGGGGAAATTCTTTTTGTTGTTTCATTCCTTCAAATTTGCGACATGATACATGTGTACTTCCTTTAGCATTAGCATTGTTTGTTGTTTTTCTCAATTTAAACAGTGCGAAAGGATATACTTGAACTACCTGTAACATTAGTATGTTCACAAAAAAATATGAACTATAGATTCTTTAAATTACCATGTTATTGATTTTGAGACATTTCTTCAAAGACGAAAAGTTAGATTGTTATTAAACATCACATAATCTTTTAACATAGAAAAATTGACTGAGAAAATTATCGGGAAAACCTAGTGAATGGAATTGTTTTGGAAACATAAACCTATGTTATTTTAGTCCTACGAATTTTATGTTTCAGAGGAAGATATCATGGGAAAGGGTTTCGAATATGGATAAATAGAGAAGGGTAAATTTATTTTCTTTACCTACTAGTAGAAATCTGGTTATTAAATGCTTAGGCCTAAGCTACAGAAACACATAATAGATTTTGTGATGGTTATTCATTCTCTTTATCATATCTATGTTAGTTCTACTTTTATGTATGAGAAAAGTAACTTTAGTTCACATCTTGCACTAGATTCTTTTCTGATTCATTAGTGCTCTTCATTTCAGGATGAGCCTAGAAGGAGCTAACCACTCCATGGTTGGGCGGAACAAGTGTATGCATCACATTTTTGTCTCAATATTTGCATATGGATGTATATGTTTGATGGCATAGGAGATTGGAGCATGCAGACGGCCGATGGATAGTCTGATGGCATATTTGATGATATCTTGTACTTTTGACTGTTTGGTTTTGTACTCTATTGTACCTCCTTGTATTGTATACCTTTGATGTATGATGTGTGACAGTATGGTTGACATATTTTAAATGTATTTATCACCTCATGTTGTATTATTTGATGATTCATATACTCTCGATAGTACGGTCAATTTCTTGTTATTGTACTTTGAGGATATTCAACTTTATTTTCAGATTATTGTAATTTATTTTTGTGGAATGGAATATTTTATGTGGAAAAGTCTTTAGATTTTAGTAGACTTTGTTTTTTAGTTCAATTTTATGAGTTTTTTGTTGATCAGCTTATGTGTCTTTTGTCATATGGTATTGGTCTTTACTGGGTCAAGAAGGGGCAAGTTGGGGCGAGATTAATCCTCTGGGGATGTACCAAGCCACATATAAGCCAGGTGCGTCAAGAATAAAATTGTACAGTTATTTTTAAGAAAAATAATTATATAAAGGCTAAGAAATAATTATATAGAGATCGATAATTAATCTTAAGGTTCTTTTGTATTTCTTACGAGGGCACTATGAGGTTGGATTTCTATGAAGGTTCATTCATTTGTTGACTTGGGGAAGGGATACTTAGTTGAAGTCATGGGAATAATTATGCACATTGTTGGCACTACCTTTAGTGTGAGGCCCTTGGTTGTGAAGATAAATATAACAAGACTTGTCACAATATGTGGTCAAAAAGCCTAAACTAAAAATAAATGTAATGAAGAACTTAAACCCTTTATTATTGCCTTTATTTATATATTATATGGCCTATAAGAGAAATAATTAAATGGATAATTTTAAAAAAAGTTGATTGGTAAAAAATGTTGCACTACATCTATTACTAGAATGACCTAACTTTGGTTCAACACACAAAATAATTTAGTATTGACCTTACTTATAAATACTATGGTCTATAAGAGCAACAATTAAATGGAAAATTCCAAAAAATGTAGTTTCCTAAAAAATGTTGCATTGCCTCTATCATTGGTTTGACCTATTTTGGTTCAATGCATAAAAGAACAGATAATTATGGAAGATAAGACTTAAGATATATGGTGGCTCATGGATATCAATAATGGCTAAAGAAACAATGGCAAAAATACATAGCAGGGTCCAACCAAGCCTCTAAAGTGCTATGGTGATTTGTGAGTAGATCATTTAGGGCTAGAAGAAACATGTAAAGAAAATACCCTAATTTTTTCACCGTGGAAGGAAGACATGGTTGTGAAACAAAAAAGAAAAAAAAAAAATTTTGTACCAATAAAATCTATACATGTGCAAAATTCTATATAAACCATATGATCTTCTCATACAGTGAATGCAAAGGCCTAAAAGTTTTTACAAAAAAATCTAGGGAGAAAATTAAACAATTTGACAAGGGTTTCTAGCTGATTAGGACCTTGTAATAAAACTTCATGTTCATTTAGATCTATAACATACCCATGATAAGATTAACTGTGTGATTCAACTAAAAGTAGGAAAAGTATTACAGTTCATAACTCTAATACTAAGTAGTTAGCAACAAGCTAACTACTCAACCCTATGCACTTTCAGATTAAGGGAGTACTATTGTTTTGATTACATTGAACCTAGATTTAATTAAGTGTCTTAGAAAAAAAATTTAGATTGAAACCATGACAAGCACATCCCAATCAACAATTAGTTAGCAACAAGCTACCTATTCAACCCTATGCACTTTAAAATTAAGTGAATAGCATTTTTTTAATTTCATTGAGCCTATTTAATTTAGTGTCCTTGAATGTCTTAAAACACATACCAATCAATAATTAGTTAGCAACAAGCTAACTACTCATCCCTATGTACTAAATAAGATAAAGGGGGTAACATTATTTTCATTGCATTGACCCTATTTAATTTAGTGCCTTTGAAAGTTTTTTAGGATTGAAACCATGACAAGAACATCCCAATCAATAATTAAGAAATTTTATGGCACTCTCTATGAATTGTGGAAACTTGAAAAAAATCTATTAGATAAGAGACCTCAATGAAGAGATGTGATAAAGAAAGAAAAACCTATAGAAATGCTAGATCAAGACTAGATAAATCTTGATTAAAAATAATGCTCAAGAAATCATCAAGTTATATTTATTTGACTCTATCCTCTTTAATATTTTTGAGGAAACCCCTACCCATGGTTTGTTCATAATGATATGTAAAATGTATATCAAGCCAAAAGTATAGTAAACTATATTTTTTATATAAGAAAATTGTATCCATTGATAATGAAGTAAGGAGTCTTGATAGATACACATTCACATTCTTTTATTATAAAGTTGAGTTAGATAGAAAGTATTGATTCTAATCTCGCTGACTACAATAGAAATATTATTCTACTTTAGTCTCTAATTGAATCATGAGAAAACCTAATTATTGCGATCAGTAAGGAGTCTATAAGAAAATTGTATCCATTGATAATGAAGTAAGGAGTCTTGATAGATACACATTCACATTCTTTTATTATAAAGTTGAGTTAGATAGAAAGTATTGATTCTAATCTTGCTGACTACAATAGAAATATTATTCTACTTTAGTCTCTAATTGAATCATGAGAAAACCCAATTATTGCGATTAGTAAGTGGTATTGTAAATTATAAGGACTTGTTGTCACCTTTCTTAAAAAAAAATATGCGAATGGAATACATAGATAGGGCTTCAAAGGATACACTATATGTCTAGTAAATACCTAAAGAAACAATGTTATAGTAAGGAAACATAATAAATTTTAAGATATATCCAAATTAAAAGGATAGTTACAGACACTTAGAAAGAGAAAACTAAAATGTTGGGATTACAAGAAATAGAGCCATTTGTAGAGAGAATTTACAAATGAAAATTCTTTGGGGGATGATTCAACCATTGAAAATTCCTTTAATGATGACATATAATGTAAATGGAATTTTTATTTTTTCTACTAGTAAATTATGGCTTATTCATTTAGGTGCTTCATACCATATGAAACCTCAAAAGGAATGGTTCTCTTAGTTAAAAAATATGATGGAAGTGAGGTATTCATTTGTGACAACTCACATGGTATTATCAGTAAAGAGAAGCAAAAATTATGGCACTTGACCATAATTTTCTTTCTACATCTCATGGGACAAAATTAATGGTGATAACACCAAAAAATGGATGGGATAATGCTTCTAAATGCCTCATTTCATCACCAAAGTCTTTCAATCCTTCTATTCTAAAATAATATACTAGACTTTCTAAAGAGACCTAAGAGTAAAAAATAGCCAAACATTAACAAATTATCTCTTAGAAATTTTTGGCCCTAAGATTTTTTTTGTTTACATCTATAAGCGGATTTATGACCCAATTATCATAACATGTCTCATTGTCTCTCAACCCTAAAGCATTTGACCATGTTAACGACAAATATATATTCTTGTGAAATGTTGTGAGCATTGGTGTTATAGTTGAGTTTTGTTTTATCATTGAAGTCTCCTAAACCTTTTGGGATAGAACAATCTAATAAAGTGTCTTAAGAGACTTAAGAGGAGAAAATATTTCGAATTTTGATAGAAATTTTGTAAAAATATATCGCAATTGAGAATGCTCTATTTTCTTATAGCCAGAATTAGAGTTAAAATACAATAGCCTATATCAAATTTTCTCAACTTTATATGTTTTTATAGTAGAAATAATATATTCATAGCCTATATAGGCTATAACAGAATTAAGAGTATTATTCCACTTATTCAATATTGTTAACGATGATGCCCATACAAAGTGAAACTTGGAGTGCCTCTTTCCACCGCTGAAGCACGTCTAGAGTGTAGGGGAGAGGGACCAATAGTCGTGAGGGCTAACTTCGTCAATATGTAGCTGTTGTATAAAATATCGTAAGACCTTCATTTTTTTTAGAAATGTAAAATGGACACTTAACTACCTATAAGTAAGGTTTGAAGGTGTGGCTCATCACGCAACTCGTTGAAATAGCACGCCTAGTTAAACATGTACAAAAATTTGCATTTTAAAGATTCGACCAAAACTTAATCTAAAAATTTCTAGCAGTTGAATTTAAAAATATCATTTGTTATTAGTGGGTGATTGTATTTCTGTACAAAATATAACATATATGCAACTTGAATGGACCATATACCTATTAGTAATCATAAATATTTGTTATATGTAACTTTTAAATCCAACACAAAATGACCAATGCTTCAACACAAAATAATTATTTTTTGTCGTAAAAATAACCTATTATTATGTAAAATACAACTTATATCCAACATAAAGGGACCAATAGTTGAACACTAAAACTTTTTGACAATCTCACACATTTTATGGGAAAACACAATGCATTTTATTGTGTTCACCTTTTATATTTGTGATAAAACAAATTGTTAATATGAAATACTCTAAAGCATATACTTTACTATCCCAATAGTTGTACACACAAGAATAGTATTTGTGCACTAAGATAACAATACTTGTTTAAGTGGGAACTTATTTTATTAAATGAGCATATTATTTTTTAAGTGACAAACATATGATAGATAGCTATGATATTTTATTTGAGACAAAAACTTATCTATTTCACTTGTTAATGTTATTTTAATATAACATTTATAGGTTCACATGTGTTCAAGTATTGGTCCATTTTTTATCAACATTTAGAATTTTTCTGATTTACTTGTGGATTATTTAATTACAATATATAGTAAAAATGTTGTGTAAGACTGGATAATACATTCACAAGTGGGTGATCAACTATTGGACCCCGCACAACTACTGGTCCCTCTCCTCTAGTCTTATAAAAAGGACTTGCATGATCACTTCGAATTGAAGGAATAAAAAATTATTTTCCTTGTTTTTTCAATAGTTAATTTTAACTTTGTTTTTGTTTTTTATGAATAGGTCTTCTCTATTACTTTATAATATTAAAGTACATATTCACAAAAAAAAGTCTAAGGAATACAAGATCACCTCGCAAGAGACACATGGCCGTAGGTTGGAAGCAAAAAGATCAACTATTCATAAAAAAAAAACAAAGGCATTGTCTAGAGAAAGCTACCCCATGCGACCAATACAGTGTCAGTCGAGGGGGATCCGTGTAATCATCTTTACTCCATACATCAGTGGGGCTAGGGGTCGGGTCAAGTTTAGACCATCCATCTTCTTCATTCTCCTTCTCTTTAACTTCTCCTTCCTCCATCCTGGGAGGCAAAACCACCATGGCCAGACAAGGAAACACCTTAGAGGAAGTGGGTTGATTAGAATCACCTCTAACATCAGGCCAACCAAAACCACTAGGAACAATAGCAAGAGCACCAAACGACCACGTGATGGTAGAGCCACGACACAGTGGAGAAGCTGAGTGAAGCCTCCACCCATCACCACCCCCACCAAAAGAATGGCAAGGATCCTGGGATCGTGGGGACTGGAAATGATGAGCGGAGGAGTTGCGGCCACGACGAGGAGCACGGGGCATAGTGTGATCGACAAAAATAAAATCTAGTGGCACTCTTACAACTGTACAAGGGACATTGCCCCAATGCTACAATAAAACCTATATGTGGCCCACCTTTAAATTTACTTTATTGGTTTGAGCCTGAATCTATATGAGAACATTGTTAGATATACATGCTTTCGTATACATTGATACATTTATGTCTAGAAAGTTGTGAGAAAAGAGAACAACATTCCTATCCTTCCATAGAGTGAATAAAATATGCATCCTAAAAGCATGCCAAATCGGGGAAAATTTGAAGGGTATTCTGGGTGAATCACCCAGTAAAGCCATATGCCAAGAAAAGGGTTCTGACTGAAATGGCCTACAAAAGTCATGAATCTAGCTCCAATATTGTTAAGCTCTTCGACAAAATCATAAAATATAGAGAAATTTTTTTTGTTGTCCACAAAAAGGGAATTTGGGATGTGGAACACCCAAGTGTTTGAGTCTCGAACCCAAAGGCAACCCTTGAAAGAGCACACAACAAGAAAAGTGTGCAATTTTGGGTTCTATGGTGGTGGACCAAACAATAAGAAACTGAAGTCTTCAAGATTTATGAGAATACTGCAAATGCCATTGCTAGTTAAAAATGGTGACCATAGGCAAGTGTGGCACCAACCAGTGATAACCCATCTTGGGTTTGTAACTCGAAAGAGGAGTCCAAGGATACCACTTCCAATCCTTCCACCAAGGCTTGACAGAGTGAATGCCAAGCTTATGTAGCATGTGTGAAGGAAACATTTAAACCAACAAGTCATAAGTTTGTAGATCTAGGTGAGAGAGATGAAACTAGACCTAAAGGTCATCCCACAACTGAAGATTCATAGTGGCTTTGGAAAACAGATCCTTCAAAGTTCTAATGCCACATTTGTGAAAATCTAGAGCACTAACCCCTTAGACCTTTGCAAGCAGTAAACCCTACAAAGAGAAAAGTGGAGACCACCAAAGGTTTTTAACTTTATTTTTAATATATATTATTTATATAGTATTTTAATTTATAAATTATTTCATGTTATATAATTTATTAATATTTTAAAATTATTACTTATTTAGTAGAAATGAAGCTTCATGTGTAAATTTATTTAATCTTTTTTTTTTCTTTATACTAGGGATAGTAAGAATAGGTTTTAATTTTTTTTAATGTATATTAGATTATTTTCACTGATCTCTACTAAGGATAGCTTAGAAAAATAAATCATTATTAGCAAAACCTATGGTACATAGTATGAAATGTTCTACAATAAGAAAACTTTTGAGCTTGCATTTACTCTATTATATGAAAGTGCAATCACTATGAGTAAGCCAAAAGATCTTTTATAGTCTCACAAAGGAAAACACTTGTGAGCAGGTCACACTTAACATATAAAGAAACTATTTGAATCTTTTGATGAATACTTATGCACCTCTAGAATATCTAATTTCAGTAAACATGAGAATTAAAGTGGATGAAGATGTGTGAAGAGAGACCTTTGATACAACTATTATTGACATTTCACTTTAATTCAACCATAACTTCTTATTTTTTATTCAAGGTAAAATAAGTTTGAAATGGACTCAAAACCCTATACAAATGAGAGAGAGAGAGAGAGAGAGAGAGAGAGAGAGAGAGTCTACTTGCTTTGGCCTAGCCAAAGCTTTCTATTTTGTCTATCTCTTCGAATCTCCATTCCTAGGATGTGTCTTTTTGCACCAAGATCTTTCATTTCAAACTTTGCTGAGAGATGAGATTATAATTCTACAATCAAACATTTTCCTTTTCCAATAAACACAATAGAGAGAGAGAGAGGGAGAGAGAGAGAGAGAGAGAGAGAGAGAGAGAGAGCCAATATACTTGCTTTGGCCTAGCCAAAGCTTTCTATTTTGTCTATCTCTTTGAATCTCCATTCCCAGGATTTGTGTTTTTGCACCAAGATCTTTCATTTCAAACTTTGCTGAGAGATGAGATTATAATTCTACAATCAAACATTTTTATTTTCCAATAAACAACATATCATCGATATACAAGGATATAACTAGGAAATGATCACCATCAGTTTTGAAATATATACAGTGATCAAATTTAGATCGCAATAGATCCAAAACTAAAAACACATATATCAAACTTCTAGTACCACATCTTAGGATTCAACTTACAGACCAAACAACTTCTACCTTTCACCACATAGTGCTTTGACTATGTCACGTAAATTTCTTCCTCCAAATCTCCACGAAGGAAAGTTGTTTTCACATTTATTTGCTTAATCTCTAGAACATAAGTTCCTACAATAGAAAGTAAAAAATAAATAGATGTCATTTTGACAAAGTAGAAAAAAATTCACCATAATCTACTCCCTCAACCTGGGAGTAAACTTTTGCAACCAATTATTCTTTGTACTTCTTAATGTTTCCATCTGAACCAGATCTTTTTGAACACCCATTTACAACTAACAGGCTTCTGCCCTTTAGGAAATGGTACAAGGTCGTATGTATCATTCCTTTAAGAGTTGTCATCTCTTCATCCATGTCTATTTTCTAAGACTTTGAAACTATTCATAGCAAGAGCCTCTTCTACGGGTCTTGGCTCATCAATATAAACATTCAAATCAAATATGCATCTCCAATCATTAGGAGAATATCCATACCTTTTAGGTGGTTTTCTTTGTCTAGTAGACCTTCTAACAAGCTCAGATTCAAGTTCCTCTTCTTCCTTTGATGATTCGAAACTCATAGAGCTCTTCTCAACTTCATGTATTTCTAAGAGCCTCAATTCAACTTTCTCAAGTGTAGCAGGTAGTTGAATCACATCTTTCTTTTCTTCTATTTGTTTTAGTTGCACTGAGATACAAGAAGACTTGGTTTCTCTAAAAATAAAACTCCTCAAATAAAATACCTTTTGTACAACAAGGTCCCAAAGCTTGTATCTTTTCACACTATAACAATATCCGATGAATATACATTTAACAACTTTGTTATCCAATTATATCCACTTCTCCTTTGGCACAAGAGTATATGCCTCACAACCAAAAACTCTCAAATGTCTAAGTGAAGGCTTGTGGCCCGACCATGCTTCCATTGGTATCTTATCAACAAGAGTTGATGTAGGAGACCTACTTATTAGGTAACAAGAAGTGGCTACAACTTCAACCCAGAACTTTTTTTTCTAGTCTAGCAACACTTCAACCCAGAACTTAGTACTGACAAGTACTCCGACTATTATTCAAAGACTTCAAAATCTCTATAGAACCCAATTAGTCAGCTCGAATGGACATAAATTATTGAAAATCATTATGCGGTCAGAGAGTTGAACATTTCCATGAACTTGTGAACCGATGGGAGTGAAGTTCGTGTTATCATTGAATTAACTGACAAATAAAGAACACATGCGCTTAGGAAGTCGTGTTTTCTTTTGACCTAGTTAATTGACATTTAAAAACTATTTTAACATTGTCACATCACTCAAACACTTACTCTATGCATTAAAAATAAGAGCAAGTTGCGACACATCATATGAAGAGGTATGACTGTATTGTTCACATTGACTTACCTGCCAAGACTTCTGATCATTTGAGTCGCGTGAAGAAACTGTGGAAATCAAAGTTCAAGAAAATGAATGAATGAATGATTTTAATGACGTCCACGAGACCAAACAACCTAAGGGACCACTGGATCACAGTCGTAAGCTAACTCCAGATTCTTTTCCAAGTTGGACCTCCTCCTATGAATCTTGACAATTAAACTACTTGTCTAACCCATCCTCAACTGAGCCACTAACAATCTAGCTTTTCCTTTAATAGTTGACTCTAAATATGCCTTATCGCCCTGTGTTGGCAGTGGGCCAACGTCCCTTGAAGGGTTCGTAACATGGCTTAATTGCCTCTTATGTCTTCTATAAGTCTAGTGGTTTTATCGAGCATTAACAGGTCAATCTTTTGGGGCAACGACAACCCTAGCGGTTAACAAGTGGTATCAGAGCTTGGTCACGGGTTTGAATCCATGCAGGGCACGACGAGTGATGTTGGGAGGGGGATTGTTGGCAGTGGGCAGCATCCCTCGCAGGGTTCGCGACATGGCTTAACCACCTCCCGTGTTTTCTATAAGTCCAGTGGTTGTATCGAGCATTAACAGGTCGATCTTTTGGTGCAATGACAACCCTAGCGGTTAACACCATGTTCCCAAGTTGGGTTGAACACGATGTAATGAGCCTTTTTCCTACCCATGTTATTAGTCCACATGGCATTCCAAAATTTTTCTATGATGAATTTTTTTATTTCCGCATTGGTATTAGGTCATTCTTGTAACTTGATGTTCCACTTACTCAACCACTTTATATTATGTTTCATCCATGTTTTCTTCCTTTGGACCAAGTCCTCTTTCATCGCAATTTTTGGCCATCGTTGGTTATCCATGTTTGCTTTTCTACCAGTCTTTGCATTTAAATGTGAAATTGTGACCTCTTCCAAGGTTGGAATCCTTTGATGATAACACTTGATGTCATGGTCTTGTAGTTCATGAAAATTACATCATCCCATCCTTTCCTTCATTTTCATAGAATAATTCTTATATGACAGAATATTGTGTGGATTGTGTACAAGTTTTGTTCTTCTACTTAAATGAATTTTAATTTTTGATGTATTTTGCCTTAGAATATTTAGAAGATTTTTAACCTCATCATTAGACATTTGAGTAACTAGTGCTCAAATTTTAGAAGATGTGATATAGTCCAAGGAGTACCTAAAACTAAACTATTTTCTCATGCATTTGTCACAAAATTATTCAAATACTAGCCATTATAAATATTGATCCAAGAGTATTCATGATGGAGTAGAATGTATAAGAAAAGATCTGATAGGTTCCATATTGCTTTGATAGAACCATGAAGAGATGTTATTTATCCCATTCTCTCTACCACATCTTACAATTAATGATTTGTAGATACTTAAATTTGATTAAAAAGTCTTCAATATAGAAGGGAAGGCATAAGGAGACAATATTTTCAATTCAAGATCCAATCGAAGTATCTTTAGTTCATCAGTTGTCCCAAACAAGTTATTTAACGTGCCCCACATTTTCTTAGGAGTTGTACAATTTACAAATATGAAGTAAGAAATTTTTAGATACATGGAGGTCAATAATGCTCATTTCCTCATCTAATCTACAAATTATTTATGCTCCCTTGTGCATATAATTTGTTGTATTTATCATAAGCCTTAAATGCTTGAAGGAAATTGTTCATACAGGCCCTTGTGCATTGTGTTTGTTGATTATTGAGTATTTGTCAAAAACCTTAAATGCTTGAAGAAAATATTGTACTTTAATTTTTAGGTTTGATAATCATGTAAGGCTAACAAATCAATGTTTGGTTCCATACATAGGACACACATAAAGATGTATCTAAATTGTTTCTTATCAAACCCCAAATTCAATTGAAAATGTAAAATGAGCCCTCTATCCAAAACAATAGAAGAAAGGTCGATTATATTTTATACAAACTAGAATTCTAAAGTTTCTATTTATAGAACACAATTATTCATATGATTATTTATAAAAGGCTATTGAAAACTTAAAATTGCACGAATAATTGAAATCCTTGCAATTTTTTGTTATATATTTTTTAAATGGTTAAATTTCGTTAAATGTGATGAAGGGTATGCCCCATTAAAATTTAATACAAAACATGAATTTGAAAGCTAAAATTAGTGAAAAATTAACACAATATGGGAGAATGATCCTCACCATTGTATAGTCGATGGAACAAAATTTCTACCCCAACTCTTTAAGTTAGAAAAAGTCTCCTAATTTGAAAGTTGAGTATAAAAAAATTCAAAATGCAATTACAATAGCTAGTAGCATAAAATGATAATTGTTTATCAAAATTTAAAGTGGTTACTAATAATGTTACGTATTAGTATTATGGCTAACTGTTGAAAAAAATCACTAATTTTTAACTATGATAACTAACATAAAATTATAGATTATAATGTTAAGATTTCAACAATATATAAATGCATATAATTTAATAATAAAATTGTAAAGTTATTATATTAGTGAAGATATTATATCGAGGCTAACAATTAAACTTAGGGTTCTTTTATTTTTCTTATGTGGGCACTATGAGGTTGAGTTTCCATGATGGAAGTTGCTCACGGACTTAGGGTGCTTAATTGAAGTCATAGGAATAGTTTGTTGGAATATTGTTTAGCATGTCAAAGTTTGAGATTTGGGTGTGCTAACATTAATGTTTTGTCATTGATGTCAACATACTGATTGTTGTTTCAAACAATGTGTTCAGGATGTTTGATGGAGAGGATTTAAGGTGATCAGATGATATGTTTGAGATCTTAAACTACAATCGTAAGGTATTCTTTAGAGGTGTCTGTAGACCATCTACAAAGGCTCACAAAAGTTGGTATGTCAATTTGAGTGAGGAATGATTGCATAGCTAATTGTTGGTGTCACAGTGTTCCTATGAACAATGGATGAGTATTTGGTTCAGTATGACTTGAATTTAATGTTTCAAAGGTTGCAAAGCTAGTGGTTACATGGTGCCTTATCATTGTGTTCACAACTAGTGTTGATCATGATTCAGAGTACAAAAAGCTATCTTTTGTTATGACTGAGTTCAGTATTTTAGTGTTCATGTTGATCAAAGATAAAGATGAGTTTTGATTTCATATTGGAGATGATGTGAAGGTCATCAGTGCTATTCATGTTACTTGTCCATGTTCTTGGATTGTGTGATGATTGTGTTACTAGTCCGCATTGGTTGAGGTGATCGGATTTGTTGTTTTGGTAGTGTGTTAGCATTTCTTCATTAAAGTCCTAGCCGACCTATCGGAGTAACGTGTTGTGATTCTTGACGGTATCTTGGAAACACGCAATTATGTTCATGGATGAATATTTGGGTCCTATCTAAGGGTAAAAGCACAATTGAGTGTCACATTTTCGGCTAACTCAAATGACTCGGCCTAGTTAGAATTGGCCAAGTCTAACTGGGCCGAGTACACGTAGGCGCCACGCGGCGCCGAATGGCATCTATGTGGCCTAGTAGACTAGGCCGAGTGGTACTCAGCCGAGTCTAAATGATATTTTTAATATCAAAAACCATCTCAAGCCCTTCATTTGTATACTATTTGGCTATTTGTGCGGGGCCAACCCCTAGGGGGACTCAACCGAGTCAGACTCGGCCCAGTCTACTTAGGTGGCATGCCATGTTGGCAGCCAAACCTCCAAAAATATTTTAAAAAAAAAAAAATTTGCACTTCTGTTGTAACTTTCTCTGATCAAAATAGAAAATGTTAAAAAACTAAAAGTACCCTTTTGTAGATCTCGAAAGTACGATTCTAGACATATAAATTTTATATTGTTTCAATTACAAAACATTAAACAAATTTGTTAAAAACTACATGTAGGTATATTAAACTTTGAGAAGACGTTGATTTAGAAAATATAGAAAAATGATAAATCAATTCAAAAAAAAATTAAAATCATATATGACACTAGAGGAGAGAGTCATCTTCAAGAATATGTAATTTATTTGGTTTTTGGCATAGTTTTGATAAACCATAGTTTTGACAGGGCAAAAGTGATGGGATAAAAAAGTTGTTGATTTCAAGTAAGTTCAACTTTGAATGCTTATAACGGGTAAACTATAGATCGAAAACACTTCTTTCTTTTTTCATGTACTAGATATACATGTCATCTAAAACATATTCTAAAATTGGAGGGAAAAACAATATTTTATTTATAATAATTTGATGGAAAGTAAACTCCCTGATTTGTAGTATTTTTCAAGATATGAAAATTACACCTAAAAAATTAAAAAACATATTAATTTTTGCTCAAATTAATTTTTAAAAATTACAGGCATAAAATTCATCCTATTTTACACATTTCATCAGTTTACATCATCTTCAAATTCTCAACAGAAATGTGACTTTTATGCCCTTGAATTTTTTCAGTTTTGGTGTTGTTCGCATCTTCCTTTGTAAAAGGGTGACAACTTATTGTGCTTTTACCCCTAAGTCTTAGCTGACTTGATTTGGATTGTATTGTAGATTGAGCATAATGTTTATATCTATTATTGTATTAGGTCTTAGCCAACCTAGTGGTTGATTATTCTTTTTAATTGGTATAATAAGAGATCATTTTATAATTGTTGAAGAGAGTGTGAGTGAGAGATATGTTGGTATTTGTATACTACATTTGAGGGAGAGTTTGTACTTTATTGGAACTATTTTGGCATAGGAGATGCTATGTGTCAGTTTGGTTGTAAAGGATTGTATGTCCACCCTATTGTAATTGAAGATAGATCAGTGAACCCGACTGAG
Organism: Chamaecyparis obtusa; assembly: GCA_027943335.1. Lineage (NCBI taxonomy): Eukaryota > Viridiplantae > Streptophyta > Pinopsida > Cupressales > Cupressaceae > Chamaecyparis > Chamaecyparis obtusa. The sequence goes on from BSBK01004838.1 coordinate 75,269, forward strand.
GGCCAGATGTGAGATTTTATTGTGAGCAGTGAGCTCTAGGTAGTGTGCCTTCTGATTTGGTTGTAAGCCTTTGGTTGAAAGTGCATCCTTTGTTCTCTATTTTCTCTTAATTGGGTAGTACTTTTCGCAGAGTAAATTCATCTAGTGACTTTTCCTCCCACCGGGGTTTTCCCTTAATTAAGTTTTCTCGAGAACAAATTTTGGTGTTTTGTGTTATGTATTATGGATGTTGCATTATTTTTTATCTTTTAGATCTAAGTGATTAAAGTGGAATTAAAAGCAAATAGGTACACACAACTGATTCACCCCTCCCCCCCCCCCCCCTCAGTTGTGTTTGCCTCCTTTTGGGCCTAACATAGTTAGGTGCATTGTCGACACTACCTTTAGTGTGAGGCCCTTGGCTGTGAATATAGATGTCACAATGTGGGTCACACTATGTGGTTAAAATGACTACACTAATAATGAATATAATGAAGAACTCAAACCCTTTATTATTTCCTTCATTTATAGATATTGTGGCCTATAATCTAGCAACAACAATTTATGAATAATTTTTAAAAATGTTGCTTGGTAAAACACTGTTACACTACATATATTGCTAGCATGACCTAACTTTGGTTCAACACGTAAAAAGATTTAGTATTTCTCTTATTTATAAATACTATGGCCTATAAGAGCAACAACTAAATGGAGAATTTTTAAAAATGTTGTTTGGTAAAAAAATGTTGCACTACCTTTATTATTAACATGACCTATTTTGGTTCAATGCATAAAAGAACATATATAATTATTAAAGATTAACCTTAAGATGTAGGGTAGCTCCGGGATATCTATAGCAACTGAAGAAAAATGGTCGAAGAGGCATAGCAAGATCCAATGAAGCTTGTAAAGAGATAAGGTGATTTGTGAGTTGGTCATTTAGGGCTACAAAAAACATGTAAATGAAAATATGTTATATTTTTCCACCATGGAAGGAAGACATGGTTGCAAACACTTCAAAAAAATCATATTTTGCACTAATAAAATCCATACACGTAAAAAAGTCTATATAGACCATATAGTCTTCTAATATAGTGAGTACATTGGCCTAAAAGTTTTTTTTTAAAATCAAGAGAAAAAAATAAACAAGTTGACAAGGGTTTCTAGTTGATTTGGACCTTGTAATAGAACTTTATGTTCATTTGGCTCTATGATAAGATTAACGATGTGATTCAACAAAAAATAGGAAAAATAGAAAAAGAAGTATAATTCAGGACTCTAATACAAAGTAATTAGCTGTTAGAATAACCGAGAGGGGGGTGAATCAGTTAAATCAATTATCCTACACTCCCATACCCTCAGATGTACAATTTCAAACTTGTTCTGCAACTTGGTAACATAAAATAGTAAATTGTTTATTCATTTACCGATTACCAGCAATTATCCAAACTGTGATTACCAATTATGTAATATGTGAAGTATGAAAGTAAAACAATCATAACAAATAACACATAACACAATATTTTAACGTGGAAACCCTGCAAAGGGAAAAACCACCTAGGACTGGTAACCCAAAAATTTCAGTCTTCTAAAGTGAGCTATGTTAGCTACATACATCTTAGATTAAGTGCATTGTATATATCGTTTTGCCTTTCTTAGCTTAATTTGCAAGAGAAAAAACAAAAAGGGGGTGGAGTTATTATCATCAAAAGACCCAATCAAGATACATCAAATGATCAATGATATCATCAATGGTACATTAACAAATGTCTTGAGATCAACATCATCAAATGTCCATCAATATAATCAAAGTCGTGATCAACATCATCAATGTCTGAAATATCCGTCATCAAAAGTCATGTTCAATCTGATCATCAAAGGTACATCAACATCATCAAGATACATCTTTGAATGTTTTAATCCATCAAATGATTCATGCTACATCAAGGACATCATCAATAATCAATCATGTTGATCAACTAGGGGCAACCTAATCCTGTTCATCACCTTCTTTTCTATCAATCCATAATTATGTATCATCTAATCATATCATGTATCAAATATCAATTAGTCAAATCATCCAATTGATCATCTAACATCAATCAAGTTATCCTATCATCCATTTTCTCATCTTGAGCGCATCAAATCTCCTAACTCTAGATCTTGAGGAAGGAAAATCATTGTTTTGTCTCTCTAGATCTTGAGAGCGAAATGTCAACCCATCAACTTATCCTATCAGATTGACATCAACATCAACCAAGTGATCCTGACTGACATCAAATGATACCAAACCATCATCAACTTATCTGGAGCATCAACATATTATCAATCAAATATTTTCTCATCAAATTCTATCATGATCGGGGCATTTCCAAATTTCTATATCGGGAAACAAATTGAAATTTCCCATTCTCAACCAAATCATCCAAAATCATTTCAATTCATTTCCCGAGGGGGCATACCATCGGATGAATCAGACAACAGTAACATCATCGAAAATCAAGAGACGGATCATCAAATCAAAGTGAAAGCTTTTATTAGGAAAATTTTCGTAAATCAAACAAATGGGGCACCACATCAAAATCAATCATCAAATTAGGCATCACATCAGAATTTTTCATCAGATCAACCATCATATCAAGATCCATCATCAGAATGACCATGAGAGAACCACATCAAGAGAGTTTCATATCGATCATATCTACATCAATCTCATATCAGAAATCAAGATCGACCATCGAAAGACATCAAATGAACATCAGAAATCGACCATCATTGAATCAGGACCTATTATCAAGCAAGATCAGAGTATTCTTTGAATCGACATGCTTCGCACGTCAACTCAAAGAGGGGCATTTGTAATCACCTGAAAATGGATGAGCAATTAAATGATAAATCGAGTCAAATCAAAGCAAATCAAGGACATAATTGAATCAATTGAATCACAATGCATAATTAGCCAATCAAAATTAAAATCAAGTCCTAATTTGAGATTAATCAAAATTGAGAGCATTTTAATCAAGTGCAATCAAATCAAAATATAATTAAATCAATTAATTGTATAGTCTTGGATTAAATCAAATTCAACTCATTCAAGGGGTACATGGCTAAAATAAATCAATTAAATCAATTAATAAATCTCAATTACTCTCAACAACCACAAAGGGAGGAAAATCAATCAACCAATGAGATTAAAGGAAAGGCATTCACATGGATCAAGCCAAATTGAATCTTAATCACTCAAAGTGGGAAGGAATCTTGTCCATTGATCTTGTCTACTTGTCCCAAGCTTTGAGGACACAAACTTTGCATTGTCTTCAAAGGGTGGAACCAAGGACTCAACCAAGGCTTAACCATGATCAAACACAACTACACCCCCTACCATTGGAAAATCTATAAAAGGAAGGCCTAATTCTTTCATAATTTATCAACCACACATCTGAGAATTGCATTGAACCTCTTGTAATTTGAGCTTAGAAAGGCATTTGAGAAGCATTTTAGCATTTACTTTGATCTAATTGTTAGCAATAGCTTGTTTATCTTTGTCATTCTCATTCTAGGACTATCATTAATGGAAGCTTGCTACGAGCTATTCATTAACATTCTTAGTTAGAGAGCCATAGGATGCTCAACTAGTCATTACTTTGCTAAATAGTTGCTTTATTGTGCTTTGTGGTTTATTTAGTTACTATTTTATTGATGATTAACCTTAATTCTATGGAGACACTTTTCTTAGTGTACAGTTACAATGCACACGGTTAGGTGTGACCTGGTTAGAGGATTTATCACTAACAATTAATTTTTGACCAACATTCACTATGGGGTCAACAAGATAACAATTCAACATTCATGGAATGTCATTTGAAATACAATAAGACTGTTAAGTCCACTCGGTTAAAAGATTTTGCTAAATCAATGGTTAAATTGATACAGTTCTGATCTGATTGAAATACAACTCAATTTGCAAATATTCAAATCTATGCTATGCTTATAAAACTCATATGATCAATATATCAATTCACTTTCCTCAATTCCTTTAACTTACTTCACTCGGTAAATAGTGTTGGGATGGAGAGATAGGGTACTAAGAGGGGAGGGGTGAATCAATGCCCACAAAAACTTTAACTCTCGAACCTTAAACAACAAACAGTAGTAACCTTCAACTATAACTTGAATCCATTGCATGCATCATTCATTCATTTAACTATCAAAGGTAAATAGCATGAAATCAACAGTATAACAATCACATGTCACAAGTATTTTGGTAACGCAGAAACCCTTGTTAGAAGGTAAAAACTACGATGGGGATGACACCCACAAATTCTTTACTACTGCGGATAGAAAATGTTTGCCTGTTAGGGCTACAAGTGGTGATCACTTTTGGTGATCTTACCCTATTAGGAGTAACATTTCAAATTGATTAGATCTTAGTGATAGGATTTTAACAACAGTACTTGAGTGTGTATTCGGTTAAGATATTTACAAAAAGACTGTTATGTCTACTCTATTAAGAGATTTTACCAAAACTATGTTACAATGGTTAGAAAATAATAGGATATATCTGCTAATAACAACTCTATCTTGTCTGATACATATCTATGAAGTACTAAATAGATATCACCTTTTCATGTGAAGATCTCTACTCTGAATTGCTTGGTAGCCTTGTCTGATTCTTCTTTATCTGAATAACTCTAAATACTATTCTGCTCTGTCTGATAACTGATATTCATGAAGTTGGCTAATGCTTCAAGAACTTCTTTGCTTGTTCATAACTTCCTTGTCAAGCTTCTTCTCATTCACCCATTCAAAAATAACATGAAATTACATTTATATAGTATACTGCTTTTGCCGCTTAACAAAAATTAGGTTACAATATCTTAGAGAAAACCCTAAGATCTACAGTGTACAAAAATAACCTAGATCTAAAAATTACATAAAGATCATCATTGCAATTAATGATGGAATCTTAAAATAAATGATCCTCGATCTTGGTAAAATGTTTTGTGATCCTGTTGTAACCGTTTGCATAGATAAATGTGTCATTCCTTATTACTATGTCATTTTTTGTCTTCCTCGATAAACACTGTATATACTGCTCGATAATTATACTAGTGCTCGATGTTTAGTTTGCTCGGTGTTTACTACCACTCGGTATCGGTGTACACTAATGCTCGGTAGAACTGCTCGATGCTCGGTGTAAAGACTTAATCGACTAGCTTGAAGTACTTGCAGTTACCAACTAGAGTAATATAGATAACCGACCGATGTCTTTGATACTAATGACAATCTTTAATGCTCAAATAGAGATAACAATTAGTTCTCTGACGCTTGGTTATGCCTGCAGCTCGGGTCTGCCTGTAACCAATTTTGATCAGGAATGCATGAAAAATCTTCACACGAAATCTTTTGTAGTATAAATCTTCCTCTAGCATCATTTCAACAATGAAACTTATGTCTCTTAAATAGACAAGTAAATCATTTTCATATTAGCCATCAAATTTTGCCTCTTAATCTCATTCGTCCATTTTGCCTCTTAAACCTTCCTCGGTAAATGTGTCACTAACACATTTCAATCTCATCCTTTAGATCATCCTTGAATTTTGTCAGTAGTGGATCTTATAACAAACTTCATCTATAACCTTGAAATCATAACAATTTCGAGCTCACCAATTTTATTCGGCTGAACTTAGCATTTAATGTTTTCATCCATACTCGATAATGTTGAGTGCATCGGTGATAACTAACTCAGTTATTACTCTCACTCGATATACACAAGACTACTCGATGTATACAGAAATTCTTCAATTACCGACCACATTAACTTGTTCAATTCAAATCTCTTCTTCATAGAATAATGTAACATGCTCAAGTCAACAATATAAAGTCATAGACTCACCAATAAGTTACCCAGTGTATACCTTATCCTTATCTGTCATATCTATCTTTTCCTTATGTAGATGTATCATTTTTTCACCATTTCTTCCTTCTACAGATATTCAGATATTTGTAACTATCATGATGACTATAGTCAAAACTAGTTGACATCAATGACAACATATTGATTGATTTAATCATCTTACAAAATCACTTTAGTAGCTGGGTGAACCCACAATAGTGGGTTACACTTTTTTTCCTAAACGAACATTGAACTCTACATTTTGAGAAAAACTTTCAGATTCAGATGCATATTTCCGTTGAATCGTTAAAAATCGGAGGATGAAGTAAATTAGAGTATTTTAGGATTTTCTGTCTAGATTCTAAATCTTTTTTTTGTTTTGTTTTGGAATTTATTTGAATATTGTTTTCTTTATCTAACGAAAACTGGTATGGTGCTAAAAATGTCATTTTCAAATAGTAACATTTTCATAGAGCATAACTTTTTGTAAAATAGATATAAATGTGATTCTTTCAAATTTAGTTTTGTAACATCCATATGTAGGGCATGCAATTGGTTTGACGATATTATCATGATTATTGCATATTTTATTAACATTTGAAGTTGACTAAACCATAATTTTCGCATTCCTTAACTACATAACTTATAGCTTGTTTCGTATTTATCGAATTTCAAATTTTATTTTTTTGATAGAAAGTTGACTTGAAGACGGAGGGCACTATTTTTTTTTGTTTTTTTTTTAATTCTTTTTTTACTATTTTTCATTGGACATTAAACTCAGAGGTTTATATTTGATAAAAAACCTACATTCGATTAACGTCAAAAACTATACACCTAATAAATTCAAAAATAGTTGAATCTATAATCGTTAGAAAGCTAGTTTTGAGTACTTGTGCTATGCAAAAGGACATCTCTTTATTGCTCCATTTGATCCCCGTGCTTGAGCCCCGAAGCCATTAAATTCTCATAATTTCTTCAAAGTTTACAAACAGGACCTAATCAGGTACTTTTGATAGAAATTACTTTATATCAAAAGTACTTTCGATCGAAAGTACCTAGTTTTGTAAGACAAAATAATGAAAATTACCCATTCTCGAGGTTTTTTTATATAAATTACTTTCGATAGAAAGTAATTGAGTAAATCTACGCTCTCATGATTTTTGGGATGAATTCCTTCCTCCAAAAAATTGTAACCCACTATTGTGGGTTCACCCAGCTTGGTGATATCTAATCACTGTACCTTCAGTTCATCAAGATATTCAATCAGTTCTAGTTCATCAATCTCTCACTTTGGCATTGATGGTAACACAAGCAATATGAAATATGCCATACACATACCAAACATTAGTTCTACAACTATATAGGTAAATGTTGTAGCTCAGTAAAGCTCTCCCTAGCTTGATATTTAATATGTTTAATCACTACATTACATTTCAACAACATTACATGCAGACTCTCCCTGAGGATTTGATCTTCTTCAGCTCTCTGATTCTTTCTCCCTTCAATGGATAGATATTTCAGTCTCTCTCCCTTTTCATGTTCCCATCAACAGATATTTCATAGAACTCTCTCTCAAACATAGTTCTCTCTCCCTTTGACAACAATGCCAAAGAAAATAAACAACTCTTCAACAACCAAGTTATTCTCTGTTGTTCGATCCAGATCAAGTACCTTCATGTACTCATATACAATCCCTGTTCCAGCTTCTACAATCTTTCACAATCTTAGAAATCTTAAAGTGTGAGCTATGTGCATCAACATGAATGATTTTCTGATAAGATGTAGGTTGATGCAACCTCCTGATCACCTCAGTGACCGATAGACATGGGAGGGACCCCTAGCCTAGTCCTCAAGTACTCAAAAGTATCCTTTGGTAAGGGCTTGGTAAAAATGTCAGCAAGTTATTCGTTAGACTTTACAAATTCCAGTTTGACTTGCTTCTTCTATACTTGTTCCCTCAAATAGTGATATCTATTTAATAGATATAAGCTTTGTTTTTTAGTGCATCACCAGATTCTTTGAAATGTTTATAGCACTGGTGTTGTCACAATAAATAATCACTGGATCAGTGATCACCTCATTCATTCCTTGCAACACTTGCTTAATCCAAGCAATATTTGAACAATTAGCAATAATAGCAGCATACTCTGCTTCAGCAGTAGACTGACAAATGCAAGCTTATTTCTTTCTTATCCATGTTATAAGCTTTTCTACTAAAAAGAATGCTTCTCTGGTCGTGCTCTTCTGCTCATCAATGTTTTCAGCCCAATCTGCATCAATGTAAACTTGGAGTTCAAATTTGTCTTCCTTTGTGTATCATAAACCATAGTCTTCAGTCTTCTTCAAGTATCTTCGAATCCTTTTAACAACCATATGTGATTCTTTAGGATTAGCAGAAAATTTTACCACAATCCCAACTGCATGAGCTATATCTAGCCTACTGTGTACCACATACATCAATTTTCCAGTCATTGACCTATACAAAGTTTGATTTACCTTAGTTGATTCATCATCTTTAGTCAACTTACATCCTGTTACCATCAGTGATCCTATCGATTTTGCATCTTCCATGCCAAAAGTTTTCAATACTTCCTTAATGTATTTTGATTGTGTGATGAAAATCCAATCATTCTGTTGTATAATCTGTAAACCTATAAAGAATTTAATCTCTCCAAACATTGACATTTTAAACTCTTTTCTCATCTCATTAGCAAAAGATTTGCAAATCAAATCATGTCCTCCAAAGATTATATCATCAACAAAAATTTCAGAAATCAAAATGTTATCATTAGTTTGTCCTTTCATGTACAAATTATTGTTTTCACGTGTCCTTACAAAGCCAATACTAATAAAATAAGCATGCAATCTTTCATACCATGCTCTCGGTGCTTGCTTCAATCCATATAAAGCTTTGTGCAGTCTACATACCATGTTTTTCTAATTTGGATCAACAAAACCTTCAAGTTGTTCTATGTAGACCTCCTCCTCAAGAATTTCATTCAAAAATGTTTATTTCACATCCATTTGGTATACTTTGAAGTTCTTATGTGAAGCATATGCAAGTAATATCCGAACTCCTTCAAGTCTTGCTACTGGTGCGAAAGTTTCACCATAGTCTATTCCTTCTTCTTGTGCATATCCTTTACAAACAAGTCTTGCCTTATTCCTTGTGACTTCTCCATTCTCATTTAACTTCTTTCTGGATATCCACTTAGTACCTATTACATTTTTATCTTTCGGTCTCGGTACCAATGTCTATAATATATGTAAACCTACCATAGTCTTTTGGTTCCTTCATACTTTCTTCTTCATTTTTCTCAGAAAACTCATCAACTTTGACATTAGTATTTTCAATCATTTTATTAGTAACCTTGTTCAGACATTTGTAAGCTTTACTCTTAGTAGAATATCCTAGAAATATTTCTTCATCACTCTTAGAGTCAAATTTTTTATTTCTATCATCTTTCAGAATGTAACATTTGCTTCCAAAAATCCTAAAATAACTTACATTTGGTGTGTTGTCAAACTATAACTCATAAGGTATCTTATTTGTGTCTTTCCTGAGTTGAACTCGGTTCAAGGTGTATACGGTAGTACTAACAGCTTCTCTCCAATACATTTGTGTAATATTCTTCTCAATCATCAATGTTTTGGCACAATCAACAATAGATCGGTTCCTCCTTTCAGCAATTCCATTATGTTGTGGTGTCCTTAGTGCAGAAACCTGCCTTTTGATTCCATGCTCAAAGAAAATGTTAGTGAATTCATCATAAATAATTTCACCTCCTCTATAAGATCTTAAGCATTTAAGGTCTTTCCCGGTTTCCTTTTCAATTTTATCTTTACACCACTTAAATAATTTGAAAGCTTTAGATTTTTCCTTTAGAAACATAACTGTCATCATCCTAGAGTAGTCATCAACAAATAAAATGAAATATTTGTCACCATAATAACATTGTGTTCTCATAGGACCACATAAGTCGGTATGTACCAACTCCAAAATTCGTTTAGTTGAATAGTCTTTGCTCTTAAAGCTAGATTTTATCATTTTGTCTTTCTGACATTGATTGCACATAACATGATCAGGCTTAGTTAGACTCGATAAACCTCTAACTTTTCTCTTTTTACTGATCTTAACCATGTTATCAAAGTTCACATGACACAATCTCTTGTGCCACAACCATGCATCTTCAGTTTTTGCCAACAAACAAGAAGTATCAGCATTGTCAAGATAGAATAGATTACCTTTTGATTGTCCTCCAGTACAAACCAACTTTCCAGTTCCACCATAGATTTTCACCTTCTTACTTTCAAATTCAACTCAGTGACCTGAATTATTCAACTGTGCAACACTCAACAGATTATAGTTAAGTCTTTTTACCCAGTATGCATTATCACATCTAATCCTATCATTCAATAAGATTGATCATTTTCCTTTCACTAAGCAAGGTGTATCATTTCCCATTTTGATTGAGCCTCTATTGTAGTGTTCAAGGTATTGAAATTTATCTTCATCACCAGTTATGTGATGTATACAACCGCTATCAATAATCCATGTATCATTTTTACTAACCTTAGATATGAGTGTTGTTTCGACATACCTTTCCTCTTCTTTTGAATCTTCTTTCATTGCAACAAATAATACCTCAATATCTTCATCAGTGTTGGTGTCGGTATTGTCTTCTTCATCTTCAACAAGATAACATGCCTTCTTGCCCTTGTATTTGTAATCTCGGTTGTTTCTTCTGTCAAATTTTTGGTTTCCTCTGTTATTTCTTCTTCCAAACTTTCCATCACCAAATCTGTCATTATCTTTATCTTCCTCTTTCTTGTTAGGACATCTAGCAGCAATATGACCAGTTTCCTTATAGTTAAAACATGCTAAAGGTAACTTTCCTTTATATCTTCCTTTACCTTTCTAAAGTCTTCTAGTCATAAGTGCTTCAAGCTCATACAGCTCATCCTCAGTATCACTGTCACTTTCATTTCTTATGTTATATTTACTGTTAGAGTCACTAATCTTTATTGAAGACATAAAAGCAGACTCACCACTCGGTATAACACTATTGTCAAAATTGTTCAGCTCAAAAGTAGTTAGCTTACCGATCAAACTATCAAGTGTAAGAACATTACTCGATACAGATCTCATTTCATGAATAGCTGAGATTCTAATAGCATAGATAGGTAACAAAGTTCTCAATATTTTACTTATAACATTATCATCATCAATCATACCTCATGCTCCTCGAATAGCATTGACTAACTCTTTGATTCGGTTGGAGTATTGTATGATATTCTCACCTTCCTTCATCTTCATGTCATCAAATCTTCCTCTAAGACTTTCAGCACTGGCTCTTTTCACATTTGCATCACCACTATGAACTAGTGCAAGTTTGTCCCACATTTCTTTTAAAGTAGAGCATGACTTAACATCTTTGAATTCAACATCAGATAGAGCAACAACAATCTCTATCATTGTCAAGTTGTGTTCATGCCTGTCTCTCAACTGATCAACTGTCAGAGGTCCAATATTTGGTTTCAGATGTAGCCATTGTCTAGTAATGTTAAGGCATAATCTCCAATACGTTATATGTGCAGCCTCATCCCACTTTGCCATATTGTGAAGTTATCCTTGTTCAGCTTAGGTACCTCTCTTTTATACATCTTGTGATCTTTTTGCTCGAGTCCTTGAAACTTCCTCCAAGCAACCAATACACTCTGATACCAATTATTAGAATAACTAATACACCCCCCCCCCCCCCCCCCCCCCTCTTAGTTATTCTAACATTAGCAACGAGGTAACTACTCAACCCTATGAACTTTAAGATTAAGGGAATAAAAATATTATAATTGTATTGAGCTTATTTAATTTAGTGTCTTTGAATGTTTTTTAGGATTGAAACATGTTACAATGATGAGAAAGACTAATTACACCCTTGGTCTCCTTGGTGTTGCCAACATAGCAATGGTTCATGACATTGTAAATAATAGCCTCTCATGTCTTTAACCAGTGGTATTAGAGCTTGGTCACATGTTTGAACCCCATGCTTGTGCTGAGGGGATTTTTACAATGGAGAGAAAGACTGATTATTTCCTTGGTCTCCTTGGTGTTGCTAATATAGAGGTAGTTTATGACATAGTTTAATGACCTTCTATGTATTCTATAAGTCTAGTGGTTGTATCAAGCATTAATAGGTCAATCTTTTGGTGCAAAAAAAACTGCTAGTTATAACAAAACCAAGACAAGCACATCCCAATCAATAATTAGAAAATTTGATGGCACTTGTTATGAGTTGAGGTAACTTAAATTTATTAGATGAGAGGCCTCAATATATATATATATATATATATATATATATATATATATATGTGTGTGTGTGTGTGTGTGTGTGTGTGTGTGTGTGTGTGATAAAGAAAGAATTAAACCTATAGGAATGTTGGATCAAGACTAGATAAATCTTGATTAAAAATAATTCTCAAAAAACTATCAAGTTGTATCTATTTGACTCTATCCTCTCAAATATTTTTGAGGAAACTCCTATCCATAGTTTGTTGATAATGATATGAAAAATATATATCAAACCAAGAGTATAGTAAACAAATTTATTTTCATAAGAAAATTATATCCATTGATAATGAAGTAAGAAGTATTGATAGATAGGCATTTAAATTATTTTAATATAATTTTGAGTTAGCTAGAAAGTATTGATGCTAATCTTGCTAAGTATGATAGAAATATTATTCTACTTTGGCCTTCGATTGAATCATGGGAAAAACTAATGATTTCTATTAATAAGTTGTATTGTAGATAATACGGTATTGTTGTCATTTTCCTTGAAAAAGTATATGAGAATGAAGTATTACATAGATGAGGGTTCCAAGAATACACTACATGTTTAGTAAGTAACTAAGGAAACAGCGTTACAATAAGGGAAAATAATAAATTTAAAGATAAATCCAAATTAAAAGGATGATTACTTACCCTTAGAAAGAGAAAACTAAATTGTTAGAATTACAAGAAGTGGAGCCATTTGTAGACGAAATATACAAATGGAAATTTCTATTTTATTTTGGATGATTCAACCATTGAAAATACCTCTAATGATGACATCTAATATAAATGTAATTTTTATTTTTTCTAACATTAATACTAATAAATTATGGCTTACTCATTAGGTGCTTCATACCATATGAAACCTAAAAAAGAAAGGCAATCTTAGTAAAACAGGATGATGGAGGTGAGGTGTTCCTTTCTAACAACTCACATGATATTATTCATAAAGAGAGGTAAAAAGTTATGACACTTGGCCATGGTTTTCTTTCTACATCTCATGGGACAAAACTAATGGTTATAACACATCAAAATGGAAGGGCTAATAGTAAAAACCAACCAAACAATAACAAATAATCCCTTAGAATCTGTGACCCTAAGAGTTTTTCGCCTGCATCTACAGGTGGATTTGTGATCCAATTATCATAACATGTCTCATCCTTTCTCAACCCTAAACCACTTGACCATGTCAACAACAAATATATTCTTGTGAAATGTTGTGAGCACGTGTTGCATTTTTTTTCTACACCTAATGTTACTAAGCCAAGAGTACAAACACATTAGGTGTGTGTGGAGGAAAAATAGTTGAGTATTGTTTAAGAATTGAAGTCTCCTTGACCTTTTTGGGCTATAACAATCTAATAAAGTGTCTTAACAGACCTATGAGGAAAAAAATATTTTAAATTTTGATAGAGTATTTATCAAAATTTGTCACAATTACAAATGTTCTTTTCTCTTATAGGCAAAATTAGAGTTAAAATACGATAGCCTATGTCAAATTTTCTCAACTTTGTATTTTTATTGAAAACTTAGAAAATTTTAAAAGATATTATTTATTATAATGATTAGAAATGTGTGATTTTATTTATTAAGATTCACTAATACATTTTTTTGTCTTAATATTTTCATCTAATTTTGATCTAGTTTTTTTATTTAAAAACACAAACTTGTTTTACGAATTATGATAGATATCTTTTTCTTTCCTATACGTTTTAATTTAATATATTTTAGATATTATGTATTGTTTGTAATCTTAGGTAAATGACAACTACATAAGAATACACAAGGCAACACTTTTCAACTTCTTTACAAAACCACTTACATTATTTGAAATCGACTATAAAAGGTGGGACTATAGGAAAGCCAATGCAATAAGATATAGTGGGACTACTGGAAAGCTAATGCAATAAGATATAGTAGGACCTGTGATTTATATTAGCATCAAAAGTGCCTTGACAAGTTAAATTATTGATATTTAATAATTAAATTAAAAATTAAAATATAAGGAACTTATACCTATATAATCATTTCCTTTTCTGCAAAATAAAGCTTCCATAATAGGAACAATCAAATAGTACAACGTTAAGGGTCTTCAAGATATGTTATTGTAGTTAGACCTTAAATTCACCTAAGATGCAAATAATACAATTCTACCATGAATTTTGATAAATATTCCATCAAAATTTGACACTTTTTTGTTCTTATGGTTCTTAAGAGACTATTGAATGTCATTATAGCTGAAAGTTATTAGAAGACCTTGGTAATAAAAAGAGGCTTCTGCGAGCATTATCTTTCCCATACTAACACACCTTTACACCCTCATTGACTCCCACAAGACATGAAAAGTAAATAATAGCTCTTTGAATACTTGCACTAAACAAAACATGACTTTATGAAAGAATGAATTTATTGCTTCTACAATAAAATAGAATCTCTCCAAATTTTAATAGTATAATGAATAGTAAAGAATAAAAGGCTCTATTTTAATTATTATAAATACTAATATATAAAATTTAAGTCTATGAGTGAAAGAATTCTAAACAAGTGAAAGATGTTAAAAAGGTATTTTACGACTGAGAAACGTGTAAACGAAACGAACGTCACTTTCAAAATGCGATAGAAGCAAGAGTATTATTGTACTTACTTTGTATTGTTGATGGTGCAGCCGAAACAACATGAAACTTGTTGGAGTCTCTTTCCACCGCTGAAGCACTTCTGGAGCGTATCGACCCTTCTTTTCATACTCACGGAAGGCATCTGCATATGCTCCTTTTCCTCCATCAGCCCATCTTAAAACGAAAGGCTCAACATAATGGAAGATGGGGATAATGGTCTTGCAGCTTTTGACCATAAATTCCAGTTCAGTCAAACACCAGGAGGATTGTGCATAATGCTC
Organism: Chamaecyparis obtusa; assembly: GCA_027943335.1. NCBI lineage: Eukaryota > Viridiplantae > Streptophyta > Pinopsida > Cupressales > Cupressaceae > Chamaecyparis > Chamaecyparis obtusa. The sequence continues at coordinate 90,371 of BSBK01004838.1, forward strand.
AGAAAAAATGGCTATATAAATTGAAGCACTAGCCATGTCTTCTTCTAAAGCTTTAGGCAATAAATCCCCAAGTTTCAACTCATCTTTATCCAAAAACACTTTCAGTCCCCTAGCATTTAGAGAATTGTAGATTTTGGTGGCCAGAGTGTGTTTTGTATCTTTTCCACAATGATTTATGAAAATATCGAAGGGGACGTGTTTGGTTCCAGATGAGGATGCAACAAAAGTAGAAGCAGATGGTATTATTGTATCAAAAGCACCACCAGCAGTGCTAGCAGAGGCTGCCATTTGAGATGAGGATGCAACAAAAGTAGAAGTAGATCGTACTATTGTATCAAAAGCACCACCGGCAAGGGCAATTCTTAGGCCATCAGAATCATTTTGAAGGGCATATTTGATTTCTCCAGCAGTGCTAGAAGAGGCTGCCATTTGATACAAATTGAAAAAAAGCAAGAATGCTTCACAGCGAAGGGTTGAGAAAAATGCTTCAAGAAAGGTTGAGGGTTATCTATAAATTAACGGGATAAGAACAAAGGAAACAAATAAAGCTGTCTTGAAAGCAAAAATGCTGCAAAGAATGGTAGGTAATGGGGGAGACAAAGAGCAAAGGGAGTTGAATAGAAGAAAGAAGTGTGAAAAAAGAGTGGCGGAGAATGAGTGGATAATAGCTGTGCAGGAAAAGGACAGGTAACGAGTGGCGAACCATCATTCTGTGACCTGTCCCTTTCCCTGACTAAGCCCACTAAACCATATTCTGAAAGGCCGTACATGTTTTAAAATTAAATTTATATCTTTAGGTTTTTCTGTACGGACGAAGACGCGTGGAAAGAGGGAGGCGATAGTGGACAAACAACTTTTTCCATCCTTCAACGACTTTGCCCACTAAAGCATGTGAAAGTCCGTAGACGCTATTTTTTAAAGTTTTTTTTCCATGCCTTCAAAGAAGAAAACGGGTAGAAATGGATGTGTGGACGAAAGTGCGGGGTTGTTGACAATTTGAAAGCCACAACTTTCACTTTCACAAGTCAGTCTTTGTCCCCTCACTATCATTACAACAAACAATAGCAGTTTGTTTGTAAAGTCTTGCATAATCACTAAAAATGAAGGAATATTTTGGTTATTTTTTTTGGTAGCCTATTTATAATTTTGTCTTTTAATAAAGAGTTTATGGCATTTTTATTTTTAGATTTTTTTTTTTTTTTAAACAAAAGTGGGCAAGCTGCTATATATATTTTATTTATAAACTGATTCAATGACTCAACTGGCAAGAACCAGAGAAGAAAATCCAGAATTCTTGTTAGTTACATATATAAAAGCAAATAAGTCAAAGAAGTTACATATGAACAAAAATACATCTAATAACATACAAGCACGCAATGTCCAAAAGCAATGCACCACAACTAAAAAGTAGTGGATCCATCAAATATATACCAAGTTGAAACACACCCTCTGCAAGAAGACCACAATCTGAACTCTGCAACTCAAAAACACGAAAGCCCAAATTGTGATACAAAGGCAAATATAGGATTCAAACTGATACTTGATCAAATAAAAAATGAATCCTCAGAATTTGGCAAGCACCAAAAAGCAGTCCACTAACATCACAAAACACACCCCAGCAGAGAACAGGTCAACGTAACAAACCACAAAATTGAAACACAAACCCACTCAATCTTCCATAGCCACCGGTTCTGAAAATTGAACCTCAGGACAAGCTCATGGTGACCCCCAAGGATTATTTTATTTTATTTCTAATCTTATTTGATTTTGGAATTGTAATTTTCAGTTGTTTTTTATTTTAATTATGTAGATTAATATGTTTATAATGTAAATTGTTTCATATGCTTTTAATCTACATATTTTTAAAAAACTTAAATACATGCATTAAGTATAGATGAAGATGCACATGTAAATGTTAGATCTTTTTATTCTTATACTAAGGATAGATTTAAAATATCATTTAAAGTATATTAGTCTTTTACCATCTTTGGTAAGGATAGGTTAAGAAAATCATTATCTAAAGCCTACTTGATATGACATGATTCATAATAGTAGAAGGTATCTTTAGGACTTGGACTTACACTATTAAATGAATGTGCATTTACTAGGTAAATAAAGAAAAAGATCTTTCTCAATCTCACAAAGGGAAAGACTAACAAGTAATTTGCACTTCATATAAAGCACCTATCTAATTTTATTTTTATGAACTCTTATGCACCTCTAGAGTATTTCATTTAAGTATGCATGATGGTTATTGGCAAATTAGAGTAGATGACGATGTTTGAAGAGATTGAACTTAGGCACAACTATTATTGACATTCTCCATCGCTTCAACCATGATTCTTATTGAGAAGATACACCAAGTAAGATCTTCTACTCAAAATCTACAAGCAATAGAAAGTTTTTTAATCCTTCATGCTGGAGTAAATCATTCCACTCCCTACCCCACTCAACGAAATGAGGCTTATTCATTACCAAAATGTATCATTGTAGGTTCAATGTGCAACATAAATTTCCCCTCTCATCATCATTTATGCTTCTACAAATTCCTCTTTTATCCATATAATCCCCATTGGCCAAGGGTGGAGAGGTTTAAAATATAATCTAATCAACAAGTTCATAGTACTATATAGTGTAACATCTACATTTTCCAGGGCTTTATTTGCTAAAGTCTAAAGGGTTTAATTTATTTTCTGTAGTACAAATCATAGGTCATTCATGACTCTATTGTTCTTGTGTTTTAATTTGTTGTTAAATTGCTAGCTCCGAATTTTACTAGCTTAACTTATAACTTAAACCCTTTGTTTTCAATGATTTGTTGGTCCTCAATTCTCTAGTTACACCATAGGCGTTTCCTATTGAAAGAGGCTAGGCTAAATTTGCCAATCTAAGGGTGGGAAATCCTCTAGAGAGAATTACTACCATTCAAATAATCCTTGCCGTTCACTTTTTTTCTATGGTTCTTTGCTGGCACTATCTTGTCATGGTAGAAGGTGCAATAGAAGAAGGTGTAGATGTTTATGATTTGTCGTCTCCACCAGTTTTGAACATCCTGATCATAGAAGGTGTAGATGTTTTAGATCAAAACCCCTAATTAACAGATATTCGTACTTTGTGCCAGCTGGGTAAACGGCGAAAATGGCTACGCAATAAAGAGCAGGCAAAGACACTGGAATAAACAGTAACAGACAGGAGGCAGTGGACGGAAACAAAGAGAGCAGATAAGGATGAAGATGAAAGATGAAAGATGATGATGTCATTCCATTGGAAATTCAAGTAATTTAATGTGATGGGTGGAAAATGTCACTACGATAGAGTAGCGTGTTTTAAGACATATATTGAAGACAAACTCTACTTTTCTTTTTAAACTTTTTATTATATATGACCATATATATATGGTCTCTAATAGGACAAAGTGAAAAAGTCATGAAAAATCTGAGCGAGAAAACCAAGCGGGAAGGGAAATTCAAAGGTGTTTTGTTCTGTTATCAGAAAGTTCTTGATTTGAGTTTTAGAAGATGGGACTACATCAATAGAAGTTTAGCAAAGTTTGCGTTAGTGTTCACGTGGCTCCCTGAAGCATACAACGAAATTTTAAGGAAGTCATGTTTGCAGCAAGTTGATTTTTATTCATTGTAGCCAAGCATTTAGCAGTTTTGTGATCTTTATTTTGCTCCACAAGAGTATAACTGGAACTGTTTGAATCTTGAGTAGCAAAGAGAAGAAGGGCGAACTAGGTAGAATTTTTCACCTTGATCCATTGTCTTGTTGTGCAATAATTTGGTGTAAAAGAACTAAACAGATTGGTATAATTATTGTCAATGATTTGATGTATATATTGTAATTATCAATATTATTATTATAAACATTTTTTATTATAAACATTTTTTTAATTGTCTATTAATTCTTTCTTAAAATTCTATTGTATTTAATATAACTTGAAAATAGAGGTAACATTTAAAGTTTTTATAAAAAAAATAATAATATTTATATATTGAAAATAATCATGTCTATGTTAAATCATGTTGAATTTTGATACAAAGATAATGATTTAATGAAAGTATTTTTCTATTGCTTTTGCTTTCACTAAAACTGAAGTCTTTGAAATTTTCTTGTGTTAAAACTTCAAACCTATTCTTAATGCTTACATCATTGAGATGACACTACAATAGTGAATAGGGGTGTTACACATACATGTTATACGTAAAGAATCATTATAAGGTTAGTGTGCAATTTAGGACACACAATCAAAACATCAAATCTTTTTTAGGTTTAAGGAATAAATTTCTACACTTTTACAGTTTCTACCAAGACAAAGATTGTATATATAAATAAGAATGACTTGTAGTTGTATTTCAATTGCCTTAAAGTTTCATAAATACATACTAATGTATTATTAACAAAATTTGTAATAATTAGTTTATAGACATATTATTGGCTTGCATGTGATGAAGAACTAATTTATTAAATTTTATTGTAAAATAAGTTTAACTTTTTGGTTTGCTCTCATAAAGGCAACATTTACTTTTTATATTAAAAGTAGCATAACTAGGGTGCTTACCCTTCACAAACAACTTGTGGACGCTTACCCATTAGGGATTCAGGTGATCCTTACAAAAATTTAATTGTGGACGATTGTTGTTTTTATTAGAATCAGATTAACAAAAAGCTTGTGTCACTTTGTTTCTTCCGATACAACATTGGGCTTAATTAGGCACAAATAATAAGGGGTTTGATTTTGAGTTTATAACCTACTTTTCTACCTCATTTTGGGGTGGTCTTATAGGTGTGTAGACACCTAAAAATCCTTTAGAAAATAAAGTATTTTTATTTTTTGAAAAATCCTTGATGACATCATCATTTATTAATTATTTATTTATTTAATTAATTAATTTATTTTTATGTCATTAAATCCCTTTATCTTAATTAAAAATATTTAATTAAGGAATCCCTCCCAAAAATGTTTAAATCTTATTTAAACATTATCTCCTTATTTATTAATTATTTTAATTAATAAATTGACCAAAAATCTCAAAATAAATAATTAATTTATTTTTTGACCAAAACTTGGCCAATTTCCTTAAGACCACTAACCTCTTCCAGAATCTTCTAATCCCTTCTTAATTTTGATTAAAAGGCTAATCCCATTTTTTCTAACCCTAATCCCAACTCAAAATATTTAATTAAGATTAAATATTTAATTTTCATATTTATTAAATATATTTTAATAAATATTCCCAATACCAAAAGCCTTTGGAATGAATAAACATTTATTCATTCTCCCTAAACCAAGGAAAACTCTAGACTCTTCTAGAAACTTCTCAACCCAACCTCTTCACCCACCTTCTAAATGAACAAGGTTAGCCAACTCCTAAGCTTGACCCAAAGTCAACAAACTTCTAGAGGCTTCTCTTACATGCATTAAGTGCATTTAAGGCCTCCTTATCCCTCTTACATGCATTTATCATGCATTTAAGAAGCCCCTCACCCCTTTCTTACACCCTTTGACCTTAGGCACATTTCTCAAATTGTGCACATTCCTCCCATCTTTCAACCCAATCCCCTTATGACACTTGTCACAAGGAGATAACCCTTCTCCTAATGAGCCTCAAACTCATTAAAGCTTTTGAGATAAATAAATCATTATTTATCTCCTAAATTCCATATTTATCCTTAGAAAGCCTAGACTCTTCTAGAAAGTCTTCATCCTCATCCAAAACCTAGACTCTTCTAGAAAGTCTTCATCCTTATCCCCTTGACTCAACCCCTAACCTTACCCCAAACTCTAACCTATCCTCCTAACCCAAGCCCTTAGGAAATCCTATAAATACTCCTCCTTCCAAGAGCAAATTATTAGCGTAGTTTTTATCATTTATTGCATTGTTATCATGAGCATTTTTAGCTAGATCATCTTAGCATACATCTTAATTGTTAGATATCTTCATGTTTTTCATGTTTTCTAACACATCTTAGAATAGCTTAATGGATTAATCTTAGTTCATATTTCAACCTTTTTCTCATCATTTATGCATCAACATAAATCCCTCTCCATGCATTTGAGAGCACACCCACATCCCTCTAATTGAAGCAAATCAAACATTTGCTTTATAGCACTTGTTTTTAGCAACAATTTTGAGGTGGCTTTGGTTTTGTTTTCATGTCTTATGTTGTTTTTTAGTTCATGAACATATTAGATTAGTCTAATGTTTGAATGTTTCAGCCTTTCAAGACAGGTAACAGGTTCAAAATCATAGTCCACAAGGTGATCCTTTCGTGAAAGCAATAATAAGTTTTAGTAGTTTTGTTTTTGTTGTGTATCATGAAGTGAATACTATTTGTAGGATGGAGTTCGATGACCTATTGCAAGAACAAAGAATTAGGGCTAAATCATAGTCTCATTGTAATTTAAGTCTAGGGTTTTGATTAACTTTACATTTGTATTCCAAAGGTTGCTGTCTGAGTTGATTGCATTGATGGTATGATATGCCTTAAAGCCCATTTTTTGTTTCTTTTGTAAGATATGTATATTGATGAAGCTCTGGAATTCATAATGTGTTTATTTTTTAATATTTTGTTCCTTTTTTTTCAGGAACCTAAAGGAGACGAATTGGAATATATTGGGATAAATAATTAGTTGCCCAACACTGTCAGCACACACCATCCATCTGCTTAACTTCTTCATTTTATGGTACACAATAATGTCTTTACCCCATTGGTAGTTCAGTTACATGTTTCATTTAAAAAAATAACGTAATATCACTTCAACATGGCCCTGCACTGTTCCCTAACCAAAAATTCTCCATAAGGGTTGAGAAAAGGGAGAAGATGATTCCTGTAGGAAATGGAAGAAAACCTTAAAATTTGAGAAACCACATAAATCCTAAAATCTTTGAGTCTAAGCTCTCATATTTTGTAATAATGCAAAAAAAGAAAGAATCAATTTCTAAGATCACAGAACTTGGAAAAATATCTAAAGAAAAAAAATGCAAGCTCTCAGATTCTATGAAACTCTATACAAGCCCTAATAACCTTATAAATCATAAATCGAAGATCCTGGAGAGTGGAAAAATCACCTACAATCCTGAATCAAATATCTTAGAGTCCCGGGAAAGCTCAAGAAAACTTAATAGTACTGAATATCTCAATTCTAAGCTCTTGAATTTGGAAAAGTTATGCAGCGTCCTGAATGGACACACAACTTTGGATTATGTAGTAGAAAAATTAGAGGAGACTTCAATTTAAATGAAACCCTCCTTACTGGATGAAGTGATTCATAAGTCAGACAATGCAAGGAGAAAGGCCTTAGAGCTTTATAGTTGTGGGTAGTATGACAGCCCAATTGCAGGTCTGATTTGGACAATTTTGATGCTATGATAGATTACTTTGGGAGAAGAAATGAATTTAATGCAATGGACAATTTGCTCAAGGAAAATAGGAAGGGTTTGAAGGTTAATTTGAAAACCTTTGAGGTTATTTTGAAAAGTCTCGTGAAAGTTGGCAAAGAGAAGAAGATGGTGAATTTTTTTGTTTTGATGGGAAAGTGTGGATTTAAGGACACAAAGGCTTACAAAATTGTGGTGCTGGAACTTTTACTAAGACACAAACCTGTTTCCCTCTACTTGTGCATAGGCACATCATAATGGGATTTTCCACTTGTTTTTTATCTTTTAGATGCATTGTTAAAATAGAAACCCAAACGCCTATGCAAAGGACTCATATTGTGTTCTTTTACATGGACTCTATTTTTCTCATCCTACCACGCTTACTCATTACACTTTTACAATCCCCCACAACAAATAACAATATATTCACAATAACACATATGGATTTGTCTTTATCTAAGCTAATCCACTAATCCAACACCTAGAGAGACTTTAGTGTGTTCTTATTTTTGTTCAATTAGTTCAAAGCGTATACAAATATTGGATTTGTTTGGACTAAAGAATATTTGGTTTTTTAGTTCTCCTGAGCTTTAAGGGTTTAAAATGGGTGATAGACATTAGGGAGTAATGAGCGTAATCAATGAGAATGCACCCAACTTCACAAAGGTTCTAGGTTTTATAACATTTTTTTATATGTGGTGTCATTTATAGCTTCCTCATACTCATCAATATTTTCATTCTTTCATGTTGTGTGTCATGAGATCATTTAATCATTTGGAGACACTTTCAATAAGGCCTAGATAGTTCTACAGATTGAGCCGGTTCTTGGAATATACACATTATCTCAACAAACATTTAAAACAATCAAATTATTTTAATATATTTACAAACACCTTAATTACATATGTTTTATTCCTAGTTGTGAGGCAACTTAAATATAAAAATTTAGGCATTGTCAATTTTATGATATGACAACTATAAGTGATTATAATTAACCTCTTCAACAATGTTTCTATTCAGTTAAATAATTTTACAAACAATAATCTTTTACTACCTAAAATATGAAAGCAAATTTTGTTCCTCATAAATATGGCGTACCCATTGCACACTAAGGTGCGATTGCTAGTTACCACCTATTGGTAATATCCTTCACGACCCTTAAAATTTATTGAGTCATCTTGTATGCTTTATAATGGCAATCCTCACCTTTTTCCTTCCAAGCATGATCCACATATTCCTTTATTATTGCATTGCTAAAGGTTAAGTGATCATGGGTTTGGCTTTGAAAAAATAGATATGTAAACACGTTCTTATCCTTGCTACATGTCAATGTAAAGGTTGGTAAAGACATTAATTCTGTAAAATAAGTGTCTCTAACCCTCCACATCAGTATATCCACGAATGTTGAATTTTTCTCAAGTTGTGGACACCTATGATGACGTGAAGGACATCGCAGCTAGCAACTTCTAGGGTCTTCAATACTTGTGGCAATGTTTCCAACTCCCTTAATTCCCTATTATGTTCAAGAGTAAGAATCTTGAGAAAGGGGCAACAATCTCCACAAATTGAGATATTGGACACTTTCGTGTAGAATATTCTCAACCATGCAGCCAGACTCAAAAATCAACTCGCTGATTTGAGGTGTACAATATTCCCAACCTTTTAAGTTGGATTAATGATTTCGGTAAGAAATTCAATCCCAATCCATCTATTAATAAACTTGTTAAGAAGTTAAGATGCTCCAAAGAATTTGGTAAAGCTTCCAGCTTTTCACACCATTAAATTTTAAATGTTGTGAAAGACAAAAAATTCCCAAGAGACCTAAGCATATTTCTAAATTGTGACATTTTTGAATTTCAAGTCAAGTAGAGGACAATTTTTTTTTTAGAGAGGTCGGGAAAACTCCAAGTTATAACATATATCAATTTCAAGTTCAATTAAGGAGGAAAAATTCTCAAATGGGGTTGGCGAAAGTTTCAGACTACATGACATTCTCAAATTTCAAGTTTAACTTTAAAAGAAGCATTTTAAAATAAGATTGGCAAAGTTTCTAAATTATCACACTCTTGAATTTGAAGTTTGGTTAAAGAGGGAGAATTCTCTAAAGATATTAGTAATTTGTCAAGGATGCTCACTCCCTCTTTGCAACTTGATTAAATGGGTTAGCTGAAATATGTTTCTCCATATGTTGTTAATTTACTTTCTAACTTCTTCTATGGTGATCTTCTTTATAGGCTCATTTTAACTTAGTGATATATCATGATTATGATTCCTATTTCTACAATATGCAATATGTCCATTTTGATTGCAACTAAAATAGTTAATGGTCCTCTACCCTAAATTTATTATAGTCGGTCTAGATCCACATTGATCAACTTTATGTCTATATCCATTGCATAGTTGACAATATCCATTCATTTTCAATTTCTATAGTCTTATGTTCAAAATTATTACAAAAAAGAGAAATAGTCATTAAAAGATGGGCACCTTTGAGCATTTGGATGTCTCACCGAAGGTTACCTTGCTAAGTTCTTAGAATATTAGATATTTTTTCCTTGTGTGTTGTTTCCTAATTTTTCTATCGTACTTTTATTTCCTTTTATCTTTCCTTTCCTTCTGTGACATGAGTTAAACATTCACCAATCTCAAAATGTAATACTCTTTTGTCTTTCAAGGTTCTTTGGGCTACCATAATCTCATCAAGCTTTAGAAAACTCTCCTTTGGTTTGTCTTCAGATTTCAAACTTTCTACTTCGTGTTCGAGCTTTGTACAAGCTTCTATGTTCTCTTTGATTATTCCATTTATGCAATCTTCAACTTTCTTGCTTTGTTAAACTCTTAGTATTAGATCAGTGATTATTTCCTTTGCTTTCTTTAACTCCTTACTGGATTTCATGTGTCTTTCTTTAAATTTTTTGATTTGATCTCTTAATTTTATTATGCATTCATCTACTTCTTTTACATTTTTTTTGTTCTTATTTTCACTTTTCATTTTGTGAAGATCATCAAGAAGAGTTAACAATTATCCATCAATAATATCTTAATCAGTGTTTTCCATAATAATCATCTAGTTTGAAACCTTCCAAGATATCCCTCAAGCAGTTAAGCAAAAATAAGGGACGTGTTGACGTGACTCTTCTAAAGGATTACATAATAGAGAATGATATGTCACCAAGTGTAGAAGCACCAACCAACTCCGCCTAAAAGAGGGTACCAGGCAATGGATTTCCCTTCTTCCAAGCACCTAGTTATTGGGTCTCAACAATGTTGGATGAGCTAATATGGACATGGGAATATTTTTGAAGGGGCTTGTCGGTTATGAGAGGGCTATCACATGTATAAGATATCTTGTAAGTAAACATTAGAACAAGATGGAAAGGAAAGGAAAAATACATGACTAGGAGCAAAGAAAATGAATCTAGCTATAATCACTTTGTAAATACTACCATCAATAATACTCAAGACTAATAAAAAATTACCTTAAACATACATGATCAACAACCATGATATACAAAAGAAAAAAATATTCATTTCATTAACACAAAACTTCCATCCATAAGCCAATAACTAACTCTTGACAAAAGTATAGAATTGCAAACAAATGATACAATGTTACCAACAACCGAGATGAAGATAGAGAAATGGTATGTTAATTACAGGTTCTTCACTACATTATCAGTGTAAATACTGAGCTATCAATGCTCTGGGCCTACAATTATCTACTTGGGGGCATGGTATTAAACTAGAAAATGAAAAGTAGAGTGTCATTTGAAAAACTATCTAACTCTTAGCTATGGCCTTCAAAATCATCAATTTTGTGGACCCTAAAAACTAGTCCCAAAATGTATATATATATAGACTAAGACAATGTACATACTCAATTTTTTCAAATATTTTACACTTATTCACATCCTTTACAAATTTACTAATTACAAACTCAAATGGGAAATAAAAAAGCAGGAATAAAAGAAAAGGAGGGAAGATTGAGAACTTTAGTTCTTGAGGAAGAAACCCATTTGTACATAAACCCAGTTGTCTTCTGTACATGTTTAGTGCTCAAGGCTCATCAGTCAATACTAGTTTGGTAGACAAATTGAATCTCAACTACTAGTAGTTTAACATTAAATAATTTTTAAATGCAAGTTTGACACTCTTAATGTTGAGTGACATCTATAGAAGACCCATCCAATCTGTTAGTTTCATGTCAGATTATACCTGTAGATGTGCTTGAACTATCCTGTCGGAAGCATGTGTAGACACTCAAACATTAGTCAAAAATATGCATGCAATGTATAACAATAAATTCAAATCACACCACCTCCAATTGAGCCAAAATGGGAGCACCCAAGCCCCGTTTGATTTTCTCTTTTTAGGAGAATGTGGATGTTCTCTCCAAACACAATGAGAGTATCCCCATGCAATATTAGGATGATTCTAAGCTAAATGAAAGCCAAGGAAACCCCAAATGGTGCAAAAATAGTATTCAAAACTAGCTTGCAACAAGGGGAAAATGATGAAAATGATCAAGATTTGGGATAGAAATGATGTGAAATGCAAGATTGAAGCTCTTTAACTATTAAGCATAATAATGTGATTGAAATTGAAAGGAAATTACAATTCCAAAGAAAACTAATGTTCATCGACCATTAATATTAATCTATGTGATCTAGATTGAAAAGGAATTGCAATGTTGTAAGGAAAACTAAGCTAAGATTCATTAATCATTTAACATTATGCTATATGTGATTGAGCTTGAAAAGAAACTAACGATGCTAAAATGCTATGAATTCTAGAGATAAATTAACATGTTAACAATGCATAAAAGGAATTGGTAAATTTCTCTTGGAGAGGTCTCTATTTATAGAGTTTTAGGAGGAAAGAGATGGCTTGTATGAGGTAGCACGTATGTGGCATCCACATAGGAGCCACATAGGAGACACATGGGCTAAATGAGAGGGAAATTTTGGAAGATCAAATTGAGACAAGATGGGCATTTATGGCTGAGTGGCTCAAGGGTTCTCGCACATGTGTGAGCAGCTTTGGGGAAGAGTGTGGGGGACAAGGATGTAAGAGAGGAGTTGGAGCATTTAAGGAAGTTTGGTGGCTTCCTTGGGAAGAGTTTCTCACACATGTGTGAGCAACCTATTAGCCATAATAAGGTTAGAAATCACTTTTTAAGTGATATTAGAGGAATAATTAAATATAAGAGTAGGTTTAGCAAATGAGGTGATGGGACTAGGCTAGGCTTTAGGTAGGGTTTTAGATTAATTTAAATTAGATTTATATTAATCCAGACTTAGGAAAATATAACAGGATTTGGAGGGATTTAAATAAATAGAAATTTATTCAAAAAGGTATATATGAGGGATATGTATTAAGATAATTTTAATATATTGGAAGGGGGAGTATTCAAATTAAATTTTAATACTTTAGACAGTGAACCTAACTTAATTAAACAATTATAACTGTGGACAAGGCTTTTGAGGATACCTGTATCTATTTTGAAAGGCTCAAATCAATCAAACATTAAGATTTTAATCTAACATGAAATCAATCCAAAACAAGGAAACTCTAAGCTAAGCCACCTCAGATTGAGCTAAAAATAGGTGCACCCAAACACTGTTTGATTTGCTCTTGATTAAGGGGATGTGGGTGTGCTCTCTATTCGCATGGAGCATGTTCCTTATGCATTTTAGGATGAATTGAGATCCATGAAAACCTCATAAATGGCACAAAATAGGTATAAAACACCTGATTTGCCCCTAAGGCCTCAAGGATCCAAATGATGCTGAAATGAAGATTAAGCTACATGATGCTTATGCTAAGATTGATTTTAACCAAATAGAGATGTGATGATGATGATATGCTATGCAAAACAATGAAATAAACTAGGTTAATCCATTATTGCTATATTAAGATGAGCTAAAATGCTTAAAAGTAAACTAAATTAGGATGATTATGCTAAGTCTAGAGCTAAATGAGCATGATAACAATGCTTAAAATGAAAGGTGAATGGATTCTTTTGCTCTTGGAAATGAGGAGCATTTATAAGATTTGGGAAGGAGGAATGAGTGGCCAGAATCAAAATCCTTAAGAGAGGCCAAGATTCATTCAAAGGGGAGCACATGGATTGTGCTAGTTCAGGGCCACCTCCTTGTGACAAGTGTCACAAGGGAATTGGGTTGAAAGATGGGAGGGATGTGCATAATTTGGGAAATGTGCCTAAGGTCAAAGGGTGTAAGAAGGGGGTGAGGGGCTTCTTAAATGCATCATAAATGCATGTAAGAGGGATAAGGAGGCTTTAAATGCATTTAATGCATGTAAGAGAAGTTTCTAGAAGTTTGTTGACTTTGGGTTAAGCTTAGGAGTTGGCTAACCTTGGTTAGGGAATGTGACAAGGTTAGGGGGGGGATTAGGATTAGGATTAGGATTAGGGGGACAAGGATAAAGACTTTCTAGAAGAGTCTAGAACTTCCTTAGGATAAATATGGATTTTAGGAAATAGATAAAGATTTATTTATTTCCATGGTTTAGTTTGAGAATATTTATTAAAAATGAATTTAATAAATATGAGGATTAAATATTTAATCTTAATTAAATATTTTGAGTTGGGATTAGGGTTAAGGAATGATGGGATTAGCCTTTAATCAAAATTAAAGAAGGATTAGGAGATTCCAGAAGAGGTTAGTGGTCTTAAGGAAATTGGCCAAGTTTTGGGCAAAAAATAAATAAATAATTTATTTTGAGATTTTTGGTCAATTTATTAATTAAATAATTAATAAATAGGGGAATAATGTTTAAATAAGATTTAAACATTTTTGGGAGGGATTTCTTAATTAAATATTTTTAATTAAGATAAAGGGATTTAATGACATAAAAATAAATAAATTAATTAAATAATTAATTAATTAATAAATGATGATGTCATCAGAGATTTTCTAGAAAATAAAAATACTTTATTTTCTAAAGAATTTTTAGGTGTCTACATTTTGCCCCTCTTTGATGCGATGCCGCAAGTGGCATGACGTCAAAGACAAGAAAATAAGATGCCCAAGGCTAGAATTTGGAGGAATAAGGGGTTGTGCCCCCTCGAGAAAATAACGCAAGGAGTAAACGTTGTGGAATTTTCTCAAAAGGAAATAGAGAAGGAGGGACCTAGGAAGAAGGGGAGATAAATAACCAAGCTTCCAAGAGCAAAGATGGGTGAATGCAAGATGAGATGGAATGCAAAATGCAGGATGCAGATACATAAGAGATGCAAGATGTAAGATTAATCTATATGATGCAGGATGGGAGATTTAGGGAGCTCCATGCTTTTTATCTTTTAGAGAGCACAACCTAGTTTGATATAGCAATGCTAGAGACCTGCCAAGGATACTGGGATCACGAGGCCTTGTCACCAACGTTGCATAGGACTGACGCTAAAAAGACACGCAGGGTTGCCCCAGCATCACACATGAAATCCCCAGGAGGCATGGTGGAAACGATGCTGAAGAAACCACAAACACACGACTGACTCGCAGGCAGAAGTAAAAGATCAAAAGACCTTGCCCCAGTTTGTCCTTATTCGCTACACACCATGATATAAAGGATCGTGGTGACTTTGAGTAGAGAACAACGAGAAGCCGTAAAAGATTAACAAGACCCAAAGGACAAAATCCAAGGTCAAAATGATAACTCCAAAAGACAACCTTTGCCAAGGAGAGAGATTTGATTCGATTGATGGTGGGAAGATTGGTCTGAATGTGTGGAAGGATACATCGACACGGACCTGGTGTGCTTGGTGGAAGATTAGGTCAGACAGGAAGGATACAACTGAGGGGACCCGTGATTAGGCTTAGGTTAGACAAAATAGAAGCATACATCTGTGCGGACCCGATGCTAATGGGGAGAATGTTGTGTTGTTGATTGGCCAATGATGCAGTGAAAAGATAGTCATGATGATCAAGGATAGTCGACAATTGATGTTGCTAAAGTACAAGGCTAGGTAGGACAAAGTGTTCTAATCAAATGCTGCTGTAGGACTAACAAGGATACGTACAACAGGATAGTGACAAGGGCTGACTGACACAAAGGATGGGACCTAAAGATACATATGTACAAATGAGCTTAGGTGGAGAAATGACTGGCGCTATGGTACAAGACTCAGGATTAGGATGTACAAAGAACCTGGGGATGAAGCTAAAGCTCCAAAGATATGCAAGATGATGCCCCAGTTGGGCTGGAAAGCCAAGATGGACTGATGGAAGATGTGTCCTGAAATGACACAAATTTGGGAAGGACATATCCCAATGATGATGATTGGATTGAGATCAAGGCTTGCTACAAGACTAAGGATGTGATAGGATTGGTTGGCTTGATCTTGGATGTTGGATAGCTAGAGGATGTGGAGAGGATTGGAAGATTGCTAGAAGACTGCTAGGAATGTTTGGATAGGGATGAATGGCATTGGATTGCAATGAGGGTAGCCTATAGCTAGATACCAATGACAAGGGAAGATACTAGGTGATGGAAAGATGGAGGAAATGCTTAGGATGAGGATGATAGAACTACTAGGAGATTTGGATGGAGGAAGATTTGGATTTGGATGGAAGAATGCTTGAGGATTGGATAGAGGAAAATTTGGGGAGACTGGATGGTGGATTTGCTTGAGGATTGGAAGATGGAATGCTGGAGGAACCGCTGAGGGATTTGGATAGAGGAATGCTTAGGGAGATTGGATGGTGGAAAAATGGATGAAAGATAGTCTCCAAGGAATATGTTACCAAGGAATAAGATGCCCCCTGCTTAGGATAGTTCAAGTATTTTCAAAGGCATGGGGTATGCTTGGATGGAAGATATGCCAACAAGAGGATGAGGAAGGTAGATGGAAGCTAGGATGAATAGATTGGATAGAGGATATGTAGCTGAAAAGTGTGATGGATGCCAAGAAGGTGCCCAAAAGCATGTATACCTGGTAGTCGTTGTTTTGGTCATCAAGATCCAAAGGAGGATGAAGGAGGTGAGAGAGAAATGGGATGGAGGAGATGTTGGATAAGAGGTGATAGAAGGGAATGGCCCCCAATTGCAGAAAGGAATTGGGGGGACCTACGCATGACGCCTATTTGCTAGGTTTTCACCATGGTACTTGTCCAAGGTGCTTGAATTGCCAAGTTTTCACCATTAGATGAATGTTTTTCTCTTTTTCTTTTCTTTTTTTTGATATTTTTCTCTAATTTTTCCAATTTTTATGGATTTTGTGATTTTCTGTTGAATAGATGCTGACCTTCTGATATTCTGATGTGTTGATGACTTTCTGATTTTGCTGACTTGCTAATTTCTCTGATTTGTCACTGACTTTCTTCACTGATCTTTCTGATGTGCTCAGACGTTGGTACAGCTTTATTGGGATGGAGGGATTATGCAAAGGCATGGATGAGGTGGGGTAGATGGGAAATATGGTGGTAGAAAGTGTTTGGATGGAAAGATGGAAAGTGATCATGATAGGGTCAGGATCAACATTGGCACATGTTGCGAGGAAGATGAATGAAGTGGATGGGTTTTGGAAGATATAGGTAGATATGATGGAGGATTAATGCTAGGAGATTTTGGATCTTTGGGATCCAAAATAGATTGAGGAGATGGAGGAAAAGACTGAGTAGCTAGGGGTTTAGCAACTTTGGATGCCAGTGTGGATATTTATGTTAGATGCATTAAATCTTTTTGCTTTGGGATCCACATCATCTTTGCTTTAGCTTTGGTGGGCCTTTGTGGCCATTGGTATGCATCAGATTTTTCTTTTGCTTTGCTGGGCCTTTGTGGCAATGTAGGGGATTTTTCTTGTGCTTTATTGGGCATTTGTGGCCATAGGGATGCTTTAGATTGCTTGATTGGATTTTGCTTTGCTTGAGCATGTCGTTTAGACTAGACATGACAATCCTTAGATCCTTGTGGATATTTCTCTTTATTCATATTGGATATGGCATCCAAATTGCGGGGAGCATCAGAGTGAATATGATGAGATGTGCGGGATGGAGGAAATATAGATGGAGAGATGGAAGAAGATTGGTAGATAGGATATGTGGAAATGTGCTTTTGTTGATCCTACCTAGGGATGTTTGGATTTTGGGTGAAGGACTGAGTAGGATAAGATGGTGGATGATATTTTGGGATGTAGGGTCCCAAAATGGATTGGGTATATAGAGGATATGTGCTAGAAGATTTTGGGACATAGGGACCCAAAATGGATTTGGAGGATGAAGGAGGAATGTGATAGTTTGTCCGGGGCTGTAATGATGGAGGAGGAGGAATAGCGTTGTATGTTTTGGGAGATGTGATGGTGGGTTTGGAAGGATGCTTGAATTTGGCTTTAGCTATACCAACATTTCTGGAGGAAGTGCCTTCTTCTGATGTGTGACCAATTCCACATGATTTTGGATGTTTCTTATCTTGAACGGGCTCTAGATTTCCTTGTTCATGAGAGCCTGGGCCTTTGCCTTGATAATTCCATTTTTTGAGCATTTTATCCAAACAAGGATATTTCTAACTTGGGGAATATGATAAACATCCAGTTTCTGGTTCCCTATTGGAAGACATGGAACTTATTTCTTCTGATTCAAGCAGACTACCTTTGACAAATGTAAGTGGTCCAAGCGGATAGAGTGATGGTTGTGGGATAGTTTGGATTGGAAGATCCTCAAGAGGAGAGGATAGGATGGTGGGATTTTGACTAGGATTGGTGGATAGTAATGGATCTTCAGATGGAGAAACTGGGATGATAGGATCTTGGACTGGAGGAATTGGGATTGTAGGATTTTGGATTGGGGGTGATGGAAGCAATAGAACATGTGATGGGGGAAGTGAAGGGATTGGATCTTGATTTTCTTCTACGAGTATTTCAACATGCTTTTGGACAAGATCTTGACATGATAGGATTTGTGTGGATAGAGTGATGGGGGATGTATGGATGGACTTTTCAAAGGGGGTGAATGGAAGGATGGGAGATTTTGTAGCTATGATGTCTAGAAGAAGGAATAACTCTTCAGATGGTATGGATGAAAGGATGAAAGATTCTATAGCTATGATGGCAAGAAGAAGGGTGAACTCATGAGGCTCATCAGATATGCTTTGGATAATGCTAGGAGGAGGTGATGTTGGTGGGGATGGGATAGAGACTTTAGATGGAAGGGACTCAATGATGCTAGGAGATGGAAGAGCATCAATGAGTGGGATGTATGGAAGATAGATAACAGATGGGAGTGATGGATGGGCCTCATCAATGATGGTTTCACATAAAGGTTTGAGATGGCTTGGCTCTTCAACTTTAGGAGTGGGATTTGTTATTGGCTTCCTTGTGAAACTCCTTGGAGACTTTCGTGGTGAAGAAGGATTGGAATGTGGAGGAGATGGAGAGCTAAGATAGTCCTCATATGAAGATGGGGTGGATGAAGGGGAACTTGCTTGAGTGGATGACAATGTAGATGAGGAGTTGGAGGATGGTGGGGTTGGATAGTTCACATAGGTAGGTTTAGAGGAAACTTGTGAATTTGATGGACTATTTGGTGAGGTAGGAATGATGGATTGAGCTATGGGATATGAAGCAGATTGAGGGATGCATTCTTCTTGTGGAAGGGGATTTGTAGTAATGTAGGCGAGAATGGAAGATGCTAGATTTGAATAGGATATAGCGGATGGTGAATCTAGGTAGAATGGATGTTTAGGATAATGGATTTGAAGACTAGGATTTTGAAAATGATTTGGAGGATAAGGGGATGGAGGATTTGGACAAGGGATGTAACTTGGAGTGTTGCTATGAAAAGATGGTGATTGGGACATGACCATAGTAGGAGATGGAGATATAAAGGATGTATGTGGAGGATATGTAGGTTTAAGATAGGGATAAGTTGTGGATGGATAAGATAATGGATTTTCCTCACCGAGGACATGAAAGGGAGTGCTAGTGGATAAGCGTGAAGGCATGATAGGATATTTTGGAGGAAT
This sequence comes from Chamaecyparis obtusa, assembly GCA_027943335.1. Lineage (NCBI taxonomy): Eukaryota > Viridiplantae > Streptophyta > Pinopsida > Cupressales > Cupressaceae > Chamaecyparis > Chamaecyparis obtusa. The sequence continues at coordinate 109,732 of BSBK01004838.1, forward strand.
GATTGGATGCTGAAAGATGTTTGGGACAAGCTTGCTAGGATTTTCAAAGTATGCATTGTGATCTACAAGGCTTTCATCATCATCGGGATAGGATGGATTGAGAGGAGAGACATAATAACCAAACTCATCATAATAGTTTTGAGACATGCTGACTTGTGGATGAGTCGGATAGGAATGAAGGATGAAGATGGGTTGAAAGACTAAGACTCAGATTGGGATGGCTAACAAGATTAGACTAGGATTGGATTTGGCTTTAAGATTGGAAGAAGACTGACTCTTAAGGAAGACAGACAAGGGGATGGGGGATGACCAAGATGAATCTGCTAACCTAAGATAGGAGGAAATGATGACAAGACTAGATAAAATATGATTGGAAGACCATGATTTGAGATTCTGAAAGTTTTGGACATTTTCTGGATTTTGGGAGGATTTGGACTGACATGGCTGTTCTGAGTATCTCAAACCAAGTTGTAGATTAGTTTGATGTTTTTCCAATGGCAAAGGACAAATTTCAACAAAGATTTTTGGAAAAGCAATCTCCACAAGGGACAAAGCAACCTTGCGGGATACAAACAAGATAACTGACTCTAATAAAGCTTTGAAAAGTGTATGTTCCAACAAGTGTTTTCACAGAGTTTCTGACTGTCAAGCACTTTAAGCAGATCTACCTAAGGAAGGTGAGTATCAAAATCGCTTGCCCACAGCCTGGTACCCCCCAGAAGGGAATATAAATGGTGAGTAATCTTGAGGCGACCCGGTAAACCCCTTGGAATCGGTCCTTGCACAAGGATTTTGATACTTTTGGATGTAGATAGGGTAGCCTCTATTTTATCATGTTTTTAATAGTTTCGTGGAGTCTCCATACTCGGTTATGCTGACCGCCTGTGACTCACTTAAGAGCCTAGCCAACAATGCTGGGGGAGGAATATTTACCATCCCTAGACATTTGCATTTGGCACAAAATGCCTGTGGATTAGGATATATAAGTCAATACTTTTTGCCTTCACTTTATTTATATACCGGCCGGGGGGGATATCGGTTTGAGGTTGTTCTTCGAGGAGGAAACACTTTTCTCCCTGGATAGGCCTCACTAAAAGTAGAACAAGTGAACTTGTCCGAGTCCAAATGTTCTACGTTGCTTACTTTAACAAGGATTTTGCAAGAATTGAAAAACTCCTAAATGCACATCAAGCAAGTTGTTCCTTTTTCCCAAATTGATTAAGTGTGTTTGAACTTTGAAATTGCAGACACAAGTGCTTAAGGTTTAATTTGTTATTTCTCCAAAAAGTAAACGATTTGAGCGATTGCAAGTTCTTTCCTTGATCATTCAAGATTGAGATTGGCGTGTTGATTTAGGAACTTTGAAAAGAGCTTTGTTTTATCCTTAAATCATTCAAGATTGAGTTTGTTTGAACTAAAATTCAAAGAAGAAGGAATAGGGATGCTTGTTCTTTCCAATTTAGATCATTCAAGAGTGTGTTTGATTTTCAAAATGATAATGACTCTTAGGACTTAAGTTCATTTTTCCTTAATTTCATTCAAGATTTGTTTTTTTGACTTTTTCTTAAGAAAAATGAATCCAATATCAATCTGAGAGCAAAGGCGATAGGAAGTTCAGAGGCAACAGGAACTTGTGCACAAGCGACAGGAAAAAGTTCAGAGGTGATAGGAACTTGTGCAAAGGCGACAGGAAAAAGTTTAGAGGCGACAGTAACTTGTGCACAGGGGACAACAAAAGGTTCACAGGTGACAGTGAAACATGGATAGGCGGTAGAGAAAGATTTACAGGCGATAATGAAATTTTTATAGGCGATAAAAAACTTTGTCCAGGCGAGAGAGAAATTTTTCCAGGTGACAGAGAAATACTCAGAGTGATAGTGGAATGTTTACAGGTGATAATGAAATGATTACAGGCGATAGTAAAATGATTAAAAGGGAGACTTCTGTACACGAAGGCGTGAATGTTTATCTCATAGGCATGAATGTTTATCTCATAGGTGTGATTACTTATGTTGCAGGCGACAAAAAAGAAGTTTGAGATAGAATAGAAGTTATCAAGGGTGGAAATCTTTCAGAAAATAGGCGTCTATACAGAGCTTGTAGACGTCATCAAACTATTTGTAGGCATGATAAAACTATTTGTAGGTGTGACTGTATTATGTGTAGGTGACATTCCATCTGTTTCCTGCAAATACGAGAATACAAAGTATGATCTAGTCAAAGTGGTTGTGGTTTTGAGTCCCATCGGGCATGCCAGAATGTGGACAAGGCTTTTGAGGATACCTGTATCTATTTTGAAAGGCTCAAATCAATCAAACATTAAGATTTTAATCTAACATGAAATTAATCCAAAACAAGGAAACTCTAAGCTAAGCCACCTCGGATTGAGCTAAAAATAGGTGCACCCAAGCACTGTTTGATTTGCTCTTGCTTAAGGGGATGTGGGTGTGCTCTCTATTTGCATGGAGCATGTTCCTTATGCATTTTAGGATGGATTGAGATCCATGAAAACCTCATAAATGGCACAGAACAGGTATAGAACACCTTATTTTCCCCTAAGGCCTCAAGGATCCAAATGATGCTGAAATGAAGATTAAGCTACATGATGCTTATGCTAAGATTGATTTTAACCAAATAGAGATGTGATGATGATGATATGCTATGCAAAACAATGAAATAAACTAGGTTAATCCATTATTGCTATATTAAGATGAGCTAAAATGCTTAAAAGTAAACTAAATTAGGATGATTATGCTAAGTCTAGAGCTAAATGAGCATGATAACAATGCTTAAAATGAAAGGTGAATGGATTCTTTTGCTCTTGGAAATGAGGAGCATTTATAGGATTTGGGAAGGAGGAATGAGTGGCCAGGATCAAAATCTTTAAGAGAGGCCAAGATTCATTCAAAGGGGAGCACATGGATTGTGCTAGTTCAGGGCCACCTCCTTGTGACAAGTGTCATAAGGGCATTGGGTTGAAAGATGGGAGGGATGTGCACAATTTGGGAAATGTGCCTAAGGTCAAAGGGTGTAAGAAAGGGGTGAGGGGCTTCTTAAATGCATCATAAATGCATGTAAGAGGGATAAGGAGGCTTTAAATGCATTTAATGCATGTAAGAGAAGTTTCTAGAAGTTTGTTGACTTTGGGTTAAGTTTAGGAGTTGGCTAACCTTGGTTAGGGAATGTGACAAGGTTAGGGGGGGATTAGGATTAGGATTAGGATTAGGGGGACAAGGATAAAGACTTTCTAGAAGAGTCTAGAACTTCCTTAGGATAAATATGGATTTTAGGAAATAGATAAAGATTTATTTATTTCCATGGTTTAGTTTGAGAATATTTATTAAAAATGAATTTAATAAATATGAGGATTAAATATTTAATCTTAATTAAATATTTTGAGTTGGGATTAGGGTTAAGGAATGATAGGATTAGCCTTTAATCAAAATTAAAGAAGGATTAGGAGATTCCAAAAGAGGTTAGTGGTCTTAAGGAAATTGGCCAAGTTTTGGGCAAAAAATAAATAAATTATTTATTTTGGGATTTTTGGTCAATTTATTAATTAAATAATTAATAAATAGGGGAATAATGTTTAAATAAGATTTAAACATTTTTGGGAGGGATTTCTTAATTAAATATTTTTAATTAAGATAAAGGGATTTAATGACATAAAAATAAATAAATTAATTAATTAATAAATGATGATGTCATCAGGGATATTCCAAAAAATAAAAATACTTTATTTTCTAAAGGATTTTTAGGTGTCTACAATAACTAAACATGGAGAGGAATATGACAAAAATGATTAATTAAAAATAAATCATGATGTCACAAGGATTATTAATTAAGTAAATTAAATTAATATAAATAATTTTTTAGTTGTCTACAGTACCTATCAAAGTTTTGACACTGCATGGTCGACACCACTATCTAGGGAGTGATTGAAGTTAGTTCTAGGAGAAGGCATCGACTCATAGCACCACAATGAATGAATAAGCAAAGAATGAAAGAATAAAAAAAATTATTAATTATACACTCATCAAGATCTGAGACTCCAAGATCTGATAAACTTCAAAAGAATGAAGGATGGAGGAATTAAGGAACCAGTTACCTCAAGGCCCAACCTTCCATATACTTCTTGTATGAATCAATGCATTCATTAATTTAATATTCATCAATCTCCTTCATGCATTGGATGCAAGCTTGGGTTTTCTCAAGTTTATACCAAGCTTCATTTGATTTTTTACGTAATTGGGTTCTCACCCTTCGAACCTCATGTGTGACTATAAGCTTGGTGCACTCGTCAATTAATACTTTGTCAAACTCTCAGGAAGGACCACAAATTCTCTCTACCTTCTCTTCATATACACTAATCAATGAATCTATGGGAATACATCCATCTAACTCTTCAGAGCTCAACCCCATGACATATTTCATAAAACTAGCATACTTGGAGGCGCACCACTAAATGGATGTAGAAAATAATGTAAGGGACTTGCATGCCATATCCAAGAGATCTAGCCTAAGACCCAACTAGGGGTAGAAGATCCTCAGGTACTCAGAGGTATTGTTACTGTGGATATTAATCTCATTTAGCTTATTTTTGTCTAACCCGATGTTTTCCTTCATCAATTGATGAACTACAACTAATTTGGAACCAAAATGAAGAATCGGTAATTTGAGATTACTATGGAGAAGTTGATGATTAGATAATGCAAGATGATTGAATTAGTTTTATGTTGTCATTGATGTCAACTAGCTTGATAGTACTTATCTTGTAAGTTACTATACCGACACATCTGAAGAAAGGTGAAAAGAAGGAAGAACAAAGAAATCTACATGAGGAAGATGTACATGTCAGATGAGGATAAAGAATACACTGAGTAACTTGTTGATGAATCTATGACTTGATGGAATTGAATTCATTATGTTGTATTCATCTATGATTAAGAATAGAGCTGAAAGACACAAAGCAGTGTTGTCAGTAAACTAGAGCATTTTAGTATACACCGACAGAGTGTAGTGTATACTGAGCACAGTATTAATCGAGCGGGTGTTCACCGATGTATTTATTTGTTAACCGAAGAGAACAGAATGAATCAAATGATCAGTTTAGCCAATAAGATTTATGAGTTGGCAAGTATATGATTCCGAGGTAACAGATAAAGTTTGTTATGATGATCAATGGCTAACATAAATCAAAAGGATCTAACGAAGCAAATTGAAACGTGTTATTGACACATCAGCCGAGGAAGCCTTAAGTGGAAAACTTTGATGGATAGGAAGAAAAAGTTTTACATATCTATATAAGAGACTAAGGTTTCATTATGAAACAACTGCCGGAAGAAGTAGATGCTGCAGAAATTTAGTGTGAAGAAGTTTTCATGCATTCTGATCATACTAGATATTGAGAACTGAGCTACAAAATAGTTACCGATCTACAAAGAGCAATTACCGACGGATAGTAAGTAAACACATTATTGATTCTGAAGTGAAATATTGATCAAGAGGATTTATATGAGCAAAATATTGATCTGTAATCTGTAATTGAAGTTGTAATAAGGTAGATCATCTACTGTTACATATTTAACCATTGTACACAATCAAATCTCTTAACCGAGTGGACTTAGAAAGTCTTATGATGTATCATTCATTAGAGTGAACAATGTTATCCTGTCAACCCCATAGTGAATGTTGGTTGGATGATAACTTCTAGTCTAAAATCCTCTAACAAGGTCACACCTGACAGTGTGTTTGTAACCTTTAACAAGGTTGGGTCTTCACCGACCTCACTTCAGAAGAGTGAACATTTTTGGGTTACTGGTCCCAGGTGGTTTTTCCCTTTACAGGGTTTCCATGTTAAATCTCTTATGTTATGTGTTGATTACAATATTTTTTTTTGCATATTACATGTTAGATTTGATCGATAATGATTATAAGTTTAGAATTGATAATCAGTAAATGCACAGATAGTAGAAGTATTGTATGTTTACCGAGCAGTAGGAATTGAAGAAATTGTTTTGATTTATACATTTTGATTTGGGACACTGGATAACTGATTCACCCCCCTCTTAGTTATTCTAACATCAATATCCTCTTCTTGGTGTGGTAGGTGATATGATTTTCTGATTCACTTATTTCTTCTTTGACATAAAAATGAATCTTTACTAATTTTTGATATTCTAGAATAGACTCATCAAGAAATCCTCAGACTATCCGCAATTGAAAGGCAACCCCATCATCCACTGCTAGCGCTTTCTTCTTCATAGTCCTTAAATAATTCATCTCATCCTACAAGATCACTCCCGAGTTGGAAGCTTTAAGAATTATGGATGCAATAGGGGAGACAAGCTCCTCAACTAACTCCTACATTTTAATCACTAAGGCTTGCCCCTATTTCTTCTTTTGGTACTTTTTTACATACCTTTGACTCATCACATGGATGATGTCATCGAGGTCTTTGAGATTGACACACATATTTCTCGCATATCTGATTGTCTCCAGGAGTAATCTTAGACCCTTTTGTTAGAATGCAAAGTTGATTCTTTTTAATGGTGTTGTCATTGGTGTCAACATAATCATATCTCAACTTCTATTATATTAGTTTCTATGCTTTTGACATAGTGTTGCATTAGTTATTGTGTATCAACAGTTTGATGTATCAGTTATTGCATTTAGCATAGTCACCGATAGCTTTTAGTTACTAGAATCTACATGGTAGTAGATTGTATAATTTTTTTTATCCCATATGGATGTGTTTTGGTCCCATCTTTGATTATAGCATGTTTTTCTTATTCATTAGAACCATGTACCTTGGATAAGGTGTTGTTTAGCATAGCCTAGTGTATTAGTCGATGTGGTCCTCATTCTGTTTCTTCCCACCAAAGGAATATTTTGATATGACCTATTTCAAACTATGTGGCCAACTTTGTACATCTCATAATGTTGTATAAATAAGGCATGAACATAAGTGTGTATATGTGTGGCTAATGTATGGAATATATGAAAAGTGACTACGAATTCATGTGAAGGAGATATGTGTTCATGTAGAGAAGTATGTAGATCTTAGAGGTGAATTATATTACTCTATATACCATTTTGTAGTAAGCCCTTGTATTGGTAGTGAACCTCTTTATCAGTAGTTATCTCTTGTATTGTCATCGAGCCTCTTTATTGTGGTAGTGAGCCTTCTTGCAATGAGCATTTTCTAATAGTGAGCCTTAGTATCAAATCACCTTTTGGTGTCACCTTAATAAGTATTTTTACATTTCATGAGAATTAGCTTCTTTTTCATTTTACCCATCTTAGGGTTTCCAAGTAAAAATATAGTGTTCTCTATTTCAGTGTTCCTGTGTATTTCATGCATATCTTTTATGTGGATGTTTGATGTACTTAAGTGATATATCTTAAGTTTATATTGTTACTGTTTAAGTTTTTACCAACAGAGAGAAATTTTTGTGAAGTTGTGTGGAAATAACTAATTCACCCCCCTCGAAGTTATTCAGCCTATCCAAAAATTGATATCAGAGCTTGGTTCCTCAGTGAAGAGATTAACTGCTTGAGGTTTATCTGATGGCACACAAATTGACTATTCCTATATTTGATAGACCATACTACAATTCATGGAAATATCAAATGAAAGGATACCCGATATTAGTTGGTTACAAGACATTCAAGCATGTTGATTCAAAGTATGTTCCTCTGAAGAATGGATTGAATAATCTAGATGAGATTGAGGGATATGTGGAAAATGAAAAGGAAAGGTATTCTATTACGAATTCTTTAGAAAAAAATGAATTGACTAAGGTTATTTTATTGAAGATAGCTTATGAATTTTGGGAAATTTATGAAGGAAATGATAGAGTTAAGTTATCTAAGAAGTTGACAACTAAGAGACATTATGAGAACTTGAGAATGAAATATGGCAAAGATATCAAAATCTATTTTCAAAGAGTTGATAATGTAGTTAATAAAGTCAAGAACCAAGGATCCACTATTACCAATGAGGATTTCATGGAGAAGATCTTGATGACATTACATGACTGTTACAGTGACAAATTTTTGGCAATTGAAGAAGTATACGACCTAAAGAAGTTTACTAAAGAATTTTTTTTTGGTAGCCTAACCACATTTGAGCCAAGGATGTTTGGAAGAGACTAGAATAGATAAGAAACAACATTCAAGGCTACAAAATATGAAGATGATCCTGACAATGTTGACGAAGAGGAGTTTGAGGCTAATGTTGGAAGAAGATTGAAGAAAGGTACCAAAAAGTACAAAGGTATGTTACCCCTAAAATGTTTTATGTATGTTAAGATTGGTCATTTGGATACTAGATGTCCTAATAAATCTCCTAGACAAAATTTCATAAGATTCAATAAAAAGGCTTACTATGTGAATGGAGATGTTAGTATCTCAGATGATGAATCAAATATTGAGGAATTTTTTTATGCTTAAGAGGATTAGAAATCTAAAATTGATATCACAAACATCCATACTAATGATGATGATAATGTTGAAACTTCTTTATATGCTAGAAGGAACACAAATAAATGGCTAATTGATAGTGGTTTTTTTCATCATATGACTGGAGACAGAATGAAATTTGTATCACTTGAAAAATATGATAGTGGTGTTATTCAATTTGTTGATGGTAAGGAAGCACACAATGTTGGCAAAGGATCTCTTACATTTGATGGTAAGAATAATATTGATAATGTCTATAATGTGAAAGGTTTGTATCACAATCTGTTGAATGTTGGAAAGATGTGTGAGAATGGATATGATGTTATTTTCAAGGATGAAGGTTGTGAAATCAAGAAGAAAAGTGGAGAAAATATTTGCAATAAGAAAGAGGACATGAAGTAATATGTACCATTTTGAAGAAACATGTGAAGGATGTTGCTTGTTATCTCAGACTGGTGATAGTTGGCTCTGGCATTAGAGGATGTGTCATATTAACTTTTATAATCTGATGAGAATAACCTCATCTCATGTAGTGAGAGATTTACATAGACTACGTAAATCAAAGAACATCATTTGTAAGTGTTGTCAAGAAGGGAAGAAAAGAAGATAATCATTCAAGGAAAATATCATTCAGCATATAGCCATGTGTTGGAGATTGTGCACATCGATCTTTGTGGTCTGAACATAACAAGAAGATATTAAGGTGAAAGGTATTTTATACTATTTTTTTATGACTATTCAAGGATGACATAGGTTTCATTTCTTAGAGATAATATGAAGCATTTGAGAAGTTCAAGATATTTAAGGCTAGAGCTGAAATTGAGTGTGGTAAAAATATTAAATGTTTGAGTTCTAATAAAGGTGGAGAATTTACGTCTGATGCATTTGAAAGTTACTATAAAAAACATAGCATTAAAATAAATCTTTCAAGAAAAAGAACACTACAACATAATAGTGTTGTATAAAGGATGAGTCAAATGATTCAGGAAGAAACTATAACTATATTGAGAGAGTAAAATCTACTAAAGATCTATTGAAAGGAAGCAATACATACTATTATATATACACTCAATAGAGATATGTACTAGAAAAAGTATGGAAAGAATTCATATGAATTATGGCATGGAAGAGTATCACATTTAAATACTTCAAGATTTTTGGTAGCAAGTGCTACATACAGAAAGATGAAGACAATCTTGGCAAGTTTGACAACAGGACTGACGAAGGAATATTTTTGAGTTACTCTACCAGAATTAAGGCATGTCGATGCTACAATAAAAGACTAAAAAAATGTTGAAATTGTGAATGTGAAAGTTGATGAAGATTTTTGGAAGGTTCTTGAAAGACACAGTAAGTATGAATTTGATGCAGAAGTACTTTGAAAAGAAGACAAGGATGTAGATGAATTCATCTGAAACTGACATCGATGTCTACTAAGAAACTAAGTTATGTACAGAAATATCTTTCAAAAAATCAGATTATTAGAGATAAAAATAGAGGAGTAGTTACTAGAAGTAAAGTAATACAAGATCATGCTTTGTTGTGTTTACTTTATGAAGTTGAGCCCAAGTCTGTAGTAGAGGCTTGTAATGATCAATATTGGATTAATGCTATGAAAAAATAACTAAATTAGATAGAAAAGAATGAAATAGGTAGGAACTTGTGCCCATACCAAAAGACAAAAATGTGACAGGAATGAAATGGGTGTATCCGAATAAGCTAGATGAGAATGGACAATTTGTAAGAAACAAGGAAAGATTGGTTTGCAAAGGTTATTATTAGATTGAAGGAATTGATTTTAAGAAGACTTATGCTCCTGTTTCTCAAATGGAATCTATTAGGATGTTTTTGGCATTTGCAACATTCAATAAATTTAATGTCTATCAGATGGACGTCAAGTTTGCATTCCTAAATGGAGAATTGAAGGAAGAAGTTTGCATTGGAAAACTAGAAGGTTTTAGATTAGAAAAGGATCTTGATACTATTTTTAAGATGAAGAAGGAATTTTATGGACTAAAGTAGACACTTAGGGCCTGGTATGGAAAATTAGACAAGTATTTGATTAATCAAGAATTCAAGAAAAGATGGGTCAACAAAAATCTATACTTTAACGTAAATTAATAAAAGATCCTGATTTTTATTATCTATGTTGATGACATCATTTTTGGTGACAAAGATGACATGTGCAAAAAAAAAAAGAATAAATGTAGAAGGAGTTTCAAATATCGATGATAGGAGAATTGAATTTCTTTCTTGGATTAAAAGTCAGTCAGAATAGGAAATTATCTTTATCTCTCAATCGAAGTATGTAAAGGAGTTACTAAAGAAGTTTGGTTTAGAAAATTTAAAACCTATATGCATTCCTATTGTTACCAGTAGAAATTTGTCTAAGGAAGATGAATCACCAAAAGTAGATGCAAGTCCATATAGGTCAATGATTGGAGGTTTCTTGTATTTGACTACTACCAGACCAGATATTATGTCTGCAATATGCTTGGCATCTAGATTTCAACAAGAGATGAAAGAATCACATATTATAGAAGTAAAAAAAGATTTTTGGATGCTTGAAATGAACAAATGATATGGGATTACGGTACCCTATAGAATCAAATTTTTCACTAATAACATATATAAATATAGATTGGGAAGGTTGTTTAGACAATAAAAGAAGTACTAGTGGTGGAGCATTCTTTCTTAGCTCTCGATTAGTTTCTTGGTCAAGAAAGAAGCATGATTTTATAACGTTATCAACTATTGAATTAGAATATATTACAACATAATCATATTGCACTCAGGTTTTATGGATAAAACAAATATTGCAAGATATAGGAATCAGTTTTGATGGACCAATTCTTATCATGTTTGATAATACCAATACAATTAGTATGTATTAAAATAATTTAGTAATGCATTACAAAACAAAGTATATTGACATCAGATGTCACTTCATCAGAGAGAAGGTAGAGGAAGGTTCCTTAAAGAAGGAATATGTACCCATAAAGGAGAAGATTGCAAATATATTCACCAAACCTTTGTACAAAGATACTTTTGAGTATCTTAGAGGGAAGTTGGGGGTTCTTTCCCTTCCTAACATTCAATAGATGAATTGGTGTGTGCATTGATCCAATATTTTCTATAGCTATATAGTTTTAGATCGGTTATTAGAGGATTCCCCTCAGGGGGGAAGGGTGTTTCAGGAAGGGGGATTTTTTCTTAGTTCTTTCTCATTGTTTTAAAATGGGGAGAAGTTTCCTAGTTATCTTTGTACTTTTTTATTGATGAATATTTCCATCAATGAAAAGGGAGGATTATCAGAATGTAGATTTGATGCTTTTCAATGGTGTTATCATTAATTATTGTCATTGATGTCAACATAATCATATCTTAGCTTTTGTTATATTAGTTTCTATGATTTTAGCATAGTGCTATATTGGTTATAATGTACTGATAGTTTAATGTATTGGTTGGTGTGTTTGGAATTATCATCGACAACTTGTGGTTACTGGAATCTACATGGTGGTAGATATAAGACTAGAAAAGGAATGATTAGCATATCACGGCAACCAAGAAACCTCAAAGACATGCAAACCTATCTAATCCTAACATGAAAACTACTTGAAATATAAAGGGATTAAACAAAAAATAAAACCCCCTTCAAGTGAAGTTCCCATGTTCTCCTTTCTTCTCCATTGAATGGGATTATGTATCTCTATGATGATGATGAAATACACTAAGAAATTGAAAGAAAAGAACATGAATACTAGGAGCAAAATGATAGCAAGGGTGCTTATCCAAATTAGTGCAAATGAGGCTCAATTTTATCCATTGTATCTTGCTAGTAATAATTTTCTTAATCATTAGAATAGATCTCTTGCATCCACATAAGGAATACCCTAAATCCCCTTTAGTTAGATCTTGCATTTGTATCCCTTCTTCCTTTTGGGTTCTACAAATCAAATTTTTCCTAAGGACTAGATTTTTGGTCTTCTAATGTATTTGTGAAGTGGTGGTCTCCCATTTATCACTAATGTATATTATATAGGTTGTTGCATGTTTTTTCATAATTAAACAACCATTCTATTTGAAGTGCCTTATGTGAGTTTTATGCATTCCAAACATTTTAAAATACATGAGACCTTTCAAAATCTTTTAAAATAGTCTCAAAATAGTTTCAAAGCCTTTTCAAAATGATCAAAACCTTTTCAAAATCATTTCAAAATGATCAAAATTATTTCAAAACCTTGTCTTAAGAAATTTTCAAAACATATTTCTTGAAACCTTGTTACAATCGTAGGGTAACCTCTTTCAATTAGATTTTGCATTCATAACATATCCCATCCTTTCATTCCCTCCACTTTTCATAATGCATATTTCATATTGCATCTAGCTTAGTATTGTTGCATTACTCCATGTACAATATTGTTCAATTCCATTTCTCCCCCTTTCATGATAATTCATAAAATTCAAAAAAGTATAAGAAAAAACATAAGATATAAACATCATGTTCACATTTATATTTTCACCATATTGATTTGTTCATCATATTCTCCCCCTTTTGTCATCAAGGAAAAATGTGTAAAGAAAAATTACAATATACATTTCATTCAATCAAATGACACTACAACTTGTCATTTATATAGCTGTGTAAGCTTTCTTTGCTTCACTTAAAGTAGTATCCCAAATTTTCCTTAAATGTGCAAGTGCAATATTACAACCCATGAGATTACCTAAAAAATATTTTAATTCATCCAGTGTAGCTTGCTCAGGTTTCCCAATGAAGTACTCAACATTCTTAACACTTACTATTATTATATTAGCAGTAGGGGACAAAAATGAGTTCAAATCAAGTAATTTGTTCACCTTTTGTTCATGCTCGTCCTGAATTAGTTTTAGATTACCTCCCACATCTCTGAATTTAGATTTATAAACTGTAGCATTTCTAGAAGTTATATCATACTTCTCAATTGTTTCATCTAATTCCTTCTAAAATTATTATTCCTTCTTGTCTACATCACTTGTAAACTCAGATAGTTTTGACACTTTTGTTACTATTTCACCAACAATTTTCAGGTTACCTTTTTCATTCTCAACTTCTTTTTGAAAATTTTCTTTGTCTTTTGAAATCTTGTCCTTTACCTTTTCCATCATTTTCTTCTCATAGGCATATTCATCTATTGACATTGAAACTTTTTCCAACAATGATGTATCCTCTAGTATTACCTTTTCTAACTTGTCTTATTGATCAATGACATTATCATTTTCATCAATATCGGCATTAGGTACTAAGGTGTGAAATATCTCCTTTGTTGTTTTGATTACTCTCTCCTTCTTCTTCAGTCTTTCCTTATTTCTCTATGCTTGTACTTTTAACTTGTCTGACGGTGCCATCATTTCCTTAGGACTCAATAATTTGAAATTTACCTTTTCTAAATTCATCTCTTAAATGGCTTTCTCTTCCTTAGACACTTTGGGAATTTGTATACGCACTTTTCTCATCTTCTTTTTTGACTCACCAAGGTCCAACTTTATCTTAACTGGTTGCTCTTCAGTTGTTTTTGTCTAAACATTGGTAGGGATTACCAATAGTATAGTTGAATGTGTAGAAGGAAGGGTAAGTGTAACTCTCGATGAACTCTTTACCCCCTCATGTAAGTTATTTCATCAATATCTACCTCATCTTTCTTTTTCTACTCTTATTGGTTCTTTATTTCCTTTACCTGTGCAGGGATGGCCTCAAGAACTTTTCCAGTTACCTCTTATGGAGCATAAGTGCTAGGTAGAGAGGGTGAACCTGGTGGTTCAAGGACTTCTACCTCATATTTTTCTAATTCCTCTTATTCTTCCTCATAAAAATGCTTAGGTTCTTCACATTCTTCCTCCTTCATATCCTTCCTCTTGAGCTCTTTTAGATATTCAATATAATATTTCTAAACTTTAATTGTTTCTTCATGTAGACCCTACGTTTCTCCTAACATAATCCTAGTTACTCTTCTTTTGATAGGGAAAGCATCCTTGTGTGCATCAACAAAATATTTAATTTCACTAACATTTAGTCCAGTATTACACTCCATCAATGATTTCTCTCTTATTTCATTTTTAATACCTAAAGCAGTATTACATCTTCCATGTATTATGTCAAACAAATTTTCAGAAATTTATGACCTCTAATTTCTGTAGGACCTCTATTGAACTTTTTCATACTCTTTATGATTGAATTTTTCATTCCTCTCTTAATCTCATCACTGTGACATAAATCATACTTCCTAGAAACTATACCTAATCCTTCAAAAGTTTCAATAGCTTGTATAATTTCATCAATGAAAATGCCTGTAGAAGTTATACCTTCTTTATTTGCCTCTTTCACTTCCTTGTCTAAAGGGGTGTCCTCACTGTTAGTGAATAGTTTTTTCCTTTCCCAAAAAATAATTAAAATATTCTCATGAAATAGAAAGAATAAATAAATTATAACACTAGCTATTGAGTTCCTGAGATAGCAAACTCTCTGCAGTTTTTCAAGGTGCAACTACCTTTCTAGAAGATATTCAATCCAATTTTATTTACAAAAGAATGTAAATCATGGGTATTTTTAACTAGAAAATACTTAAGGTAGAACATTCAATTCATCAACATGAAAAGAATGTGCAAGTTTAATAACCATTTGAATTTGATAATAATGACTATCCACATGATTAAAATGAAGATCTCTAAATAGATTCTCTCCACTGCTTCAGATGCAGGATTAACTCATATAATAAAACAAAGCCTCTTCACATATGACTTATCTCCACAAGAAAATAGATCACATGCATTATTGAATAACAATATTCACTAATCAGATAGCTTTATATATATATATATATATATATATATATATATATATATATATATATATATATATATATATATATATATATATATATATATATATATATATATATATATATATATATATATATATATATATATATATATATATATATATATATATATATATATATATATATATATATATATATATATATATATATATATTTATATATAACCACAGGATTTTACATATGCTTTATCATATCAATGTTTAAAGAAATAAAAGAATAGATATTCAAAAAGTAGTTTCAGATATCTCAGATAGCCGACTGACTGCCGGAAAGAAGAACCCCTTCTCTTTCCATCGGTTGCATATTTAACTTCTTCCCTCCCAATGATCTTTTTCAGTTTTTATAACTGAATCTATCCTTCTAATCAAAATCTCTTCATCCCCCCTATTTTACTTTATCGGGCCTAATGTTTTTAAACATTATGTTTGTAAGGGTAGTAATGAAGACACCTACCTAATTCATAGTATGTGTATCTTTAGAAACATGGTGTATAGTTTAATTTTAAAACTTTTTCTAATTTAACCTCGGTGTTGATTCCTCATATGGTGTATTTGATAATCAAGACACCTATGTTTCTATTTGGCATCTTTGTGAGACTCCTAAATGGTGGTGACATGCTCTATGCTCCATTTCAAAATTACTCTGAGGTCTTAGATCCAAGCTGGTAACATTATCTTTGTTCATGCTCTACTTTGTTTTTGTAGTTAGAACAAGAGGCTATTGGCCTCTCTGATAGACCTTTACACATTCACGTGTAACTTTTGCATGCAATCAACTTATGCTAATCACTCCGATCATATCATGTGCAATTTATCTCCCACAACATATCCAAAACTTGGCTAAATCCAACAGTGGAGTAAGACGTTATGGCCCTTGCATCGAGACCTATTTTTTAGTCTTCAAAAATTTGTCATTATAAGTTGCTAAAGAAATCCTTTGTGCACAGTCAACATTTCTCTCTAGGTATACCATTATAGATTGTAAAAATCTATTCTCCACAATTAGATTTTGTAATTCCATTTACGACTTGATCAAAGGAGTGTCAACATCACCAATATGATAGTTGGCTATTATCAATTGCATATGAGTTTCAATGATGATGTGGCCATGGGCTTTTCAAATCATTGGATTAATTAAGACCCCTTGCTGACCCTAAAGATTATAGAGAAATAGAAATGCACTACAACAAGTAATCAAATTCGATGGCTTCGCATGGAAAACTTCCAAAAGTTCAAATTTGGTAATGATTCTTTAAATAGGAACTTTCTTGCAGAAAAATAATCATATGACCAGAATATTCCATGATTTGGACCTTACTTTTAAACTTGAATTTAAAATTGATCTTGACAAGGTTCAAGGTTCAAGTTTCACTTTTGAAATCCGATAGACTGAAAATGGATGAACTTGCGATTGGTAACATATTAGTGATTCCCTATGGACCTTGAACTTGAACTTGAACTTGACAAAGTATGAAGTTCAAGTTCAACTTAGGCTTATCTGATGAGACTGCCAAACTCAAGAGAAAAGAATAAGGTGATGGTAACAACTGGCTCTAACTAGGGATATGGACTATCAGGGACATAGAGAATCCAGAAAGCCTCTGGTAGAAGACCAGTGTCCTGCCATTGATAAATGGAATAAAAAAAATGAAGAACAGAGGGAACTTCTTGAAGAGAGACCAAAGGGGAGTGGGGAACACACACACACACACACACACACCAAAACAAGAAACCAAAGCTGAAACAAAGAAAACTACTCGATGGACAACAAAACTTGTAAAGATGAAGGCTATTTACAAATATATATAGGTGATAAGGCCTCACCACAAGAACCAAGGCTGAGAAAAACTTACAAAAAACCATTAACAGGTTGCGAGAAGAATGAGCCACTCCAAAACAATGGGTTACATGTAGATGAGATAACCTGATACAACCTCAATGTGGTAAACTCTTCATGGTTGCAAACCAAACTAGTTTTGTGCAGGAACCTTGTGAACCAAGCATCATGCCCAAATAGCCACATCTCATGTCATAGATTTCAGATTTTTCTTGAGCTCTTTGTATGAAATTTCCCAAATAATTTCCAACGTCTAGCTAAAAATAATAATTCTCATACATTTGCACAAAAGAGGTAACCTCATTCTCATGATCAACATTCAGGCGACCCCCATCTTTAAAATAATTTTTAGTATTTAAAACATATTCATAATAAGAATATATTTCATCTTCCATAGGATCACCATTGACTGAACTAGCCTCATTATATTTTGTTGCAACCACCTCTAAAAACACTCTATCCAATCTAAATGCATCAATCAAATCAATATTTGAACCTTTAACTTTGGGATCTTCTTGCTTGATTATTGATAAGAACCTTTCAATAATCCCTTTCTCATTCAAAGAATCACTACCCTAGAAAGTTAATGATGATCAAGGCTTCAGGTTTTCAACATGCTCATCATTCTTAAGTGTTGTATACATTTTAGATTTCTTTCTTCCCTCTAAGCTGTTAAGATCTAAGAAGATTTCAGCTAGGCATGAGCTAATCTCACTTTCAACATAAGAAAACTCACACAAGGGAATAAACTCTATAATAAGCTGATTTAGTCTACCATACTCATCTTTATCCCAAATAGAATGGAAGACTTCAAATTTAGATTGTACATACATATCTCTCTTCTTTGTTGATGCTTGATCTCTATAAGGCTACACCATTTCTTTCTTCACGGGTAAGAGCAACTTCTTTTTGGTTTCATCTTCACAAGGGATACCTCTTAGGTTTCTTCGTGATCTTTGAGGTTGTGTTACTTTAGCACAATTATCAACATGCTCTCCATTTTCTTCAGAAAATGCCTTTCCAAGTGGATTTCCTAAACTATAGTGCTGCCTCTCAGGGCATGATTCTACTCCATCCTTATCACAAGCATTATTAGAAAAACATGGAAAAGATTCATCTTGAAAATTGAAAGATTCTAGGATAGGATCATCATCTGCTTTTTTTTAAAAAGGACCATCAACTTTGTTGGATACAATTGTCTGAAGGACATTGTTGGATTAGCTATGTGTTGTCTTTGATGTCACACAAATGTCATATCAATTATCATTCTCAGTGTCTACTGAGTTCAGTCGGTCAGCTAAGCGGTTCTCAGTGTCTACCGAGCTCAGTCAGCCAGCTAGGCAGTTTTCAGTGTCCACCGAGATCTCTCAGGTGTCTAAAGGAAACATGACAGGGTAACAGTGTTAACCGAGCCTCCTCGGTTATCAAAGGAAAATTAGTGGTTATCGAGCTCTCTCGGTCTTTGAAGGATGTTGCAGAATTCGCTGTGGTTACCGAGTTCACTCGGACACCGAAGGAAATCTTTTCAGGATTAATGTTTACCAAGCATGGTCAGCCCTTTCAAAGGATTTTGTTATTATAGTTTGTTTATCTAAGCCGGCTATTATAATAATTATTAGTGCCGACTTGACAATCTAAATATTAATTAAAATGGCACATATATATAGAAGGTCAAGTGGTGAATAAAAGATATACAGCATGTAAGAATCATTTTGAAGAAAGGTATGTGCGAATTTTGAAGGATGGTTAGATATGCTTGAGGAGCAACAAAGATTTATTTGATCAGTAAGGATCTAGTAAAGCATAATAGAGATCTATATTCAGCAATTCAGTTGCAGGTCATTTCATTGTTACTCTCTTACAATTGTAGTAGTGATATCAAAATCTCTTAACCGAGTCAGTTTAACAACCATTTTGTAAATCCTCTAACAAGGTGATAGTTCTATTGAATTGTTTCAAGACCTCTTACAAGGCCACTCCTAGCAGGGTGATTAAATCCTCTAACAAGGTCACACCTAATAGTGTGTTTTGTAACCTTTTACCGGGTTGGCTTCTAACCGGGCATCACTTCAGAAGAGTGAAAAATAGTAACTAGTTACATTGGTAGTTTTTCCCATATTGGGTTTCCATGGTAAATCTGGTGTCTCTTGTGTTCATGTAAGTTAATCAGTGATGAATGCTTAAGAATAGTTTAATTATTACACACTTCAAGGATCAAGTTTTAGCATTTCTCTGTATATTTACCGAGTGGCACAGTAAATAATTTGTTAAGATATTTAAGGGATCAGTGGTAATATTTTTGTGGTTAACTGATTCACCCCCCGTCTTAGTTACTGCATCTATATTTCCAACAATTGGTATTAGAGCTTTTGGTGCTTGCAGGAAGGGTTTCAAGGACCTAAGCTAAAGATCAGGATGTCTTACAAAAGAGAAATTCCAAGGCTTAACAGAAATAACTTTTTAGCATGGCAAGGTCTCATGAGACTTCATCTGGCTTCCATTGGTGATTCAGGATGCAAATATATTGATCAAGAATATACAATTCCCATTGGCACATTAACTGTTGAAGACATTGCAGAGAAGAAGAACCATAACACTATGATGATAGACATTGCATCAGCTCTTAGCTATGAAGAATTTGATGAAATCAAAGACTGTACAACTGCTCATGAAATGTGGAACAAGCTGAAGAAAATCTATGGCAGTGATGACAATGTGAAGAGAGCCAAAGCAGAGAGCCTAAGAGGATAGTTTGATTAGATGAAAATGAGAGAAGAAGAAAACATTGTAAAATATGTTGAAAGGATCAAGACAAGTGTTAGTGCAATCAGAGCTTTTGGAGGAAAAATTGATGATGAAACTGTTATAAGTAAGGTTCTTAGAACATTACTTCCTAGTTATGCAATAAGAGTTTCTACTATTCAAGAAAGAAGATGTGAAGAAAATCACAATATAACTTTGGATGCCTTAGTTGGAAGATTGATAGCCTTTGAACTGGATAACTATGACAACTATGTTCCAACTTCTAAAAATATTGAATCAGCTTTTGAGGCCAAACTTTCACTCAAGAAAGGGAAGATAATCCAATCAGAAAGTGAAGAAGAATCAGAGGAAAGTTCTGATAGCGATCTTGAAGTTATTGAAGCATTACTTGCAAAGAAGTATTCAAGAGGCAGAGGAAAATACAAAGGTAAAACTCCTTTAATCTATTTTTCATGTGAAGAAATTGGTCATATTGCAGCTAGGTGTCCAAACAAGCAAAGGAAAGATGAGAAGAAAAGTTACAAGTACAATGGCAAGAAAAATTTCAAATCATTCAAGGATAAAGGTAAGAAAACATGTTTTTTAGCTAAAGATTCAGATGATAGTGAAGAAGAAATTGTTTTCATTGCTGTAAAAGATGAATCTGATAATGATGAAGATGAGATGTCACTTATCTCTCATATAAGCAAGAATGATACATGGATTATAGATAGTGGATGTTCACATCATATGACTGGTGACAGGACTAAGTTTGAACACTTTGAAAACTTTGATGGTGGTAATGTAAGGTTTGGAAACAATGAACCTTGTTGTATAAAAGGAAAGGGACGAATTTCATTAACCAAAGAAATTATATGTGATAATGCATATTGGGTTGAAGGACTAAAGCATAATCATCTAAGTGTAGCACAACTAATTAACATTGGATTCAAGGTTGAATTCATGAATGGCAAAGCAAGACTGTTGGATGACAAAGGAAAACTGATAGGATCAGGCAAACAAACCAAAGGTAACCTATTTTATCTTGATCTTGGTGATTACTCATGTTTTATTTCTCAAATTGAAGAAAGTTGGTTATGGCATAAAAGGTTATGTCATGTAAATTTTGACAACATGATGAAAATAAGCAAATTCAAGAAAGTAAGAGGTATTCCTACTTTGAAGAAACCTGATGTTGGTCTATGCAAGAATTATCAAATTGGTAAAATGGGAAAGTCTAGTTTTAAAAGTAAAAACTA
Organism: Chamaecyparis obtusa; assembly: GCA_027943335.1. Lineage (NCBI taxonomy): Eukaryota > Viridiplantae > Streptophyta > Pinopsida > Cupressales > Cupressaceae > Chamaecyparis > Chamaecyparis obtusa. Next base: position 130,910 of record BSBK01004838.1, read on the forward strand.
TCAGTCTAAAGATATTTTGGAAATTATGCATACTGATTTATGTGGACCTATTGGAATTGAGAGCTATACCGGAGAAAAATTATTTATTCTCTTTGTTGATGATTACTCTAGAATGATGACTGTTATGTATTTAAGAGAAAAGTCAGAAGCATTTGAGAAGTTCAAATGGTATTTAGCAAGAGTAGAAAAGGAAACAGGAAAAAGAATAAAATGCTTGAGATCAGACAGAGGTGGTGAATTCATCTCCCATGAATTCAATAATTTCTGCATTGAAAGAGGAATCAAAAGACAAGTATCAACCCCGAGAACTCCTGAGCAGAATGGAATAGCCAAAAGAAAGAATAGATCTATCATGGACTGTGCAAGGACTCTAATGATTGAAAATAACATTGCTATGAAATACTGGAAGGAAGCTATCAGCACTGCAGTTCATACCTTGAACTGAGTACAGCTGAGAAAAGACACATTCAAGACTCCGTATGAGCTATGGTATAGCTACAAACCAAATGTAAGTTACCTAAAAGTATTTGGTAGTAAATGTTAAATCTTAAAAGAATCTAGAAAAGGAAAATTTGATGTAAAAAGTGATGAAGGAATATTTTTGGGATATTCTTGCAAAAGTAAGGCATATAGATGTCTAAATTTGTCTACTCACAAAATCATAGAAAGTGCACATGTGAGAATTGATGAGTTTGCAGAAAAGACTGAAGAAGAAAGCAAAAAGGAACCAAAGGATTACAGAAAATTTGTTTACATCAAACTTGATACATTGCCAGATAGATATAAGGAAACTACATCTACCGAGCCTAGTACAGTAATCGAGTCACAAGAAGAAGTTCAGACCGAGTCACAAAGTACCGAGTCTCAGTCTAAAGCTACCGAGCAAGTATCTATCGAGCCCGAGCAACCTGAACCTGAAGATGAAAAAGATGACAATGTAACTCATTCAGGAAGCAAGGAACCTGTATTGGCCAAGTACATTAGAAAGCATCATAAACCAGATCAGATTATTGGAAACAAATAGATGGTACTATGACAAGAAGTAAACTAAAAGGTACATGTTTATTTGCTGATTTTGAACCTATAAATGTCAAAGATGCATTAGAAAATGAAATTTGGATTGAGGCTATGAATGAAGAAATAGAGAAAATAGAGAAAAATAAGACATGGACTCTTGTACCTAGGCCTAAAGATAAAAATGTAATTGGGACAAAATGGGCATTCAGAAATAAGTTGAATGAAGATGGTCAAGTATCAAGAAACAAAGCAAGATTGGTATGTAAATGATATTCTCAAGAAGAAGGAATAGATTATGGAGAGACTTTTGCTCCTGTTGCAAGATTAGAAGGTGTGAGGACTTTACTTGCATATGCAGCACATAAAGGATTTAAGGTATATCAGATGGATATAAAATCTGCATTTCTCAATGGTATTCTTGAGGAAGAAGTCTACATTGAGCAACCTGAAGGTTTTATTGATCCAGACAAAAGGGATATGGTCTGTAAATTACACAAAGCATTGTATGGTCTAAAACAAGCTCCTAGAGCATGGTATGAAAGATTACATAACTATCTTACTCAGATTGATTTCAAAAGAGCTAATGACAACAATAATTTATATATCAAAGAAGGATCAGATAACAAAATTGTTTTGGCAGAAATATTTGTGGATGATACTATGTTTACAGGAAATGATGATCAGTGCAAAGAATTTTCAGAGCATATGAACAAAGAATTTGAAATGTCTATGTTTGGTTTGATAAAATTCTTTGTTGGACTTCAGATTCAACAGAACAAAAATGGTATCTACATCACTCAGTCTAAATATATCAGGGAAATACTTAAGAAATTTGGTATGAAAGATTCAAAACCAGTTGGTACACCCATGTGTATTGGACTGAAGCTTACCAAAGATGATGATTCAAAAGAAGTAGATCAGACCTTATATAGATCAATGATTGGAAAATTACAGTATGTAGTATACACAAGGCCTAATATTGCCTTAGCAGTTGGTATAGTGGCAAGATTCTCGGCTAAACCCAAAGAAAATCACATGATGGAAATCAAAAGAATCTTGAGGTATTTAAGGGGAACTGAAGATTATGGCTTGTGGTATAAATTTGGAGGCAATCTAGATTTAAAAGTGTTTACTGATGCTGATTGGGTAGGAAACATTGATGACAGAAAGAGTACAAGTGGTGGAGCATTCTTTCTTGGCAAGAGGTTAGTATCTTCTACTAGTAAAAAGCAAAACTGCACATCCCAATCCACAACAGAAGCAAAATATGTTGCTGCAGCAGTAAACTGCTCTAATATTATATGGTTTAAATAGCTTTTGGAAGGCATGAAGGTTGAGATCAAAGAACCAGTTGTTATGTTTTGTGATAATACAAGTGCAATAAATATTTCAAAGAATCCAGTAATGCATTCCAAAACCAAGCACATTGCAATAAAATATCACTTTGTCATAGAATTGGTGCAGGACAAGGAAATCAGATTGGAATATATTCATACAAAAGAACAAATTGCAGATATCTTCACCAAGCCACTACCTAAGGATGCATTCTTGTATCTTAGAGGCAAGTTAGGGGTCACTCCCCTATCCGAGGTTCACTAAATAAAGTTTTAGTGATGCATCAACCAGAACATGTTGAAGATCAATCAGTTGATGCAGCATAGTCAGAGAATCATTGCATATGAATTAGTACATAAGGTACATTGATATTTACCGAAACTGTGTAAGTTGTCTTTGGCATGTGTTGTCAAAGAGGGAGAGTTTTCTGCCATTTCAAGAAATTTATAAGAAGAATAATTTGAGAAGTTAAGAGGGAGAGTTCTCAGTCAGAAAGAAGTTTGAAGATGATGAGAATCAGATTGAAGCTAAGGATATGTTTCTTAATCTAGGTTTCTCTATGAAATTTCATTGTGCTATGACATGTGTTGCCATCAATGCCAAAGAGGGAGATTGTTGGATACAATTGTCTGAAGGACATTGTTGGATTAGCTATGTGTTGTCTTTGATGTCACACAAATGTCATATCAATTATCATTCTCAGTGTCTACCGAGTTCAGTCGGTCAGCTAAGCAGATCTCAGTGTCTACCGAGCTCAGTCGATCAGCTAGGCAATTTTCAGTGTCTACCGAGATCTCTCAGGTGTCTAAAGGAAACATGATAGGGTAACAGTGTTAACTGAGCCTCCTCGGTTATCGAAGGAAAATTAGTGGTTCCCGAGCTCTCTCGGTCTCTGAAGGATGTTGCAGAATTCACTGTGGTTACGAAGTTCACTCGGTCACCGAAGGAAATCTTTTCAGGATTAATGTTTACCAAGCATGGTCGGCCCTTTCAAAGGATTTTGTTATTATAGTTTGTTTATCTAAGTCGACTGTTATAATAATTATTAGTGCCGACTTGACAATCTAAATATTAATTAAAATGGCATATATATATATAGAAGGTCAAGTGGTGAATAAAAGATATACAGCATGCAGAAATCATTTTGAAGAAAGGTATGTGCGAATTTTGAAAGATGGTTAGATATCCTTGAGGAGCAACAAAGATTTATTTGATCAGTAAGGATCTAGTAAAGCAGAATAGAGATCTATATTTAGGAATTTAGTTGCAGGTCATTTCATTGTTACTCTCTTACAATTGTAGCAGTGATATCAAAATCTCTTAATCGAGTTGGTTTAACAACCATTTTGTAAATCCTCTAACAAGGTGACAGTTCTATTGAATTGTTTCAAGACCTCTTACAAGGCCACTCCTAGTAGGGTGATTAAATCCTCAAACAAGGTCACACCTAACAGTGTGTTTTGTAACCTTTTACCAAGTTGGCTTCTAACCGGGCATCACTTCAGAAGAGTGAAAAATAGTAACTAGTTACATTGGTGGTTTTTCCCATATTGGGTTTCTACGGTAAATCTGGTGTCTCTTGTGTTCATGTTATTTTCTTTATTCATGTAAGTTAATCAGTGATGAATGCTTAAGAATAGTTTAATTATTACACACTTCAAGGATCAAGTTTTAGCATTTCTCTGTATATTTACCGAGTGGCATAGTAAATAATTTGTTAAGATATTTAAGGGATCAGTGGTAATATTTTTGTGGTTAACTGATTCACCCCCCCTCTTAGTTACTGCATCTATATTTCCAACACAACTTTAGACATGAAATTAAAAATTTCATATTCAGGTTGCAAATGAATCTGAAAGCTTTTATCTTATGTATTTGTTGTAGTAGGATGGTTTTCTAAGCTCTTAAAACTAAAACTTTTAAATTTTGAAAGGGATGTAAATTTGAGCATATATCATTTTCTTTAGGAACTAACAGACTTCTTATACCTTGTTCATTCTGACTTACCCACGCTTGCTCTTCATGAGGCTGAGAGGCTTCTTGCAAAATTTCTTGCTTACCCATAACAAGTTAATTGTATGAGAGGGATGAAAATATAATAACTAGAACTTCATCACCATCCACTTCTAGTTCCTTCTCAAGTTGTAATTTTCCTTTGCCAACCTCCAAGTCTTTTAGCTTGTGAAATCTATGACACAAACTTCTCCCATGCTGAGGTTCATCTTTACAACATGAGATATTCTTTCTTTGAAGTACTCCAAAAAAACTTGCAGCACTTTACCATTTGTTTGGATAATGTCAAGAATGGTAGGGTTGGGTCTCATCCTTCTTGAGACCTTTTTATTTGGCATGGTCATTTCACAGAGTCACTAGTCTCCTGCACAAATAGACAAAATGAAAACTAAGGAACCAAATGTCAGGCACTGATCTTTGCTTCTGAGTCCCCAATGAAGTCACCAAAAACTGTTAGTGAGTAGTTTTTTCCTTTTCCAAAAGTTAATTAAAAGATTCTCATGAAATGGAAATAATAAAAAAAATTATAACACTAATGATTGAGTTCTTGAGATAGCAAACTCTCTACAGTTTTTCAAGGTGCAGCTACCTTGCTAGAAGATATTCAATCCAATTTTATTTATAAAAGAATGTAAATCATGGGTATTTTTAACTAGAAAATACTTAAGGTAGAAAATTAAATTCATCAACATGAAAAGAATGTGCAAGTTTAAGAACCATTTGAATTTGATAATAATAATTATCCACATGATTAAAATGAAGATCTTTAATAGATTCTCTCCGCTGCTTCAGATGCAGGATTAACTCATATAATAAAACAAAGCCTCTTCACATATGATTTATCTCTACAAGAAAATAGATCACATACATTAATGAACAACATTATTCACTACTCAGATAGCTTAATATATATAAAACCAAAGGATTTCACATACACTTTATCATATCGGTGTTTAAAGAAACAAAATCATAGATATTCAAAAAGTAGTTTCAGATATCTCAGAGAGCTAACTGAATGCCAGAAAGAAGAACCCCTTCTTTATCTTTCTGTTGCATATTTAACTTCTTCCCTCTCGATGATCTTTTTCAGTTTTTATAACTGAATCTTTCCTTCCAATCAAAATCTCTTCATCCCCCCTCTTTTACTTTATCAGGCCTAATGGTTTTAAACATTATGTTTGCAATGGTAGTAATGAAGACACCTGTCTAATTCATAGTATGTGTATCTTTAGACACATGGTGTATAGTTTAATTTTAAAACTTTTTCTAATTCAACTTTAGTGTTAATTCCTTGCATGCCATATCCAAGAGATCTAGCCTAAGACCCAACTAGGGTTAGAAGATCCTTGGGTACTTAGAGGTATTGTTACCATGGATATTAATCTCATTCAGCTTATTTTTGTCTAACCCGATGGAGTAAAATGTTATGGCCCTCGCAAGGAGACCTATTTTTCAATCTTCAGAAATTTTGTCATTATAAGCTGCTGAAGAAATCCTTTGTGCACAATCAACATTTATCTTTAGGTATACCATTATAGATTTCAAACATCTCTTCTCCAAAACTATATTTTTAATTCCATTTACCACTTGATCAAAGGAGTGTCAATATCACCAATATGATAGTTGGCTATTATCAATTACATATGACTTTCAATAATGATGTGGCCCTTGGATTTTCAAATCATTGGATTAAGTAAGACCCTTTGCTGGCCCCAAAGATTACGAAGAAATAGAAATGCATTGTAACATGTAATTTCAAATCCGATGACTTTGCATGGAAAACTTCCAAAAGTTCAAATTTGGCAATGATTCTTTAAATAGGAACTTTCCTGTTGTAAAATAATCATATGACCAGAATATTCCATGTTTGGACCTTTCTTTTAAACTTGAACTTGAAATTGAACTTGAACCTGACAAGGTTCAAGGTTCAAGTTTGACTTTCAAAATTTGACAGACTGAAAACCGACGACCTTGTGATTGGTAACATATTAGTGATTCCCGACAGACCTTGAACTTGAACTTTAACTTGAAAAAGGTTCAAGTTCAAGTTCAACTTAGGCTTATCTGATGAGACTGCCGAACTCGAGAGCAAAGAATAAGGCGAGGGTAACACTCACCATCATCCTTTTTTGCCTTATCCTTTTGTTTGGTTGATGTATATGTAGTGCCTTTAGTTTCTCTTGTTGGTGTTCTTCTTGTCCGCATCAGTGATGTGGTCTTTGTGGGAGTCTTCTTTTCTTGTTGCTTTACCTTTCTCCTATATTTTTTTTTGGGTGTTTTTTTTTTGCCTCTACGAGTTGTCCAGATGATGTTGAAGGGGTGTCCAGTGCTTCTTGTGATGTAGAAATTTTTCCTCCAAACTTAGCCTCTAACCTTGATATCATTTTCCTTGTTTTTCTTTCTATTGTTGGCTTCTTAAGTTCAAACTCAATTCTAGATCTAGCTTCCTCAAATGTTCCAAACCTTTTCTCTATTTTATCTATAGGTTTACTTAGCAATACCTCTACATATTTTTCAATCTCATCTTCATAGATTTCATAACCCATTGAAGGTATCCAAAATGTTCTCAGCACAATAGGTTGAAGTATACATGTGCTTGTATCTACTAAGAAACATATTTCATTCTTATACTTTTGAACCATACTAGGTGGTATCCTCCATCTCTTATGCATTATAGATTGATTTTTTTTGAAATACCCACACATGTGAGTATCGAATTGGCCTCCCAATTACTTAATATAATAAGATATCTATGTTACCACAGGTATGTCTTCCTTCAATTTAACATTAACTTTTGAAGGAAGTACTTTTTAAAATAAAAGAAGATACATACAAGAAATGACCCATACTTTAATTATTTATTCTTATCATTTGTAATCTTCTCCCTATTAACAACCATCTAAATAGCTAGAAATTCACATAGGTTGTATGGTACATTCTCACTTACCAATCTATATGCAACATGTGCCACTCTGTGAGGAATATTGTTATATCTTATTGACTGATAAACCCTATAACCAATAACCATCACTGCAAATCTCATGACATCATTAGGGATATCCAACATAGTCATGGCTCTTTTGTCTCTTTGAGATTTTGTCATTTCTATAACCAAATCTCTAGGAATTTTCTTCAGGGTAGGCATCTCACTAGTAGTGCTAGAACCTGTAGCCCTTCTAATTACTTCACCAATGATCTTGTGGTTCTCATCCAACCATAAGAATTGATTATGAAACCTACTCAATACATATATCTTCCAGTAGTTGTGAAAATAATTAGGGAAATCAAGTGCATTCAAATACCACTATTCATAAGATGTGCATACTCATTCGTCAATCTTCTATCTTCACACAATTTTACATACCCTATTTCGATATCTTCTTCTCCAAGCTCCTCCATCTTTCTATGAATGAAATCACGTATCTCCTCAACCAACATGACTCTAGGTGGGGTCGATGACAATGCTCTAGCTTTTTCAACCTCCACAACCTTCATAGGATGCAACTTGAATAGTGGTCATGGTTATTCAACATGTGCTATTAGGATATGAGTATTGTAATCACCTAAAATTGGTCTAGTAGAACTTGAGCCCCCTTTTTATCAAACCATCTCTTTTCTCAGAATCATTATGTAGAGTAACTCTTTAAATCCTTTTTGCATAATTAAATCAAAAATCTTATTTCAAGCTTACACTATGGCCTAATTTCTAGAGCTTACAAATTTATTTAACTGCTATAACCTTTCTTTTAATATAAAGTTTATACACTTTTATTAAAAGAACACATTCACATGTGTACACATACTTAATATTAATTAATTAGTGATTAAAATGGATTTGTGCTTTCAAAATTGCAATTTTGTCTTATTCTACCTAACATTTCCCTTTTTCCTCTTAATCCTCACCTCTCATCTCTACCTAACCTTGCATCTCCTTCAATCTCTTTTTACCTCTTCATCTCAATCACTCATTCATTTGCCTCTTAATCTCCACCTTCATTCATGAGGCAATTCCTTTAAAAAGAAGCTCTTCCTTGGCTCAAGGGTCCCTAGTTCTTACAATCTTTATGATTTATTGAAGTCCCAATCCTTAATCTTATAATCTCACATTCTTGTCATTCTAGCTCTCTTGCACTCTTAGAATAATCTTGTCATTTGAATTCTTAGCTTATCTTTATTTCTAGCTTAATCTTGCATTGTTAATCTAGTTTCTTTTCTTGCATTGCTTCAATAGTATAGCTCTTACATTTTCTTTCTAGAATACTAGTTGCTTGCATACATTCTCAGCTTAATCTCTTATTTTAGCTTGCATTCTTGCTTTCTTAGCTTCATTCTCTATCTTTGAATCTTCCATTTTGGAGTAGTCAAGTCACTAATCCTCTATGCCAATTTGGTAACCACAGTGAGAAGGATTAAACTCTCTTCAAGTAGGAAGCTATGAGCCACTTTTTGGGATAACCTCTTCCATGGATTCTCTCAAGTGTAATGGTTCATAGAAGTTTGTCCCACTTTAAATTATCACACATCTTTGGTGCCCACCATGGGGTTGGTTTCTCAAATTTAGCTCCATTTCTTGCACTTTTAGTTCTTTGTTGTCCCAGGTTCACCAATTTTATTTTTGTAGGCTGAAGAATCACACGACATTTCCTACCAAACCCAGGCAACATTCCAATCTACTGCCAGGTGAAACTTTTCATTTTCTAGAATATCATCATGTCTTTCTGTGAAATGTCAACTGCTTTAGAGAGAAATTTCATTTTGCATTTATGAGGTATATCATACCAGTCTGAAATGTGGGTGTGTGTTCGGAGTTGGGGGCCAATTTCACGAAAGTCCGCGGTGAAGGAAAACAAGTAATACAAAATGGGCGCCCGATGTTTACAAATCGGGCACCCGTTTAGGTTCGGGAGCCCGAAGCAATTTTAAAAATTGGGCACCCATTTAAAAATCAGGTGCTCGTTTAGGATTGGGCACCCAAAGCAAAACGGGCGCCCGATTTGAACAAATCGGGTGCCCGTTTTGAAAATCTATATATTTTTCTTTTAAATGAATTTCTTGTCATTTTCATCCACAGCAAAAATGGAATCACATTTGGTAGAGCTCAGGCACCCAGTTTAGCTTCCCCTGTCAACCCCACCTGCCATTTTTTTTATCTTCTAGGTACGTACTATTCTTTTTTATTATTTTTTTATGATTTTTGTCTTTAAAAATTGTAGTTTTAGGTTATTTTTAATTTTAAAATGTATAGTTTAATGTTATTTTCAATTTTTTTGCATAAATCTAATTATATTTTATCTTTCAAAGTTGTAATTCTTTTTTATTTCAATTTACTTAGTAAATTACCATACTAAAGTAGAAAACTAGTAAACTTTAGGTATATACAAAATTGCATTGCAAAACCCTACATAGAAAACCAAAACCCTAGATAATAAAAATAAAACATAAACCTAGATAAAAAATTAATTTATGAAACCCTAAACTTAGAAAATCAAAATATAAATTTAAAAACACAGACACAGACACACACACACTCTCTCTCTCTCACTCTCTCTCTCCTCTTTCTCTCTCCTCTCTCCCTCTCCTCTCTCTCTCTCTCTCTCTCTCTTTCTCTCTCTCTCTCTCTCCTCTTTCTCTCTCCTCTCTATGTACTATTGTTTTTTATTATCTTAGAAAACCAAAATTTAGGTATACAAAATTACATTGCAAAACCCTACATAGAAAACTAAAACCCTAGATAATAAAACAAAAATGCAAACCTAGATAAAAAGTTAATTTACGAAACCCCTAAACTTAGAAAATCAAAATATAAATTTAGAAAGCCCAAAACATAAATTTAGTTCAACCAAAACATAAATTTAAAAAACACAGACACACTCTCTCTCTCTCCTCTTTCTCTCCTCTCTCTTTGTCTCTCTCTCTCTCTCTCTCTCTCTCTCTCCCTCTCTCTCTCTCTCTCTCTCTCTCTCTCTCTCTCTCTCCTCTCTCTCTCTCTCTCTCTCTCTCTCTCTCTCTCTCTCTCTCTCTCTCCTCTCTCTCTCTCTCTCTCTCTCTCTCTCTCTCTCTCTCTCTCTCTCTCTCTCTCTCTCTGTGTGTGTGTGTGTGTGTGTGTGTGTGTGTGTGTGTGTGTGTGTGTGTGTCTATCTCTGTCTGTCTATCTGTCTCTGTCTCTTTGTCTCTCTGTCTCTCTGTCTCTGTCTCTGTCTCTGTCTCTATCTCTGTCTCTCTATCTCTCTGTCTGTCTGTCTCTGTCTCTGTCTCTCTTTGTCTCTCTTTGTCTCTATCTCTCTTTGTCTCTCTTTGTCTCTGTCTCTGTCTCTGTCTCTCTCTTTGTCTCTGTCTCTCTGTCTCTGTCTCTGTCTCTCTCTATCTCTCTTTGTCTCTCTATCTCTCTGTCTCTGTCTCTGTCTCTCTGTCTCTGTCTGTCTCTGTCTCTGTCTCTGTCTCTGTCTCTGTCTCTCTTTGTCTCTCTCTCTCTCTCTGTTTCTCTGTCTCTGTCTCTCTATCTCTGTCTCTATGTCTCTCTCTCTTTGTCTCTGTCTCTCTGTCTCTCTGTCTCTGTCTCTGTCTGTCTCTCTGTCTCTCTGTCTCTCTCCCTCTGTCTCTGTCTCTGTCTCTGTCTCTGTCTCTGTCTCTCTGTCTCTCTGTCTCTTTGTCTCTCTCTCCTTTCTCTCTTAAGTTTTGATTATTTAAGTCATTCAAGTTGTAAGGTAACATATATTTTATAGTATGTTAAATGTAAATTATGATATTTTTATTTGTACGTAGATTGGCAATATTGATGATTTTGACATTGATGAGCTTATAGGTCAGCATGCACCACCACCACCACCACCACCACCTCCCCCTCCCCCTCCCCCTCCACCTCCACCTAGAGAGCTAAGAGATAATATTAGGAGAAATGTAGAGGACATCTTGAGAGACATAAACATTATTAGGCATGATCCATATCCGTCTGTCTAGCTACTACGCCTTGCAGATAGCATGCAAGGCGTAGTAGATTCCATACAGACATTAGACTACAAGATTGATAGTTTTGAGTCATGGAGGGAGTCTATGCTTGTATATTATGCTGATGGCCTCTTATAAAGAGGTTAATAAGTTAAAAATTACAAAAAATGATTTGGCATGCTATTTTTTGAACCCTAAAATAGGTGAGTAGATAGTTGGCAAGAAGCCACGCATTTCCATTAGATGGTGTAGGCACCCCGGGATAGCAGAGCATTTTTGGGAGCAATGGTGGATGGTATTTGACCATCCACCACATGCTAATCATGAGGTCCCACTTTATTTTTTGAAGAAATTATGGGCTGAGTTTGAATTGGGTAAGAAACCCAATTATTTTGACATGAGAACATTTCAGGGGGTTGGCTGGGGCATGCCACAGGATAGGCACAGGGCCAAATTGAGTGACAGAACTAGAAATCATGTGCACAGTGAGCCCCTTGTTCCTCTTCCATCTCCTGTACTTCCTGCACTTGTCTATCATTGAGCAGTGTAGTCATCTCTTGGTTCTTTGAGTGCCCTTACGGACAATTTGTTACAACACATGACCCAGGTGAGGACTGCCCCCAACATAGCACATGTTTGCACAAGTTGTGGGGGTATATGTATGGGTCCCCAGTCTGATCATGATGCTGCCCATGCTGCCCATGGTGGATATGGTGGTGATGCTAGTGGTGCACATGGTGGATATGCCGATGATGATGATGGCGTACATGGTGATGCCGAAGATGATATCTCATCATATGTTGATTTACTCAATGTAGATGATGATCATCTCGCACAGGTAAATTTAATTATAATTTAAATATAGTGTAATATTAAATTTCTTATTTATACAATTATGAGCCATAACATGTGGATTTTTTGGTGAACAGAGGAGGGTTGACCCTCCAACATTCATTAGCCGTCATAATATGACATCGACACCTCGACATCTCTGTGCTCCATTCATGGTATGCACTTTGATCTTGATACATTTAAAATTTAAACAAAATAAACTTTAATTGATAATGTGTTTGACATATTTTTGTATTTTGTAGGGTCTCTCATGTACGACTGAGTTTGGCAGTCCTTCATTCTTTGCCCCACTAGTCACCGAGAGTCAACCACATATACCTGCAGTATGTTTTTCATTTATTAATTTTAAGTATTTGTATCTTACTAATTTATGTACAACTTTGATTCACACTTATTTTTTTGTAATTGTAGGCTTTTGGATTGTCTCATATTGCACAATCCCATTTACATCTTGACTTATCAATGACATTAGCTATGTGTCACACATAGGTAATGTACACATGTTTTTATTCCATATTTATATATTTAATCAAGTTATATATACTTTATAATTTATGTATATATGTACTATAAGTTTGATTCATGCTTTATATATGTTGTTCAGGTCAACACCACCATGAGTCTTGGCATGGCTATAGGATTAAACCAAATGCATCCATCGACAGTATCCTTTGAGGTGATGATTAATTTAAGTAATTTTTTAATGTCATGTGTGTATCTAGATCTTAGTTGATTAATTTAAATAATTTTTAATTTGTACTCTAAATTTTTTTACAAGACTTGGCTTCATCCACTTTTCATGTAGTTGAGGATGAGAGTGCTCGAGACTAGATAGAGCAGGATCAGGGTGCTCAGGACTAGACAGAGCAGGATGAGGGTACTCAGGACCAGACAGAGCATGTTGATGCATTGCAGTCCTCTTCACGTGGAGTGAAGAGGACTGCAGATTAGCTAGATGAGTAGAGTTAGATTATGATGACTATTTGGACTATTTGGACTTGTTCATTTTATTTATGATGACTATTTGGAACTTGTTTTATGATGACTATTTGGACTTGTTCATATTATTTTTGATGACTATTTGGACTTGTTTTATGATGACTATTTGGGCTTGTTTAGACTTGTTCATATTATTTTTACTTGTTGTTAGAGTAGGACTTGCATTATATACTAGTCCACTTGTTATCATATATTGTACTTGGAGTTGTTTTTAGAGTAGGACTTTGTTTTGTGATTTTATGTATATATCATGAGTTGATATGATGGACATTATGATACATGTAAATTATTTCAGGACTTGTTATGTTATTTATCTTAGTCATGAGTTGTTATGTAATTTATCAATTTATCCTTAAAAAACATCTATCTAACAATGAGATCTATTAATTCATGTGTAATTTATCTAAGTACAATATCTAGATACGTCTTACAAGTAATATGAACACTTTGATTAACTATAAAAAAAATCATCTAGATCTAACAATGACATCTATTAATACATGTAAAATTGACAAGAACAATATGGATACATTACAAACTTAATAACTATTAAACAATGAGATCTATTAAGTGAAGATAATCTAACCAATGTGCATAGTTTAATAATTACAACAAAATTAGGTGAATACAAAGTTATGAATTTAACTTAAATATTTAAAACAAAATTCGATGTATAAAAGTGAGTTCATGTGATCTTAAATTATTAACCCAAAATTGTACGAATACAAGAGTGCATTTTACTACATAAATAGTTCATGTCTATGTTCTTCTAGACATCTTGCATCATAAAAATAAACATGTTGAAATGTTAGAATTTATAAACGTTCATTTAAAGTTAATTTTAATTTTAATTTCAAATCTATATCTCTAAATTATAAATTATGACACTTCAAAGAAGATGTGTAGAAAACATATACAAATATGACAATTGAACAAAAACTTACATGTATAAATTTGATTCAACCTAATGTACCATCAGCATCCTCTCTTTTCTGCAATGCAGATCTATGTTCTTCCTGACATCCTGCATCATAAAAATAAACATGTTGAAATGTTAGAATTTGTGTACTCGACTTCATTTAAAGTTAATATGACAATTGAACAAAAACTTACATGTATAAATTTGATTCAACATAATGTACCATCAACATCCTCTCTTTTCTGCAATGCATCTAGATGTTCTTCCCAACATGGGCTACATCATAAAAATAAACATGTTGAAATGTTAGAGTTTATGTACTCAAGTTTATTTAAAGTTAATTTTAATTTTAAAGTTAATAAGACAATTGAATAAAGACTTACATGTATAAATTTGATTCAACCTAATGTACCATCAACATCCTCTCTTTTCTGCAATGCGTCTATGATTGCCTGATGCTCTTCCATTGAAAGTGTCCATAAAATTTTATTAGCAGGTCTCCCTTTGTATCTTTCCAATTTGATATTTGTTGCCACTACCAAATGGGAATAGTGTATAATCTTCTTTTCTGATTGGTAGTCTTCAAAAGCTGGTAAACCATTCCTTCTTGTTAGGTATTTGCATAGCCATGTACCAACTACCACAATAGACCCAATTGGATACTGAAAATTATCATCTACTTGATGACATATCAACTTTTTCTTGGGTTCTACGTCACATCGAGCTAACTAATACTCTGTCTGCTCTTCATTATCCTCAGGTGCAACAACAACATACACATGTCCTTCAAAACCAAATTAAGTACATGTGCACTATAAATAAAACTTGTTTAAATTAAAGGTTTATAATTAAAATATATATAATCATAAATTATATGACATACACATGTAATATATAATTTAAAGTTTTACAATAAATTGTATTAAATTACCAGGTTGTATGAGATCTGAAACACGATCATAATCTTCTGATGCAAAGGCATGATCCAGGTCTTCATTTATTATAACATCTTCATTTTGTCTCTCACTAGGTGTTAATGATTTTTGTTGCCATTCTTCAACCCATTCTGTATTCTCGCATTCTTCCCATTCACCTACAACACAAAATTGACAAAAACATGGAAGCTCCCTAGTCCATATAGTCCAAGTGTTAGAATTAGAACTCATAAATGAATGTCATTTAACTGATCCACTGATTGTATTACAATCATATCTTGAAAGGATATTCTTCTCTTCAACTAGCTAGAAAAAATGTTTGATTGTAGAGTTCTGACTTGATCCTGTAGACAAACTTGTTTTACACCATTCAACAATTGTATATGCATCTTTAAATTTTGATTTTTCCTCAAATTTGAGTTGCTCTTTACAAAGGGCTCTCTTAACACATGCGCCAACACCATCATGTTCTCCCTTCCCATGTCTAGCCTCGAAAAAACTCCAGATATGTTGGATATTTATTTTCTTGTGCATCCTACTCAACCAATAAAACATTCTAGCATTCTTGAATTGTCCTGTGCAATTATTTGACCATATTAGATGCTGTGTTATATGAATTTATCTCTCCCTTAAATTTTCATAAAAGGTATTAAAGCAATACTGGACAAACTCCGATGAGTGTAACTTATTATCACTCATATAGAAATGGTACTCTCTCAATATTTTCCAATCCTCTTATGTACTATCAGGTGCATGTCTATAGACAATATGAACAAAAATTGTTACTTGCACTGAATTATAATATTGTGGTTGGATCTCATCTTGTGGTGCAAGCATTTAGTTCTCTACAAAGTCAACAACTGACAGTATACTACCAATTGGAAATGTATTCTTGCATATGCGAAATTGTCCATCAAGCCATCTAGAATTGTGAGAGTGTTTCACATATTTAGGTATGATCTTACTCTTGAATTCATTCATAAAAGCATTAACACTAAGTTTTTTAGTTATTAGGTCACACCATTTTCCAACTTTTCCATCCTTCAATGGATACTCAATAGTTTTAAATCTTTGTACATCAACCAATTGTTGTCCAAAATCAAATGAAATATTTTCATGCAAACATTCATCTAATAATGTAAGATTGCCACATACATCACATACACCAGAAACACATGCATTCAAAAGATAAAATTTCTCATTAGGTGGGTTACAAAACAAATTTGATATAAACTCCTTTATAGTTTCAGGTGGTATATTTATACCACATTCCTGCAACATTTCATTAGTATGCATAGTAGAACGTATAGATCAAAAAATATCATAATGATAATGAAATTGAACATGAGTTTTGCAACAACAAGTGATTCTTTCTTTGTTAATCCTTACATACCATGGTTTACATTTTTCAAAAGATCTTTGACTAATACTAATAGTTAACACCTTATCATCCAATTTTTTTTTATACAATTCTGTTTGAGTCATATTTAAAAGGTGTTTTGGATGTGGATCACAAAATTTTGAACTGACTCTTAATTTAAGAACATCTCTAGCATTAGGGGATACTCTTGTATTATTGTGCCAAAAATTTTCAATCAAAGTTTTGACTTCACCAGTAAGTTTCATGTCAGACCTCGGGAGTCTGCCACTGAAGGTCCATAAATGGTTTGCCGGATCACTTTCAAAGTTAACTCTTCTCTTTACAACTCTTGTTAAAGTTTTACGATTAATATTAAGATATCCACTTATGTTTGAAATCATTCTTTTATCAGTAGTAGTTTTCTTTACTAAAGCTATTGTTATTGCTCACCGTGCCACATTACTATCTTTAGAATGACTTTTCTTTCCAATTCTGTCAAAGGCACTAGCAACAGTTGATACAACTTGTTTTAGAGACTCATCCTTCTTCTTAGTTTTCACATAAATGCCTAACCTCTTCATCACCTTTTGCATTTTAGACATTTTAATTAATTGTAACATTAATTGACATTGAAACCCAAATTTCTTATTATAAAAAAATTGTCTAAACAATCTACTCACATGTGTCCTAATCTGTCTCAATGAAACCAAACCACACAGATTGTCTAAGTTATCAAATTTTAATTGAAATTGTTCATTTATTTCATTATCATTCAAATAAGTTTCTTTCTCAATTGGTGTTTCTATGTCTACATTTACATTGTTGATTTCAATTTGAATTGGTGTTTGATTTTCAGTTTCAATTGGGGTTTGACTTTCAGTTCCTTTATCATTATGATTAACATTACTAATTTCTAAAATTTCATGTGCAATTAAACTTGTTAATCTATTTTCAGGAATAAAATTTAAATCATTTCTATTGTAACCTACTTCTAGCAAATCATGAACATCTTTATTAGAATAAGTTGTAACAATTAGATGCAAAGACATACCTGTATCCAATACTGGATTAGAAGATGCAGCTGATTTTGCTTCTTCAACGTCTAGATCCATTATGGTGTCTTCATTGTCCTCCTCTTTTGAAACAATTATTGAACTCGATGCTCCAACATTATTCAAGTTTCGAAGTCTTTCTCTTCTTTCTCATTGTCATTTTACCTCCTCTCTATTTTCTGCAATCTCCTCAGGTGTCAGATTCTTCTTTAACCTCTTTCTATGTTGATTTGATCCCATTTTTGCACCAAAATTTGAGTTGAAACAATCTTTTCTAAATGTCAAATTCAAAATAAGACAAAAAAAAAGGAATGTTGGCAGAAATATTCTCTTTGTCTGCTGCCAATCGATAGAAAAAAAATGAAAATTTGCAATCATTAGATCAGGCCCACAGTCTGGTTTTTTTGATTGCAATGACTCTTTAAGAAATAGGTGCCCATTTTTAGTTTCAAAAAATGGGTGCCCATTTTTAGATTTACAAAACGGGCGCCCGTTATTTGAATTTAAATAACAAGCATCTGATTTGTAAATCTATTGGCGGGAACCTTACCTCCTAGCTTGGGTTTTGGTTTGGGATAGGCTTGGTCCCACCAGGCCTGTGCTTGACCTTGCAAAAAAATGGCTAAGGCATTACAGAGTAAAATTTCCACCTTGCAATAATTTTTAGGACAACTTCTCGAATGAATTTTTTGATAAAATGAAAACCCATTTTAGCTCTTATTGTGCAGATTATAAAAATATAAATTTTATAGTGATATGATGAATTTTAATATTTATACAATATTTATTAAGCCAACGTGGTACCTAAACTTGAAATACCAAGGTTAACTAAAACTTTAATAACTTTTTAAGTTTTTAGTTTTTTGAAAAATGAGTTATATGTCATCAAACTAAATATAATTCTTTTCAATTTTAAAAAAAAAATTGAAAAAAAGTGAAGTTATCATCAAATTATGGTGTCCGTACACTAGAGGTTTCAAAAATGTACTTTATAGTCAATTAAAAATTAATTAAAAAAAAAATTCAGTAAAAAAATAAGATAAAATATTCTCATCAATCTTCAGTGTTTTAGGTACCTTTTCCCAAAAGGATTCCCAAAAATACATTCATTTACTTCAAAAAAGGGAGTCCGTACACTCGTGAGGTGTGGTCCTGAAACATGCATTTTGAAAAAGTGGTTTTTAGACATGCATACTAAAATTCAATTTATACCATGTGGATATTGAAATAAATTACATATTTGAAAACTAGATTCTGAGCACTAAATTTTATATTATTGAAGTTTTCCAAGATTCAATCTTTAAGTGCTTCAAATTTGGACATCAATTGACATAAATTTTGAAAAATAGAGAAAACACTTCCACTTTTTGGCCAAAAGTGGGACCCAACTTCTTGCAGCCACCCATGTCATTCATCTTCTTTATGGTCTATCATAAAATTTTCTGATAGAATGATTAACTATCACCCAGATTTAATTTATGTCACAGTTTGAGTTTTAGCTGAGTTTGCTTGATTTTTCTTGCATTTTTGGTTTTCTGATATTCTAATAGTGACTAAAAAGTGATCTTGCAGGGCTAATGCTTTCATTTGCATACTTTTCATGCCCTAACTTATGGTTTTTATAGGTTTTTTCTTATCAAAAGAGCTCAATATCTTCATTCCTACTAATGCTTTGTGATGTAGGACGCTTGTCAAAGATTCCATCTTGAAACTACTAATGCTATTTGTCTTGAAGGCTTCCTTGGAGATACAAATCAACTTTATGTTTTCTTACATTTGATTTCTAGGAACCTAGCTTAACTAGAAGGCTTCTTGTCTTGTGATTAGTTGAGCAGTAGGAGAGTATGTTCTTTTCCTTTTGGAAAATAAATTTTTTTGACCTACTTAGTTGATCATTTGCAATTAGTCTTAGGTAAATGAACATGTGCTTTATGTGTTTGGGAGACACTATGGAGTAGGAGAGTATTCTCTTTTCCTCATGGGAAATCAAAATCTATACCCCCACTAGCTATCCATTTTCTTTCTTGCATTTACCTTTAGAGGGCTTGCCAAGAGAGAAATCCTTTTGGAATGACCCAAGTGGGGAATAAGCAAATCTAGCTAACTCCACCTTGGCACTATAATTAAATTTTTCCTTCAATCAAAAGAGAGGTAAGACTTGGCTATTTCTATTCCTAATGCTTCTTCATGTGTATGGCCTCATTTCCTAAATCTTGCTAAGAAAGACTACACTTGATTGGGCACTTGTAGGGATTTCTTGGTCTAAATCTTGTTTACAAGACTATAAGGGGAGTACATTCACTAAATATTGCTTGCAAGACTGTGCATCTTGGGTTCTTTTAGGGATACAGGCCTTAATTTTTCTTGTAAAACTACAAGAAGTAGACATGAATGAAGACCTTTACTAAACATGTTAATATTTAGAAGCTATCCTTTTTGGTCACGTGCCTTCCTTTGTGCAAGGATTGATCAAAGTGGAATTTACCTAGATCAGCCCAAGACACTCACCATATGTACTCCTTGTATGAAAATCCATGAAAAATACAAGATCACTTTGTGTGAGGAGAAGGGGTACTAAGTTGTGGGAAAAGGTTGAAACACTTCCAGCTTGACCTTAGGTAGTTTTTCTTTATGTTCTTTCTTGTGCCAATACTTTTAAAAATATTTGTTGAACATACACTTGACAAAATTGAACATTTTTATACCTTGCTAGACCTCACATATGCTTGTATCCACAAGGTTTCTTTGTCCCTTGTTGGATTTTTTGAAGACTATTGCTTGTTCACACTGCTTGATTTTAAAACAAACATTGTCTAGGAAATGCTCAAATCTTGTCAATCACCTTTGCAATCCTTTGAAACTAAAATCTTGGACTAAGCTCAAACATTGTCAACATTGCTTTTCATTTTTTATCCTTATTTCATCTTGTTATTTGGTATATTCCAACATGTTGGGAATTTCCTCTGGCTAGAGAAAATTACTTTGATCTCTTGACTACATTCTTGGCTAGTAGAATGATCACTTGTCTACAATCTCTTTGATCAACTCTCTTGGATGATTTATCATATCTCTTTCTTGTTCACAAGTGTTGTACATAGGGATATACCTACAACTTGGACACCTTTTGGTAAGTTATCTTTGCTATATCTATTACACTCTTACACATTGGACAAGTGAATACTTTTACTTACCTAGGTTGAACATCAAGTCATCCTAAGTCATCCTATTTGGGTTTTGACAATATTCTTTCATGTCAGTCACAACTAGATCTCAGATCCACAAATGAAAGAAACTTGAAGCTACCTTTGACAACTCAAATAAAGAAGGTCATATACCTTGGGGTTTCAAACCTTTCGCTAACATCTCTAGTTAATCCACTCTATCCTCCCCTAGATTAGAACATAGTGTTTATTACACTTCAATCATGGAAGAACGAAACAAGAGGATTGAAGATTTCCTTAAAAAAATGGGTGATAAACACTTTGGACAAGACAACCAAGAGCATCCCAACTCTAGACATGGATCTCAACGTGACTCTTAACATACTAGACTTAGATCACATGGATCACAAGGTGGTGATTCAGAAAATGGAATAACTAAGGAAGACATCTTACAATTTTAGAAAGATGAATTCTTTCAAAGACTTATGAAGTTGACCTTGAATCAAAAGAAGATCAATACTTCTTGCATCTATCCTTGCAAGGAGTTAAGATTCCTCACAACTTTGATATTGATTTAATCTAATTAAGAAAGAGGAACCATCTGAAATGGAAATCATGAAGAAACAAATGGAAGACATGATGAAAAAAATGCTACACTTATAAAAGAGAAGGAGAAACCACACACATCCTTTTCTCTTGAGGCTATATGCTCATTTCCTTTTGACAAAGATCTATGCATGCCTCCTTTTCCTTGAAAAGTTCAGTTTCCTAAGTATGTGAAGTATGATGGTAGTAGAGATCCTCATGATCATATTAGGTAATTTTGTGCACTAAGCATGGAGTTCTTGCACAAACCCACCTATCTTATGAGACTCTTTCCAAGGAGTCTTAGTGGTCAAGCTATAGAGAGGTTTACTAAACTATCTCCTCGTCTCAAATCATTTGACCAGTTAGTGCAAAGATTCATTCAGAAATTTTCCTATAACATCCAACATGATATCACTATGCTTGATCTTTCTAACATCAAACAATGTCAAGGAGAGTCTTTTGTGATTTTCCTTGAAAGATGGCGAAAGCTATATTCATGTAATCCCTGAGAGATTCCTGAGATTGAAAAGATCGATATATTTATCATTTCTCTAGTTCCTAAAATGCATTATGCATTATAGATGCAAACTCATGCCTTCATTTGATAAATTGGTTGAATCTTCTATTCACATAGAGGATGTACTTGTTCATAAGTGTGATATAACTCTTCAATCTAAATCCTCTTCTAACAACCAACATAGAAAGGATAAAAACAAATTTTGGAAAAAAACTAAGAATGTAAACAATGATGGAATTGTGGCTACAACTTCAATGTCTACCAGTCCTAAAGAGAAATATTTTAATCTATCTATTGCCGCAAAAACTAAAAATGATAAGCCTTGGGCTTCTAAGCCTAAGAGAAACTTCACTCCTCTTGGATACTTTATTGAAAATTTTCTAAAGACACTTTTAGCTGATCAAATTATTACTTTTCTCGATAAATCAAGACCCTATGATCATGAGATTAAGTGTAAATGGTGGAACAAAAACTACTATTGTGATTATCATTGCAACAAAGGCCATAAGACTAATGAATGTATGAAACTTAAGAATCTCATCTAAGATTTAATCAATAATGAGACTATTATTGTTGACCCTCCACAAGAGAACAATGATCATAAGGCTTTCAAGGAGCCTTTTCCAAAAATTTTAGAAAAGGGGAGTCTTTTAAGGAAAAGGACAATAAGGTTGCCTACACCTATAATAATAGCAACAATGTGATCAACATGCCTAAATATTCTGATCATACTAAAGGAAAAGCTAAAGTTGAATCATCTAATGTGGTAACCCACTCCCAAGAAAATGTCACTCCTCTAGGAGAAGCTTCATATTCCTCCTCTTCTCTTTAGCAAGCTACAACCTCAACAACTAAACCAGCTATCCTATCTGCTACACAAGATTCTAATTCAGTTGACCAACTTCAACACACTTCAACTTGGATCTCTATGATCAAGCTACTGCAAATCTATCCTGCGCATAGAGAAATTATTGATCAAGCCCTTCTTGCGGAAAACATACCTATGGACCTAGACATTGATAAGTTCTAGTCCATGGTTAGTCACCTTGCTTCACCTCCTTATCTCACTTTTTCTAAAAAAGATGACACATTTGTTAGTCATCCTGACAATCATCCCCTTAATATTGAAGTTTCTATCCATCAGTATAGAGTCAAGTGCATTTTGATAGATGGAGGCACGGGCTTGAGCATTTTTACTTTCAATCTAGTTAAATCTCTCAGTTTCTCAGAGCATGTTATTGATACCAGATATAAAATAACAATCAAACCATATGATGAAGAGGAATATTCTTATAGAGGCTTAGTATTCTTTCCTATTTGGGTAGGTCATGTTCAGTGGGATATCATCTATCAAGTGTTGGATATTCCTTTGGCATACAACATACTCTTGGGTCATCCTTGGATCCATGCAATGCAAGCAGTTCCTTCTCCATATCATCACTGCATAAAATTCCCTCATGACAAAATTGAGATTACTATTCCTACGGATTCAACATGTTCTTATAGAAATCCTAAATATATGGATTGAATGGTTCCTCATAAAAAAGAAGGATCACCACCTTAAAAAAAAATCAAAAAAGGAAAAACACCTTTATCAGATCATGGGAGAAGAATACATGTCATACCTACTAGTACGAGAACCTATCAAGTAGACACTTTTTCCATCTCTTCAAAATCTTATGAAAAATAATCTCCATTAGTTACAAAACCTTTTGTTCATGAAGGTATTGGAATGATTAAGGCCAAAATTCCCCTAGCAATGGAAAGGGATGAAAGTGCTACGTTACTCTACAAGAGAAAAGAACCTGAACAAAAAGATAAACATACTAACATCTCACCTAAAAAATATGGTATGTGCTATTAAATTATGAAAAATATCAAACACAATGGAAAAATCCCTCTTGGAAAGAACAAAGGTCTTCTTGAACCTTTACATGCTGAATTTAGAAATCCTAAAGATAAAAATGGTGTTGGATACCATGGACATAAGCTTACATAACCTAGCAGCATCACTAATGCATATGAAAATTTAGATGATGAAGAAGAAGCATAAATTATACCTATGACATATGAAAGGCTCTTACATATTCAAAATTCTAATCCAGACTATCAAGGAGAGCCTTATCTACCTTCTCAAATATCTCAAGAACATGACCCTAGTCCTAACCAGAAGAATCTTATTCACTTTACTAAACAAAATCCTACTGCTACTACTATTACTCTTGCTGTTGAGCACATCATTGACTCTAATCCTAATTGGGGGAAACCTTTTTCAATCTATCGTATCTCATATATGCCTAGATTTTGGATTATACTCCTACTTCTATAGATGGTACTGTTACTACTCCTATTACTGAATAAGCTCCTACTGATGAAAATACACCTCCTATGACATATGAGAATGATGAAGAAATTCTACCTCCTACTATATCTCTAGATGATTACATCATGAAATATTACAACAATGAAACAAAATCACAAGTATGAGTGGGATTCCTATCAGATGCTAATATGGAAATGCAAGTTGATCTCATACACAGATATGCTCCTGCTACAACCTTTGAAAGAGGAGAAATTTTTAACTCTCAAGATCACACTGAAGATGAAGATCCTTTCAATCCTTCTGTGGAAATCATTCCTATGGCTCCTAGGAAATTTAATCAAAACAATGCTCTACCTACTCAAGAAAATCATAGATATATAAGAACTCATCCTGTCACAACTTCATGAAACTTAAAAAGATCTAGAATTGAGTTGGTGTCTATTTATGCACTTCTACCACCTGAAGAGGGACCTAGTCTTCGGAATGGACCATCTGGGCTAGATTCGCATAATGCTCCTATAAAATCATCTAAGTCTTCTAGGAGAGGTCACAATCAATAATATTATATAGATGATACTTTTATTGACCTATCTGATTCATTCATGAACAATGAGGATGATACCGATGTCTTCACACTTGAACCTCTTGAGCCATTTTCCCTCATCCTTCCTAAATCAAGTTTCTAGCCCACTTCCCATCCATATCACCATCTAAACCCATCATATCAGCCTCATTCATCCATAATTATTGAGTCTTGTAGAAGAAACTTGGATGTGCAACATAAGAATAAAAAATATAAGAATCCGCTTATGTCTAAAGATCACCATGTCCAATCTAAGCGACATGTGACTACAAAGAAAAAAACAATATTCAAATGACTACAAGGGTCCTCAAAGAAAAGGAGAAAATCAAAGAAAATATGGATTCCAAAATCCATCATCAAAGAATGGAAATCAAAAGTATCCCAAAGTAAAGAAAAATCAAAGGCTATGTGGATTCCCAACTTAAAAGACTTAGATATAAAAGAAAAATCAATGTTGTCATGTTCTTCTTATGACTCAATTCAATCTCAAACTCTTCACACCATCATTAACTCTCATACCTTATGTTGCTCTCTCCTCCATCATTGCCTTCCCAAAAATGCACACTAGTACTACTCATTACTAATGACTTTCTTTGAAAACATCTCAATGGTAATCTCCTTAGGCGTTTAGAATGTGAATAATCTGACAAAGTGTTAAGAGAGGTTCATGAGGGTATTTGTTGATCTCTCTCGAATGATGTTTCCTTGGCTATGAAACTCTTGACATTTTGGTAATACTGGCAAGATTCCTTCATCTCTACTACATCTAGTTTTGAAGCTTATCAACTAGTCACTTCAAACAACAGTATTCTCAAAGAGCCTCTCAATGCTCTTCACTTGCAGTAACTCTATAGCTAGACACTCTTCTTCCTATACAACAATCTATGATCCTAATTTTTTTATAAAAATTGGTCAGAGAAAAATCCTAAAAATTGTAAAATATCTTGAAAAAAATGATCATCCTTATGAAATCCTAGAAAAATGTGGGTATGTGCAAGATCATGAGGGGCCAAACTATGCCTTAAGTGGCAATGAAAAATCAGCAAATTAGGGTTAGTCAACATGATGTGAAAATTTGAACTAGCTATCAACCTAATACCAAAAAGTTATAACAATAGAATCTGTAGGAAATTGAATGTAGTTTCTAAACTACTAGGCCTTTTCTAAAAAAAAGTTAATATAATTGGTGAAAAGTATAGATTTCAATGCAATAGTACAAAAATTTCAAGAAAAAAATAAGTAGGTGTATGTCTGACCACTTTAATCATGAACAAATGATAATATTTTTTTATAAGATTTTATATATAAGTAGTAGACTCATGCCTAGATGTGATGCATATTTTTTTGTAATTTTATTCCAAAAAAGTAATTAATTATGAATTTTCTGCTACAACATTTTCAGAATAAAAAAACTCCTATGTTTGACCACCTTAACTCATTCAAAACTTTACAAAATTCAATTTTATTTTATTTTCCTTATAGTAGGCGAAGCATAGAATGTGACACATTTTTTGAATTTCAAAAATGTTATACCGTCTGAAAGTTATAGTCATTTTTCAATCAGTATATAAATCAGCACTTTAGAGGTAACTCAATTAGAAAATAACTAATAATTACTTACTGAATTCAAAATTTGACAACAATTATATCGATAGAAAGCTGATAATCTCCTTAAGATACCCTTTTCATTTCATCAAATTCGGGTGAAAAAAAAATTGTCAGCTACATAGTCAAAGTCTGGAACTTAGAGAAACAGGGGAAAAACACGTTTTTGTGACATTTGAAGAGTTGACCAGGTAGGTTTGGTGCACAAAGCAATACCGAGCCTAATTGGGTACTCGATATTAAATCAAATACCCAAAAATCTTCGTAGAATTTTGAATTTTAAATTTTCCCTCCCCTTTCTCCCTCTTAATTTATTTCCAACCCCTTTCTCCCTCCAATTTCTCCATACTTCAATATATTATATATACAAAATTATATATTAGATTATATATTATATATATTAAATATTACATAATATCTATTATATATTAAATATTATGTAATATACATTTTACATTAAATATTATATAATATATATTAATATTAAATGTTACATTATACATCATATATTATATATTATTTTATATGTATTATATATTAATATGTATTTTACAATATATCACATGATATCTTCATATTTAAATTGTATGTAATATATATTTTATATTATAATATATATATATATATATGTATGTATGTATGTATTATATATTATTTATAAAATATTGTTGTATATATAATAAAACCAAGTATAGTATATATATAATATATATATTATATAGGACATATTAATACATAGATTAATTACACCAATATAAGGCATCATAGAGGTCATAGAGGGTTCCTAAGGGTCCTAAGGCTTGAGAAAGTGTATTAGGACCCCTTGGGTCCCTGTGTAACCCTCGACAACACATTAGAGCACTCAATTGTGTTCCAAGGGGTTGTACAACCCCTTGGAACACACTTTAGTGTTGAAATCTGTCAAAAGGGGTCACGGGGACTTCCTAGGGGTCCTAGTACGCCTTATCACATGTTAGGACCCCTAGGAAGTCCCCATGACCCCTTTTGACACATTTAAACACTTAAGTCTATCCCAAGGGGCCGTATGACCCCTTAGGACACACTTGAGTGTTCTCATGTGTTGATAGGGGTCGGCGGGACTTCCTACTAGTCCTAGTATGCCATATCACACATTAGGACCCCTAGGAAGTCCCCGTGACTCCTTTGGACACATTTCAACACTCAAGTGTGTCCCAAGAGGTCGTATGACCCCTTATGACATACTTGAGAGTTCTAATGTGTCAAAAGGGGTCATGGGGACTTCCTAGGGGTCTTAACACATGATAAGGAATACTAGGACCTCTAGGAAGTCCCCATAACCCCTTTTGACAAATTTCAACACTCAAGTGTGTCCCAAGGGGTCATATGACCCCTTATGACACACTTGAGTGTTCTAATGTGTTAAAATGGGTCATGGGCACTACCTAGGGGTCCTAGTACGCCTTATCACATGTTAGGACCCCTAGGAAGTCTTGATGACCCCTTTTTGACACATTTCAATGCTCAAGTGTGTCCCAAGGGGTTGTATGACTCCTTAGGACACACTTGAGAGTTCTATTATGTTGAAAAGGGTCATTGGGACTTCGTAGGGGTCATAACTCATGATAAGGCATACTAGGACCCCTTGGAAGTCCCCATGACCCCTTTTGACACATTTCAACACTCAAGTGTGTCCCAAGGGGTCGTATGACCCCTTAGGACACACTTGAGTGTTCTTATGTGTCAAAAGGGGTCATGGGGACTTCCTAGGGGTCCTAGTATGCCTTGTCACACGTTAGGAACCCTATGAAGTCCCTCTAACTCCTTTCGACACATTTCAACACTCAAGTGTGTCCCAAGGGGTCATATGACCCCTTAGGAACACTTGAGTGTTTTCATGTGTCAAAAGGGGTCATGTAGAATTCTTAGGGGTCCTAGTATGCCTTATAACGCGTTAGGACCCCTAGGAAGTATCGATGATCCTTTTTGACATATTTCAATTCTCAAGTGTGTCCCAAGGGGTTGTATGACCCTTTATGACACACTTGAGAGTTCTAATATGTCAAAAGGGGTCATGGAAACTTCCTAGGGGTCCTAACACATGAAAATGCATACTAGGATCCCTAGGAAGTCTCCATGACCCCTTTTGACACATTTCAACACTCAAGTGTGTCCCAAGTGGTCACATGACCCCTTAGGACACACTTGAGTGTTCTAATGTGTTGAAAGGGGTCATGGGCACTTCTTAGGGGTCCTAGTATGCCTTATCACATGTTATGACCCCTTAGGAAACACTTGAGTGTTCTAATGTGTCAAACTGGGTCATGGGGACTTCCTAGGGGTCCTAGTATGCCTTATCATGTGTTAGGACCCCTAGGAAGTCCCGATGACCCTTTTTGACATATTTCAACACTCAAGTGTGTCCCAAGGGGTTGTATGATCCTTTAGGACACACTTGAGAGTTCTAATGTGTTGAAAGGGGTCGTGGGGACTTCCTAGGGGTCCTAACACGTGATAAGGCATAGTAGGACCCCTAGGAAGTCCCCATGACCTCTTTTGACACATTTCAACACTCAAGTGTGTCCTAAGGGGTCATATAATCCCTTAGGACACACTTCATTGTTCTCATGTGTCAAAAGGGGTCACAGGTACTTCCTAGGGGTCCTAGTATCCCCTATCATGTGTTAGGACTTCTAGGAAGTACTGATGACCCCTTTTGACACATTTCAACACTCAAGTGTGTCCTAATGGGTCGTATGACATGTTAGGACACACTTCAAAGTTTTAATGTGTCGAAAGGGGTCATGAGTACTTCCTAGGGGTCCTAGCATGTGATAAGGTGTACTAGGACCCATAGGAAGTCCCCACGACCCCTTTTGACACATTTCAACACTTAAGTGTGTCCTAAGGTGTCATACAACCCCTTCGGACACACTTGAGTGTTGAAATGTGTCAAAATGGGTTATCAGTACTTCCTAGGGGTCCTAACACATGATAAGGCATACTAGGGCCCCTAGAAAGTCCCTATGACCCCTTTTGACATATGAGAACACTCAAGTGTGTCCTAAGCGATTATACGACCCCTTGGGACACACTTGAGTGTTGAAATGTGTCAAAAGTGGTCATGGGGGCTTCCTACGGGTCCTAACATGTGATAAGGCATACTAGGACCCCAAGGAAGTGCCCATGACCCCTTTCGACAAATTAGAACACTCAAGTGTGTCCTAAGATCTCATACGACCCCTTGGGATATACTTGAGTGTTGAAATGTGTCAAAAAGAGTCATGGGACTTCCTAGGGGTCCTAGTATGCCTTATCATGTGTTAGGACCCCTACGAAGTCCCCATGACCCCTTTTGACATATTAGAACTCTCAAGTGTGTCATAAGGGGTCATATGACCCCTTGGGAAAAACTTGAGTGTTGAAATGTGTCAAAAGGGGTCATGAAGACTTCCTAGGGGTCTTAACATGTGATAAGGCATACTAGGACCCCTAGGAAGTCACCATAACCGATTTTGACACATTAGAATTCTCAAGTGTGTCTCAAGTGTGTTCTAATGTGTCGAAAGGTGTCATGGGCACTTCTTAGGGGTCCTAGTATGGCTTATCACATGTTAGAACCCCTAGGAAGTCCCCATGACCCCTTTTGACACATTTAAACACTCAAGTGTGTCCCAAGGGGTCGTATGATCCCTTAGGACACACTTGAGAGTTCTAATGTGTCAAAAGAGGTCATAGGGACTTTCTAGGGGTACTAACACGTGATAAGGCATACTAGGATCCCTAGGAAGTCCCCATGGCCCCTTTTGACACATTTTAACACTCTAGTGTGTCCCAAGGGGTTGTATGATGCCTTAGGATACACTTGAGTATTCTCATGTGTCAAAAGGGGTCATAGGGACTTCTTAGGGGTCCTAGTTCACCTTATCACACAATAGAACCCCTAGGAAGTACTGATGACCCCTTTTGACACATTTCAACACTCAAGTGTGTCCCAAGGGGTCATATGACCCCTTTGGACACACTTAAGTGTTCAAATGTGTCGAAAGGGTCATGGGGACTTCCTAGGGGTCCTAGTATGCCTTATCATGTGTTAGGACCCCTAGGAAGTCCCCATGACCCCTTTTGAAACATTTCAACACTCAAGTGTATCCCAAGGGGTCATATGACCCCTTATGACACACTTGAGTGTTGTCATGTCTTAAAAGGGGTCATGGGGACTTCCTAGGGGTCCTAGTAGGCCTTATCACATGTTAGGACCCCTAGGAAGTCCCCATGACTCCTATTGACACATTGGAATGCTCAAGTGTGTCCTAAGGGGTCCTACAACACCTTCAGACATAGTTGAGAATTCAAATGTTTCAAAGGGGGTCATTGGGACTTCCTAAGGGTAATAGTATGCCTTATCACGTGTTAGGACCCCTAGGAAGTCCCCATGACCCCTATTGACACATTGGAATGATCAAGTGTCCTAAGGGGTCCTACGACCCCTTCAGACAGTTGTGCATTCAAATGTTTCAAAAGGTGTCATGAGGACTTCCTAGGGGTCCTAGTATGCCTTATCATGTGCTAGGACCCATAGGAAGTCCCCATGACACCTTTTGACACATTAGAATCTTGAAGTGTGTCCTAAAGGGTCCTACGATCCCTTTGGACACACTTGAGCATTCAAATGGGTCAAAAGGGGTCATGGAGACTTCCTAGGGGTCCTAACATGTGATAAGGCACTAATACATTTGGGGTGAAATTGCGACGGCAGGCAAATGTCATGCAGTTTTGGTTTTTTTTTTTCAAATATAGCCCGACACCGTCGCAATTTGTGACAACAATACATTTGGCACTGTCGCAATTGTGACGTTGTCGGGATATAAGCACAAAATTAAAAAGGAACATTGTCATTTGTGTTTTCAACAGCGCTGTAACCCTCCGCGAAATCACATCGGGATATAAGGGCAAAAAAAACAAGAACGTTGTCATTTGTGTTTTCAACAGCGCCGTAACCCTCCGCGAAATCACATCGGGATATAAGGGCCAAAAAAAAAAGAACGTTGTCATTTGTGTTTTCAACAGCGCTGTAACCCTCCGCGAAATCACAGCTATAATTTCTGAGTACGTTGGGTTTATTTTTCTTTTGTCATTATTATGTAATCTGGTATTCAGCTGTTAGAGAGCTAAAATACCTAGAAATGAGGACATATCTATGTTGAATTTATTGTTAGCAGCTTTGGTTATTTAGAAGTTTAATTTTATTTGTTCATCTTTCAAGCACAAACGTTTTGTGGACCGTAACGTCTTCATTGTTTTGGGTATGCAGTGAAACAGCCCTAACTTGCAATTGCGATGTTGTCGGGATATAAGGGCAAAAAAAAAAAGGAACGTTGTCATTTGTGTTTTCAACAGCACCGTAACCCTCCGCGAAATCACATTGGGATATAAGGGCAAAAAAAACAAGAACGTTGTCATTTGTGTTTTCAACAGCACCGAGAGAGATTCCCTCCGTGAAATCACAGCTACAATTTCTGAGTACGTTGGGTTTATTTTTCTTTTGTCATTATTATGTAATCTGGTATTCAGCTGTTAGAGAGCTAAAATACCCAGAAATGAGGACATATCTGTGTTGAATTTATTGTTAGCGGCTTTGGTTATTT
The DNA here is from genome assembly GCA_027943335.1 of Chamaecyparis obtusa. NCBI lineage: Eukaryota > Viridiplantae > Streptophyta > Pinopsida > Cupressales > Cupressaceae > Chamaecyparis > Chamaecyparis obtusa. The sequence continues at coordinate 162,741 of BSBK01004838.1, forward strand.
AGAAGTTTAATTTTATTTGTTCATCTTTCAAGCACAAACGTTTTGTGGACTGTAATGTCTTCATTGTTTCGGGTATGCAATGAAACAGCCCTAACTTGCGACTACCTTCACGGTACTTGTGTACATTATCATGTTGTCTTTACAGTGACTGTCCTCATTCAAGTGGCAATTACACAAGGGACAGTCACTGTGAGATGTCCTCATTTGTGACAAGGACAGTCACACTTAGGACATCTCATAGTGATATTCCCTTGTGTAATTTCCACTTGAATGTATTGCTATTGAACCACATTAATGCTTTTCTTCTTCAACAAATGAGGACAGTCACTGTAAAGACAACATGATAATGTACACAATTACCAAAAAATGATCTTGTTAATTGATGTAAAACTTTGTCTTGCTCACTCCCTATCCTTCACTAGGGTCTCTTTAGGCCAATGTTTTGACTTGATAGGGTACTTAAATATCCCTACACTCTTTAGGTATCTCTACCCAAGATCCCACTCCTTCAACTAGTGCACACCAAGAAGAAATACAACGAACTCTTCTCAATACCAATCTAGCTACTAGGACACTCCTAGTCTTGTCTTCACAAATTGAAACACATTCAACTAGAACTTTACTCCATGGAGAGGCTGGCCACTAGGACCTCTATTGGTTTCAATATTACTCCTTCACCTATACTTTTCATCAGTACTTCAATCCGGTTCATCAAACCATGCCAATTGCACCCAAAAATAGGCTGCTAGAAATTAGGCCTTTGTCAAGCCTTTTTGTTTATATTAAGCCACCTAAAGGGCTTAGGATTCAGATGCCCTTTATTGAGAGCTCCAAGATATCTAAGGTCTTCTCCTCCTAGATTTTTTGTACACCAACTGCTACAGCCATGCCTGAAAACAAGTATTTTGACACAACTTGGATAGTCTGACTAAGAGTTTGTTTTCTTAGCAGCCAAAGAAACTCACCCAATCTTCTAATTTGACTTGGGGCTTCTTTAGATGTGTGTCTACCTCTCCATGAGATTTTAGTTGAAGCAACCAATGCATTCAACTTGTTGTAATCTTCTTGTAATGATTTGTCATCCCTAACTGTGCTCAACTGACTCACCTAGGACATCATTGCAAACATAGAAAATGAGCTTCCCAGGGCCCCTCCTTCCAAACATATAGTACATGGAGTCTCCTCACCCATTCCAAGAGCCCGTACAAAATTGACAATGGAATGATGAGCTAAGACTCCATTTGTTCAACCTGCCTGGTTCAAACCAATGATAGGGTACTTAACAAAAGAATTAACAAACTAGTTGGAATGCTTCAAAACTCAAAAAAAACACAACACAGAATAAAAAAACAACTTGTACTAACTTTTCCAATAGACACTGCGAGCTATCTAATCCATTAATCAACTGAAAACAAAGAAACAAAAAAACTCAAGAATTCACTAAAATCGTGTTACTCTACAAATCTTCTTAATTCCAAATTTTTTTCCCCCCAACCTTTTGCACAGATTGATGGAGGCCTCTTATAGTTGATCTGATGCCTAATTCAATGGTTTCATATAGTTACATAACCATCTTACTCGAAAATGCTCCCTTGCACAAATGTTGTCAATGTTGTGAATGACAACATTGACAACTTGTTACAACCTTTGGGATTTTGGTTCAAAACTTATTGTTCAAACACCATAAGACCCTAACCATGACTTAGTTAGGCTATTTAGACCTCACATAGGCCACTTCTACACTTCTTTTCCCAATTTGACCCCTAAATGCTTTATTCCCACTTTTGCCACACTATTGGTAACTTGGGTACAAATTGGCACTTGCCTTCACAAAGGTCACACATGAGGACATCTCACAGTGATCGATTGTCCCTTGTGTAATTGCCACTTGAATGTATTGCTATTGAACCACATTAATGCTTTTCTTCTTCAACAAATGAGGACAGTCACTCTAAAGACAACATGATAATGTACACTCAGTGTAAGGACAGTCACAAATGAGGACATCTCACAGTGACTGTCCCTTGTGTAATTGCCGGTTGAATGTATTGCTATTGAACCAAATTAATGCTTTTCTTCTTCAACAAATGAGGATAGTCACTCTAAAGACAACATGATAATGTACACTCACTGTAAGGATAGTCACAAATGAGGACATCTCATAGTGACTGTCCCTTGTGTAATTGCTGCTTGAATTACACAAGGGACAGTCATTGTGAGATGTCCTCATTTGTGACAAGGACAGTCACACATGAGGACATCTCACAGTGATTGTCCCTTGTGTAATTGCCACTTGAATGTATTGCTATTGAACCACATTAATGCTTTTCTTCTTCAACAAATGAGGACAGTCACTCTAAAGACAACATGATAATGTACACTCACTGTAAGGACAGTCACAAATGAGGACATCTCACAGTGACTGTCCCTTGTGTAATTTCCGCTTGAATTACATAAGGGACAGTCATTGTGAGATGTCCTCATTTGTGACAAGGATAGTCACACATGAGGACATCTCACAGTGATTGTCCCTTGTGTAATTGTCACTTGAATGTATTGCTATTGAACCACATTAATGCTTTTCTTCTTCAACAAATGAGGACAGTCACTCTAAAGACAACATGATAATGTACACTCACTGTAAGGACAGTCACAAATGAGGACATCTCACAGTGACTATCCCTTGTGTAATTGCCGCTTGAATTACACAAGGGACAGTCATTGTGAGATGTCCTCATTTGTGACAAGGACAGTCACACATGAGGACATCTCACAGTGATTGTCTGTAATGTCTCCTTTTTGGCTAACTTGGAAAATAGGAACAATTACTCCACTTCTCAGACTTACTCTATCAGATACTTACAATTAAACTAAGTAATGGAGGTTACTTAAGATATCAACCGCTATTTCAGATTCAATCACAATATGTGTTCAAGATGATATTGATACCAATATGTTTAATAGCACTGTCAGATATAATGATATGAAATATGCTATGAATATGATGTTTCCTATCACTTATAGTGATAGTATAATGATGCTATGTCTGATATAAACAATATCGATATACAATCAATAAGTATTGCTTACAGCAATGTATTTGCTGTGTCTGATATGATGATGTAATTATGCAAATGTGTAATATCGCTATGAGTGATATGTTGCTATTTCAGATTCTGAATTATATTCTTGCAACTTCAAATATTGATGCTGTTTCTGACTATCCTTTCTATCTGTGCAATCATGGTGTTGTCTCTGATCTGCAATGATAAACTTGAAACCAAACTGCCAAAGGCAGATGCTCTATTGAGTATATCCAAATATGGATAAGTAAATAAAGTTCTAATGATGCCTTGAGTGACTGACGAGAATGCATTCTTATATTGTCTTTAACAAATGAAGAGATGCTATGAATGAGACGTGTCTTGTTTCTTCCTCCATGTCCCTTTGTTAATCACACCTTTCCATAATCCGACAGTTCACATAATATTATTTCATTATTTTCTGATCATAGATAACTCCCAGATTGACTCAATATCAAATCTTTTTATGAAGGTAATCTTCCCTAATTGGTAGTGCAACCAGTAGTTAACATCCATTGTGTTTGTATTAGTTTGGTCTAACTATCATTAGTATTTAGTCAATCGATATTAACTCTTTCCTTATCCCATATTGTTATGATTATATCCAATCTTTCTACTCTGATATAAGTCGATATCATTTTCTGATAATTGTCCATTTATTGGTTGATTGCTGGTAATGGAGTTTGATCTTCAAATTGACTTCCATTCCTGTTAATACTTAAGGATACATTGTACTTATTATCCATGACTGATGCCTCATTCATCAATAGCTTGTGATATAATCACTGATGCTTTTGTGTTTCTACAAGATGTGGTTTATCTCAGACAATCGATAATCTTTCAATCCTTTAGTCGATATCCTCCTATGTGGTGTCTATTGATATAGATAGTAGAATTCAATCTAGTTTATGTTATTGTCATGATAACATAGGAAGTGATGGTGCATATTTGCTAGCGGGTCTTCATGTTTGATATTGCTTTATCGGATATGTCATTGTCTAAACTTGTGCAATTAATGATTATTTATAATATATGAATGGTTATCCTTCTTGCTTATCAATACATCTTCTGAAACACATAGCGACCTATCCCTTATTCATATCATGTTGATCTTGACTTCATAGTATTTGGTTCATTAATCATCCTCTCGTGGTATCGATGTGTAATGACTAGTGATTGTTGTATCACTTCTTCATTCCTCATCGTGATAGATAATGCAGATGTTTAATGTAGATGTATATCGATTACAGATATTTGATATTGCTTTAAACGTTATTATTATTATTATTATTAATGTTATTGTTATTATTAAATATTATAATTAATGATGTTAGTAATATTAATAATATTATAATAAATATTATTATAGTGATAACATATTGTTTTATATTGAGAGGTTTATTAATATTATTTATATATTAAAATTATTATATCAATAATTGATTTAATATTATTACTTAATATATTATTATAATATAATATATATAATTTATTAAGAATTATTTATTATTAATTTATATTATAATTATAATCATAATTATATTATTTATTAATATTTTAATATTATTTAATTAACATATTACTTATTATGCTAACTATATATTATTATTATCTTTTGATAATAATTATATATTATTGTTATATACCGTTAATAATAGATTATTATATATCATCTAATCATTTTATTATTATACTAAGTTCAATATGTCATGGCTCATGACATTGTCCCTTGTGTAATTGCCACTTGAATGTATTGCTATTGAACCACATTAATGCTTTTCTTCTTCAACAAATGAGGACAGTCACTCTAAAGACACCATGATAATGTACACTCACTGTAAGGATAGTCACAAATGAGGACATCTCATAGTGACCGTCCCTTGTGTAATTGCCACTTGAATGTATTGCTATTCAGCCACATTAATGCTTTTCTTCTTCAACAAATGAGGATAGTCACTCTAAGGACAACATGATAATGTACACTCACTATAAGTGTACATTATCATGTTGTATTACAAATGGACCTTATGTTGGTCGGGATATAAGTGCAAAAAAAAAAGGAACGTTGTCATTTGTGTTTTCAACAGCGCCGAGAGAGATTCCCTCCGCGAAATCAAGCGGGTTATCATTTGTGTTTTGAACAAAGCGGGTTGTCATTTGTGTTTTGAACAGCACCGAAAGAGATTCCCTCCGCGAAATCAAGCGGGTTGTCATTTTTGTTTTCAACAGCGCCGAGAGAGATTCCCTCCGCAAAATCATAGCTATAATTTCTGAGTACGTTGGGTTTATTTTTCTTTTGTCATTATTATTTAATCTGGTATTCAGCTGTTAGAGAGCTAAAATACCTAGAAATGAGGACATATCTGTGTTGAATTTATTGTTAGCGGCTTTGGTTATTTAGAATGCTTCCCCACAATACTTAATTACACAAGGGACAATCACTGTGAGATGTCCTCATTTGTGACAAGGACAGTCACACATGAGGACATCTCACAGTGACTGTCCCTTGTGTAATTGCCACTTGAATGTATTGCTATTCAACCACATTTATGGGCCCGTTTGGACCACGACACACAGTAGCATCTACAGAGAAGAATATCCCAGGTGTAACAAGTTGTAAGAATATACCAATAGTTCTAAGAAGTTCCCTAGCACGTAGTAGCATCTACAGAGAAGAATATACAACATGAGGGCAGCCACTGTAAAGACAACATGATAATGTACACTCATTGTATGTGTACATTATCATGTTGTCTTTACAGTGACTGACCTCATTCAAGTGGCAATTACACAAGGGACAGTCACTGTGAGATGTCCTCATTTGTGACAAGGACAGTCACACATGAGGATATCTCACAGTGACTGTCCCTTGTGTAATTGCCACTTGAATGTATTGCTATTCAACCACATTTATGGGCCCGTTTGGACCACGACACACAGTAGCATCTACAGAGAAGAATATCCCAGGTGTAACAAGTTGTAAGAATATACCAACAGTTCTAAGAAGTTCCCTAGCACATAGTAGCATCTTCTAATTGTCTATACCACTTCACAAGGTATTGTTTGCACACATTGTTTTTGGTTCTTTTGATGACCCTTGTTTTGAAATTGCTATTAGGCCTTGTAGCTTATATGTTTTGATTGCTGGAGAGCTTCTAAAGCTAAGCAAGAAGACCATTGCACGAGTTATAGCCGCGGGCTCAAGTTTGAAAATTGTATATTTTTTAATCTAATGTATATTTTAACTAGACTTTTAGCTTATTTTTGCTGTATATTTTAATCTAAAGGGAATCATGGATGTGAACTTGAAAGAATTTTGTACTTAGTTCTTATGGAGAGAATAGTAGTAGTTTACGGTCTTATATCAAATAGAGTTTTCCAATTACAGAAAGTTAATGAATTCTAATAGATTATATGTTTTGATTGCTGGAGAGCTTCTAGAGCTAAGCAAGAAGACCATTGCATGAGTTATAGCCGCGCGCTCAGGTTTGAAAATTGTATATATTTTAATCTAATGTATATTTTAATCCTTTTGCCATGTCATGTAATATGTCTTGCCTTGTAGCTTATATGTTTTGAAATTGCTGTTAGGCCTTGTAGCTTATATGTTTTGATTGCTAGAGAGCTTCTAGAGCTAAGCAAGAAGACCATTGCACTAGTCGTAGCCACGCGCTCAGGCATGAAAATTGTATATTTTTTAATCTAATGTATATTTTAACTAGACTTTTAAAATATTAAAGGATTTAACTAGGTCTAAGAAGATTTGTGTACTTTTGACAATTTTGCTTAGTCACTGAAAGTTGTAGACCGAAGTTTTCATAGCCCAATTTTTGCTTCCTGCGAAGAACAATCATGTCAGATAATATAAGTGAAGAACAAAATAGGGAGACAATCGCTAGATTGTGGTCTAACTTGAAAAGAAAAGGTGATGGAAAATGTTATTGTCCCTGTAGAATTTGTAAGGGCTTAAACCGTAGAAGACTGCTAATCAAAACAGTTAAGAGACATTGTAGGGAGAATGGTCACATTGAAGGGGGGCATGACTATCATCCACTGGTAAGTTGTTCATTATATCATTTTAACAATTTATATACATCTGAAATCACTTGATGATGAGTTGAAGATCATGGTTTATTTATGTTAATCAATTTTATATAGGTTGATCTCCCTAGGGAAGTACATGATATGGAGGAACATGGGGGTGCGAATATCCAAGGTGAAGATAATGATCCATGGAAGATGACGATCATGCGCCAGAAAACACAATTGAAGATGATGGTATAAATACATTGATCCATGACACATTTAGTCCAAGCGGATCTGATCATGATGATGATGATAGCCTCGATGTACCTCTACTTGAGAAGGCATACGAGCCCCTATACAAAGACTCCCAAACAACTCTTCTCTCTGCTGTATTGTTGTTGTTGAACTTGAAGGTTATGAATGGTTTATCCAACATAACAATGTCACGTATGTTAAGGTATGTCATATATGTCTTTATAGTTAACAAAGGGTGAATAATGTACCACTAATATTGTTTATATTAACAACTTATATTTTTTGCTGTAGATTGATAGGCGAGTTTTTGTTACCACCATCAAATATTCTACCTCGCTCATATCAAGAATTATCTACTATTATGAAAGATATTGGAATGGAGTATCAAGAAATACATGCTTGTCCCAATGATCATATTATATATTATAAAGAACATGAATTTGCAACACAATGCCCTGTATGTCATACGAGTAGATATCGAACAGATCGAATAACAAAAAAGGTGCCTCACAAGGTTCTTCGTTACATCCCCATTATTCCACGGATGCGATAATTATTCAGGTGTACTAGCTTGGCACAATTTATGGATTACCATGCACGCAATAGAAGTCGAGATGACATTATTCGAATCCCTGCGGATGGTTCGGCATTTATGCACATAGAGGAAAAGTGGCAACACTTCAAAGAAGAACCTCGTAATCTCAGGCTTTCATTGGCAACGGATGGTGTCAATCCATTTGGAGAGATGAGATCTATTTTCTCGGTGTGGCCTATTTTTGTTATCAACAATAACATTCCTCCGTGGATGTCAATAAAGAGGGAGCACATTATGTTGGCAATGATTGTTCCAGGTATTTTATCATTTGATAGTTATTAATTTACATGTACTTACAAATCTTACAGTAAAATGGTCACAATAATTATGTAATGTTACTGTTCATTCAAGTAGGTAAATATCAAGTTAAAGATATGAATGTATATATTGACCCTCTTATTGACGAGTTGGTGGAGTTATGGAACGGTGTCACTATGTATGACGTGTCTAGACCAATAGGACAAAGATAATTTTAATTCCATGCAATACTTGTATGGACAATACATGATGCCCCAGGGCTAACACATTTTTGTGGTATGTTATAGTGAATTCAAGTTGCACATGATAATTCTAATTATAAAAATCAACATATTTAATAATCCAATTATATCATTATCTTGTAGGTCTTCAAACAAAGGGAAAATTTGCATGTCCAGTTTGTGGTCCAAAGATGAAATCTCGTCATTCAAAAAGTTTAGGAAAGCATGTGTTTGATGAGTACAGACACTTCCTCCACAGGAATCATAAGTATCGAAGTATGGAAAAACATCTTTTCAATGGGAAAGAAGAGACTACATCAAAGCCACGAAGAATGACACCTCGCCTATGGAAGTTGGAATATAATAGAATTAATCGTCGAGGTAATGTCATTCCACTTAATGGTTTATGTTTGTAATTTATATATTTCTATTGTGATTTTTGTTTACTAATTATGTAATTGATGATCGTGAAGGTCGTCAAGGCACTACTGACAACCTTCCAAAGGGACTAAAAAGCTATCCCAGACAATTTAGTAGGTTGCCCTACTACGAGGACCTACAAATTGTGCATTTGTTTGATCTTATGCATGTTGGAAAGAATATAACAGAGACATTGTGGAAAATACTGGATGGAAGGCGTGACAAAGAAAAAATTGTCAAAATTTGTAATGACATTCATGAATCCAATCATGCACTGAAGAATTTCATTCACTCAAATAGCAATAGAGATCAGATTAATATAAGTGCCCTTCCTTGGTTATTAACGGAGCAGCAAAGTGATGCCATAAAAGAAGTCATACGAAAAATTTGATTTCCCACAGGATTTGCTGGGAACATAAGCAATCTCATATCAAAGAAAAGTGAATTTGGGCCAGGGCTCAAAACACATGATTGGCATACTTTCATCAAGGTAAGTTATGTTCTTCTGTATTTACAATATATTCATAAACTACGTGTACTATTCATTATGTTATGTTAGAAAATAATGAAATGATTGGTTTATAATTACTGTAGTACGTGCTACCTCTATCTCTCCCAGAGCACTTCAACAATAACATCAAACAAGTGATATATGATCTTGGAAAATACATGAGGTAAGCAGTAATATCTGTTCAATTTGTTGTATATATTTATTATATTCGCGATTTGTTTTTCTTGCTATGTAATCTATTGTATATTATTTTGTAAAGTCTCGTATTTATATATTTTTTGTGACTTGAATCTCTTAATGTAGGTGGTTGTCATCTAAAGAAATCCATAAAGAAGATATAAACTATTGGAAGAGAAGAATTCCTCATTTACTGTGTGAAATGCAAAAGTGTCTACCTCCAACTTTTTTCAATGCACAAGAACACTACCTCATACACCAAGTTGAGGAGATTGAATTGTGTGGACCTGCACACACTAGGTCAATGTGGATGGTTGAGAGGCACTTGAAATCTTTGAAGGCTTTGGTTCAACAAAGAGCACATCCTGAGGGTTCTATGGTAGAGGGATACATGGTATACCAGACTATAGTGTACATTACTGAATATCTTCCTAAGTTTGCTTCAAATATCCATGTAGATCGCATTAGTTCGTATGCTGCCATTTCAAGTATGATTAATGAAGTTACCTTTATCACAGGATGAAAGTGAGCAGTCAGCATACTGGTACGGAGTTGGCAGCATTGATACGATGACTAGGGCATTGTTTAATGGTGGTATTATGTTTTCCCATATTTAGGGCATCGGCCTTTTAAAGCATTGCCTTCATCTTTCTTAAGTCTGAGTTTTAAGTTTGTTTATCTCTCTCAGCGCTGTTGAAAATACAAATGACAACGTTCTTGTTTGGTTTGCCCTTATATCTCGATGTGATTTCACAGAGGGTTACGACACTGTTGAAAACACAAATGAAAACACAAATCCCTTGTGTAATTGCCACTTGAAGGAGGACAGTCACTGTAAAGACAACATGATAATGTACACTTACAGTGAGTGTACATTATCATGTTGTCTTTAGAGTGACTATCCTCATTTGTTGAAGAAGAAAAGCATTAATGTGGCTGAATAGCAATACATTCAAGTGGCAATCACACAAGGGACAGTCACTGTGAGATGTCCTCATTTGTGACTGTCCTTACAGTGAGTGTACATTATCATGTTGTCTTTAGAGTGACTGTCCTCATTTGTTGAAGAAGAAAAGCATTAATGTGGTTCAATAGCAATACATTCAAGTGGCAATTACACAAGGGACAATCGATCACTGTGAGATGTCCTCATGTGTGACTATCCTTGTCACAAATGAGGACATCTCACAATGACTGTCCCTTCTGTAATTGCCACTTGAATGAGGACAGTCACTGTAAAGACAACATGATAATGTACACATACAATGAGTGTACATTATCATGTTGTCTTTACAGTGGCTGCCCTCATGTTGTATATTCTTCTCTATAGATGCTACTATGTGCTAGGGAACTTCTTAGAACTATTGGTATATTCTTACAACTTGTTACACCTGGGATATTCTTCTCTGTAGATGCTACTGTGTGCTGTGGTCCAAATGGGCCCATAAATGTGGTTGAATAGCAACACATTCAAGTGGAAATTACACAAGGGACAGTCACTGTGAGATGTCCTCATGTGTGACTATCCTTGTCACAAATGAGGACATCTCATAGTGACTGTCCCATTGTGTAATTGCCACTTGAATGAGGACAGTCACTGTAAAGACAACATGATAATGTACACAAGTACCATGAAGATAGTTGCAAGTTACGGCTGTTTCATTGCATACCCGAAACAATGAAGATGTTACGGTCCACAAAACATTTGTGCTTGAAAGATGAACAAATAAAATTAAACTTCTAAATAACCAAAGCCGCTAACAATAAATTCAACACAGATATGTCCTCATTTCTGGGTATTTTAGCTCTGTAACAGCTGAATACCAGATTACATAATAATGACAAAAGAAAAATAAACCCAACGTACTCAAAAATTGTAGCTGTGATTTCGCGGAGGGAATCTCTCTCGGCACTGTTGAAAATAGAAATGACAACGTTTCTCTACATTATCATGTTGCCTTTATAGTGACTGTCCCTTGTGTAATTGCCACTTGAAGGAGGACAGTCACTGTAAAGACAACATGATAATGTACACTTACAGCCCGTGTACATTATCATGTTGTCTTTAGAGTGACTATCCTCATTTGTTGAAGAAGAAAAGCATTAATGTGGCTGAATAGCAATACATTCAAGTGGCAATCACACAAGGGACAGTCACTGTGAGATGTCCTCATTTGTGACTATCCTTACAGTGAGTGTACATTATCATGTTGTCTTTAGAGTGACTGTCCTCATTTGTTGAAGAAGAAAAGCATTAATGTGGTTCAATAGCAATACATTCAAGTGGCAATTACACAAGGGACAATCGATCACTGTGAGATGTCCTCATGTGTGACTATCCTTGTCACAAATGAGGACATCTCACAATGACTGTCCCTTCTGTAATTGCCACTTGAATGAGGACAGTCACTGTAAAGACAACATGATAATGTACACATACAATGAGTGTACATTATCATGTTGTCTTTACAGTGGCTGCCCTCATGTTGTATATTCTTCTCTGTAGATGCTACTATGTGCTAGGGAACTTCTTAGAACTGTTGGTATATTCTTACAACTTGTTACACCTGGGATATTCTTCTCTGTAGATGCTATTGTGTGCTGTGGTCCAAACAGGCCCATAAATGTGGTTGAATAGCAATACATTCAAGTGGCAATTACACAAGGGACAGTCACTGTGAGATGTCCTCATGTGTGACTGTCCTTGTCACAATGAGGACATCTCACAGTGACTGTCCCTTGTGTAATTGTCACTTGAAGGAAAAAAGAATTAATGTGGTTCAATAGCAATGTATTCAAGTGGAAATTACACAAGGGATAATCACTCTGAGATTTCCTCATTTGTGACTATCCTTACAGTGAGTGTACATTATCATGTTTTCTTTACAGTGACTGTCCTCATTTGTTGAAGGAAAAAAGCATTAATGTGGTTCAATAGTGATGCAGAGTAGTCAGGGATTTTAGAATATACAAATATACATCCTTAATTCTCATTCCACCAAGGAAGAAGGAATTCCAATGGTTGAAATGTGAGTTAAGGTCTTTACATCAGTCAAACCCTGAAAATGGGGGTTTGTAAACAATGCACAGAAAATTTGAAATAACTTAGATATAAAACAAAGAGAATCAATCAAACCAACTTCCAAAGCATCAGATGTCACTATTACAACTTCTAGGCAAATTTTATCATCCAACCACCATCCGTATAGCCGTACAGAGTTCATTTTTCACCAGAAATGCACTAAAACAGGGTTATTTTTATTTTTTATGAAAGCAAAATGATTACAATACTGGTTCTCTGTCTGTCTTCGACCATTTGAAGCCTAAAATAGGCTCTCCAAATGTTGGTTCAACCATCTAGGTGGTTAGAACAGTTTATCCAACAAATGTCAACTTTGCTAAGCAACTTTTAAAGTTGCATTACAACTTTTCAAACAACTTTGCCGAGAAGGTTAAAAATGTGTTGTGAAACTTTAGGAACCTTATTAAAGTTATTTTGGACCTTCAAAATTCTTAACAACATCTAAAAGACACCTAATAAACACTTACTATGCTCATTTCATCCAAGGACTCAAAAGATGCCCAGGGTTTATAAGTCACCAAGGGGTCTTGTGTCCAACAAGTGGATGTTTATAAGGAGATAAAATCAATCCTTAATATTTATTACAAACCAAGAAAACATCTAAAACTCCTATTCTAATTTATTGTCATTCAAAAAGACTCTGATTTGTCATTCAAAAAGACTTTGATTTGTCAATCAAAAGGACCTTTCACCAGTCAATCCTTCAAAGCTCCAAGGTGAAAATCTTATGTTCCAATTGATAGGATTTGACTCCTTGGCTTCATGGCAACTTCCTTCAATCATGGTGTCTTTGGCTTGCATTAGGGATGCCCCTGCATCAAATAGCAATGCATTCAAGTGGCAATTACACAAGGGACAGTACATGCCCATTAAAGTTGGTGTTTTGTTATCCAGCATGACAATGGAGACAACATAATCTGTGTCAATTTTACTGATCAAATTTCCCTCCGCCAGGCAAAGCAACAATCTGGGTATGATAAGGTGAAATTTTGTAGTCCTTTTGGGTATGATAACAGTTCCAGTTTCCAATAAGATGGTTCATTTTTATAATCTAGCTTCAATTTCTCTTGTGAAAATCTTTTTTTCATTTTATGGGTGGTAAAATATAATTATTATGCTAGAGGTGTGTACTTATGGATGATAATGAAACAAAATGATAAGATTTAAGACTCTTGTTTTTTTTTAAAATAGCAATTTAAGTTTCCTTCTATTATAAATTACTATTTTTCTATTTTTTAATGTATCTTTCCAGATCTTTTATATCAATTTTATTTATGAAATATAAATATATTAATAATGTTTTAGTGTTTTTAGGATTAGTTTATATCAATTCTATGTATCATCATTCGTCATTCAATTGTCAGTATTATTAATTTAGAATGTGCAATTGTAGAACTACTCGAATATGGGTTGGATGGATACTCAAGCAGGGGAACCCTCCTCAAATATCTCAAGCAGTGAACTTGGAAAAATGTGTCCTGAAGGAACCCTTTCCATCAGAGAGATAAAAGTACAAACAAGTAAAAGAAGCAGGCTCTGCAAATATGTTTTTGAGAAGAAAAATGATAGATTATTCGAGTATGGTTCATGAGGTATATCTAAAAAGACATTTTTTTTCTTATTATAATAAAAGAGGAAGTTGTGAATGTCAAAGTTGAGTGAAACAAAAATTATTTTCATCAAATTTTGTTAGGCTTGCTTTTGGGAATAGTTTCTTACAATATTGCTATTAAGATTTTTATTGTGTAGTTTTTAGATTAGGTTTATAAAATTATATTTCATGAGTAGTGATTCATATTAATCAATTAATGATACTTTTGGAAGGTATTTTCAATGTGTCAAATTTTGATATTTTTACAAGAATTAGATTGTGTAATTTTTTTAATTAAAGTCATTGACTCATATTTCATAAATAATAGTTCTCATGAATCCATCTCTTATAAGATTGAATAGTCTATTTAGGAAGTATTTCTGATAGTATGTCAAATTATGATATTACTATTACCATTAGATTGCATGGCTTTGAAGTCAACCTCGTTGACCCATATTCTTCTCTGTAGATGCTACTATGTGCTAGGGAAATTCTTAGAACTGTTGGTATATTCTTACAACTTGTTACACCTGGGATATTCTTCTCTGTAGATGCTACTATGTGCCGCAGTCCAAACAGGCCCATAAATGTGGTTGAATAGCAATACATTCAAGTGGCAATTACACAAGGGACAGTCACTGTGAGATGTCCTCATGTGTGACTGTCCTTGTCACAAATGAGGACATCTCACAGTGACTGTCCCTTGTGTAATTTCCACTTGAATGAGGACAGTCACTGTAAAGACAACATGATAATGTACACATACAATGAGTGTACATTATCATGTTGTCTTTACAGTGGCTGCCCTCATGTTGTATATTCTTCTCTGTAGATGCTACTATGTGCTAGGGAACTTCTTAGAACTGTTGGTATATTCTTACAACTTGTTACACCTGGGATATTCTTCTCTGTAGATGCTACTGTGTTCTGTGGTCCAAACGGGCCCATAAATGTGGTTGAATAGAAATACATTCAAGTGGCAATTACACAAGGGACAGTCACTGTGAGATGTCCTCATGTGTGACTGTCCTTGTCACAAATGAGGACATCTCACAGTGACTGTCCCTTGTGTAATTGCCACTTGAATGAAGATAGTCACTGTAAGACAACATGATAATGTACACAAGTACCGTGAAGGTAGTTGTAAGTTAGGGCTGTTTCATTGCATACCCAAAACAATGAAGATGTTACGGTCCACAAAATGTTTGTGCTTGAAAGATGAACAAATAAAATTAAACTTCTAAATAACCAAAGCCGCTAACAATAAATTCAACATAGATATGTCCTCATTTCTAGGTATTTTAGCTCTGTAACAGCTGAATACCAGATTACATAATAATGACAAAAGAAAAATAAACCCAACGTACTCAGAAATTGTAGTTGTGATTTCACGGAGGGAATCTCTCTCGGCACTGTTGAAAATACAAATGACAACGTTTCTCTACATTATCATGTTGCCTTTACAGTGACTGTCCCTTGTGTAATTGCCACTTGAAGGAGGAAAGTCACTGTAAAGACAACATGATAATGTACACTT